>BGNK01000779.1:163204-193790 GCA_003297005.1 Symbiodinium sp. clade A Y106 | reverse complement strand
ACGGTTCACCATATATCTTAAACACGCCCCCTCTTTTGGTGCTAACGGCTCATCATATATCTTAAACACGCGCCCTGATTCGGCGATTCCGGTTCATCATATATCTTGAACACGCCCCCCTCTTTTGGCGGTTCCGGTTCACCAGATATCTTTAACACGCCCCCTCTTTTGCCGATTTCGATTCATCATATATCTCAAACCACGCCCCCTCATTTGGCGATTCCGGTACCCCATATATCTAAACACTTGGTGGATCCGGGTCATCCTACATCTTGAACACGCTCCCCTCAGTTGGCGATAACGGCTCATCCTATATCTTAAACACGCCCCCCCTCATTTGGTATCTTGAACCATATATCTGAAGAACGCCCGAGATTGGGTGGTTCCGGTTCACCATATATCTAAAGCACGCCCCCTTATTTGGTAATTCCGGGTCATCCTGTATCTTGAACGTGCCCCTCTCGATTGGCGATAACGGTTCAACATACATGTTAAACNCGGGTCATCCTGTATCTTGAACGTGCCCCTCTCGATTGGCGATAACGGTTCAACATACATGTTAAACACGCCCCCCACATTTGGCGATAACGGTTCATGATATGTGTTAAACACCCCCCTCCCTCATTTGGCGATTCTGGATAAAAATATATCATATATATCTGAGGCACACCCCTTATTTGGTAATTTCGGTTCACCATATACGTCTTTCACAACCCCTCATTCGGCGAAAACAGTTCACCATATATCTTAGCTTGNGCGCTTGACTTGCTACGACCTATCGCACATGGCCAGAAAGCGCTCTTGATGGTACGGCGTTCGCTAAAGCACAACGGGGCTTTAGAAAGGGGGGGGGGCCCCCCCGCATTTGCAAACGCAACCGCGCGAGGACCTGCGGTTCATCACATCTTAAGCACGCGCCCTCATTTGGCGATTCCGGTTCACCATAGATTATGCCACATAACTTAGACACGACCCCCTATTTGGTAATTCCGGTTCACCATATATCTGTAACACGCCCCCTCATTCGGCGATGACCGTTCGCCATATATCTTAAACACGCCCCCTCTTTTGGTGATAATGGCTCATCATATATCTTAACAAGCCCCCTCATTCGGCGATTCCGCTTCGCCAGATATCTTTAACACGAGCCCGCATTCGGCGATAACGGTTCACCATATATCTTAAACACGCCCCCTCTTTTGGTGCTAACGGCTCNCGCTTCGCCAGATATCTTTAACACGAGCCCGCATTCGGCGATAACGGTTCACCATATATCTTAAACACGCCCCCTCTTTTGGTGCTAACGGCTCATCATATATCTTAAACACGCGCCCTCATTTGGCGATTCCGGTACTCCATACTCATTGGCTTGCAGGTGTAACGCCAGATCAACAGCCCGACTGACTGACGGCTCGGTTGGTAGACGTACAGACTGGCTGACTGACTCACCGCTGCCGCTGGACGACCGACTGATTGACTGACTGACTGACTGACTGACTCACCGCTGCCCGCTGACCGACTGACTGACTGACTGACTGACTGGCCGCTCGGTTGGCTGACCGACTGACTGACTGACTGACCGCTCGGTTGGCTCTCCGACTGACTGACCGCTCTGTCGGCTGTCAACCAACTGACTGACTCGCGCGTCTGCCGAACGGAAAACCATAAAAAATACCAAAAAAAAACATAAAAAATACCCAAAAAGAACCCCCACCCTCTGAGCAAGAGCCAAGTGCTTGAGCTTCCACGAATCTCAGGTTGCTCCCACGAGGTCCAAATCCGGTTTCGAGCGTCGAAGTTGAGGAAATGAGGCGGGGAGAGGGAGGGAGAGAGGGGCAGAGAGACAGAGGAGACAGAGAGAGATAGAGCCATGTGTGCGCGCGTATATGTATTCATTGATTCATGATTTGCTTCTATTGTATTGGTTTACGTTTCACTTTTCTATATGTACACACACAAATATGTTTACACGCATACACATGAGGTTACATGCGTACATCTATCTATCTATCTACACCCGCCCTTGCGGGTTCTTGCAGACAGACTTTCAGTGTTCTAGAATAGCGGAGTTTAGTTCAACCTTCATATCACACATGCATACACGCATGCATGCGTGCATGCAAACATGCATGCACAAAAGAACATATCTATGCATATGGTCTGACGTTTTACGGCACGGAAGGCTGAAGGCAGGCACTGCTCTCTAACAAGCAATCAGCTCGTCTAATAGAAAGGCTCTCCGCTACACGCAGTAACACCAAAAGGAACACCCCCCAACCATCTCACGTTGGACTGGCTGCGAGAAAATACTTAATACTGGTTGCTACGACCGTCGTGAACCGAGTTGGGCAACCAGCCCACATCATAAACCGTCCGTAGCTTTCGGGGTCGGGCCCATGCCGCAGCTTGCTTCGACCGCCCCTTGCAGTTAATTCGAGCAAAGACAGTCTTGCTAGGTGCGATGCCTCTGAATAATCAGGTAAGTAGTCAGGAGTTCTAGTGAGCTTAAGGCTTAGGATAGCTTCGGGCTTTGGGAATGCTAAGCCTTTGACCTAGAATCCAAAGTCTGAACTAGCAGCCCTACAAAATCCGTGGTGTGCCTTTCGGGACTCAGGTCTCTGTCCACGACTTGCTCTCACACTGCAAGAAGGTTTGGGCTGCCCCGACCCCTTGCTTGACCTTTTTGTTGAAGTCGATCGAAAGCGCACTTCCTAACACCCAGAGTCAGGACAGCGGGTGCCTGCATTTGAGGCATCTCGTCACCTGCATCGCAAGGCAAGAAGTAATCATCGTGTTCGCTGGGTCAGCATGTTGTCCGGGGCTTATGTAGGGCCACGCAGATCGGAGGTCTCAAACTGGCTGGTGCTCGATGCTAACCTTGCAGACCTCGGGAGGAGAACGCAGAAAGGTCCCGAACTCACAGAGAGACGTCGGCAGATCTGGCCTCGGGAAACCTTACAGTGCAACCCCGAAACTTCTGTCAAGACGCTGTGCCCCGAAAACAGCTGGCTTCTGCTTCGCCCTGCTGAGCCCCTCGCAGGTGTGCATATTCACAGCCAGGCGATCCATGTAGGACACAGCCTCGGGTTGATGTTTCACAAACAACTTCAGGGTGCTTCAACATTGTCTAGGTTCCAAGCCGTGAAGATCTGTGCAAGCACTTGCTCATTTCCGCTCTAGACTCCGGGCATGCCAGTGGCTGCTGGCATGCACGGCAAGGAGGCACCTCTTTTCAGGAACGGGACGTCCAGAGTAGCTGAGTAGCTCCGCGCACTAAGATGCGAACGCCCCATGGGACTCATGCCAGCAACCCCATCCAAATATCTTAAAAACAGCAGGATTCAAGACGGCGGGTTCCAAACTAAGTTCTAAACCCTGTTGAAATCCAGCATCTGAATCCTAACCCGAGACATTTTCTTGAAGGGCCTTCTGCTGCAAAACACAGCTGAGGCTGCAGAGACACTACAAGTAGCCAAGGTCTCTGGGTCGCCCCCTGCAACGCCGATTGCTTCTGCAAGGCGCCAAGGGCCGAAAGTTGGTTTAGTGTCCTCTGCTTCAGCCTTTATCCTGCAAAGTCTTTCGTGGCATTGCCGGGAGAGTGATGGATTAGCAGATTGGTCAGTACCCTTAATGGGGGCTCCCATAAAGTACCCTTAGGCCCTTAGCAGTATAAGGCCCCAAATTAGGGGATCTACTTTCTAGATCCTCCCGGAATTCTGGGTATTGGGCCTAGCTGATCTCTGAGCCAACCGCACGCTCCAACTGTGAAGCAGGCGAGCTTGTGGCCCCTGCAGCTTACATCCTTGTTACTTAGGGGCTGAGTACCCTAAGGCCCTAGCCCAAAAAAGGTTAACCTTTGGAATCATAGTAGGATTATATAAACCCCAAAAGGTTAAAGGTTACCTACTGAGCAACTAAGGTTAAGAAGTTGTTGACACTTTTGTTTGTTTCTGCTGCGACCCGTCAGAAGCTTCAGAAATCTGAGCCCCAAGCATCTGCAAGCCACTCGTCACGGTAGCCCAAACTGGAAAACCTGAGTGTTGAGCCCAGCTTTAGGGTCCACCTAGTCTCGTTGGCCTTAGCCATGGGGCCTTGAGGCTCCAATACGCTGTGCCGCGTGCTAGCTCATTCTCGTCGCTCCCTACGTCGAATTACACTCAATGGCATCTGCATTTTGCAACTCACCCTCACCCTGCTCGGCCGGACGGGGCTACATATGCATGCAAGGTTTCGGAAGTGTAAAGCAATGATGATGACGAACAATGCCAGTGTGCGTGTCCATCACCATGACCCCAAAAGACAAAACCACAAGGCTAAACCCTAAACCCTAACCGCATCACTCTGAGCCCTGTGCCGGCTCGTGAACCTGGCAGTGGCTACATGTCGATCTCTTGCATAAACTCCAGTTTGTCCATAAAGCACAGTCCCCTCCCCTTGGTCCCCTTTGCTTTCCAGATGAAGTCATTCGTGTGTGGCACACTCCGCTGGATCTGTCCTGGGCTGTTGCGACCCAGGCCGTCAAACAAAAAGTGCCTCAAGCTAGTGATCTTTATCAGGAAAGACAATCTCCAATACAGCCGCAATAGCCACGGAGCTGGCATAGGACTTTTTTGGCACGATCGATGCGGTCAGGCGAGATTTCCGGTACATATCACGGCAAGCCCGCACTCATCACGAGCACGCCTGGAAGCCACGAAGCAAAGTTCTTTCTGAGCTTCTTGAGCGGAAACATGCAGCACTAGAACTGCGTGTCTCGCGATCTGACCCTTCAGCTTGGCTACAAAGTTGTGCCCGGCTTTGTGAAACTTTCCATGGAAGACCGGAACGGAACATTTGAACATGTGCTTTAGAGAGTTGCCTAGGGCGCCCCCTGCGGCGCCCCGGTGTTGAGGTTCAGGACCCGGCCCCTTCGTCCCATGAGGCTGCTAGCTTTCAAGTTCAAGACGGGCATAGGAGCCGGGGGGGTCACTGGGCTGATCGGTTCCGTGCCAGGGTCGTCGGTTGTACCCACACTCTCCGTCTGCAGCGATGTGATCCTTGGCCGGCGAAACATCTCCATGGAGCTGCGCGTGCCCGAATCACTGGAAAGGTCCAAGCTGTCGTTCCTTACTGCCGCGGTCTGAAACGCATCCAGAGGAACCTCGTCCGGAAGGTCTCCCAGCAAGCTATAGAGATTCTCCCAGGAGAAATGGTCTGAGCGAATCGAGTCGAGGTAGTCCTGATACCGGTTCCTCGAGCGTGTTCGAGACCGAGGGGACGGCACGTCGTACTGCACATCCGCTCCCACAACATGAACCTCCCACCATTGAAGCCGCGCGTGGCGAAGCTGAGACTCTTCGTCAGCTTCAGTGGACAAGTCAGTCGAGGGCGGCGTATGTTCGAGCACAGGCGCCTCTGCATCGGCGGCTGGGGTTGGAGCCATCATGTCCGCCTCGGTAATCATGAAGCTAAACTGGTCCTGAAACGTCTTGGGCGTGACGGAATCTTGCGAAGCGAAGGAGTGCTTCTGCCAGAAATGAGCCATGAGGCCACTGCAGTAAGGAATTGAGCCCACATCCCAAACCGATGTGCTGGGAAGCACCCTCATGCAAGTTTGTACCATGATGCCATGAGACACCACGATCAAGTTCTTGTTCCCGCGACGGCTTCTGCTCAAGTATCGCAGAAACCGTCGCGCGTAGCGCTGCCGTGCGGCCGGGATCCGCTCCCCCCATTTGGGGGCCGAGCCTAACACCCTCTGCCAACAAACACGGCGAGCTGGAGCCGTGGAGAAGCCCTTCTCCAGCTTTGGCTCCCAAGCTTCCAGGGCCTTATGCAGCTCGTGTCGCGTGCGCCATGCACGCGGGCGCGCACCTAACTCTCCGAAGATGTCCGGGCCGAAGACTTCGCCCAATTCTTGGTCGAGGAGGACCACCAGATCTAACTCATCAGCTATTGCCACGGCTGTCTGGACACAGCGTAGATATGGCGAGGAAACGATGATGCCATAGTCGCCAAAATCACGGAGTGTACGTGCCACCTCCCTGGCGGTCCTCACGCCCTCGCCAGTGATTGGACAATCTCCAGGATATTTCGCAGCGTCCTCCGTCTGATGCCAGCCGGAATCGAAAACGGCGTCCTGGCGTTCGCCGTGCCGAAGGACGGCCACAGAGGCCTGAGGGCGGTAAGCCGTCTCTGCACCTTCCACCTCGAGATGCAGCGCTGGCAAGTCCTGGCCGGCCTCATCAGTCGGGCTCGAAGAAGAGGCCATCGACATCTTGAGCTCCTCGGCGATTGAAGCCAAACTTCTCGCCGGCATGGCCTTAGCCTCGGCCGGCCTCTCGGATTGAAGCTGCACGAGCTGCATCCAAGATCTCCGCTCGCGATCCTCGTCGCGATTCAAGGACCGAAGTTGCTCCATGCTCTGTGCGTTGGCCTGGCTCCTTTCTACCGCAGCCCAGACTGTGCGAACCACGGAAGCATGACCCCAGGAGTGTAAGATCAGCAGCAACACTTCGCCAATCATGAACTGGTAGAGCGTCGCGGGATGCAGCCTCCAGCCCGGGATCATGCCTTCCAACCAGGAGAGGTATATACAACAAAGGATCACGGCCACACACATGACGGTGGGGTGCACATGGGAAAGGGAGAGGACGAACAGTGCTTCAACCAGTCCCACCCCTGCGATCGGCCCAGAGAAAATGGCAAAGGCCGGAAGACCGCGCAGGCACGTGTTCTTAAGCATCCACACGTGGAGCGCAAAACTCATCGCCGAAGGGGCAAGCGCGCATGCCAGAAGAGGCAGATCCTTCGTCAGGGCATAGCCGAGAAAGCCGACCCGTCGCAAAAACGAGGTGATGAAACCTGTCATGACAATCACCAGCAAGCTGAGGGCACCATGACTCATGTCTTGCTGCAGCATGGCCGGAACAACATGGCAAGTCCCGCTGGTCGCCGTCTGCACAAACCTCACGGCGACGTCCACATACACCATATGGCTGCCCCATAGAATTATGCAGCAAATGATCGCTGCCGGGATGTTCCTGGAAGACAGCGGAGAGTCCGTCACAGACTCATGCATCGACCTTGTCCACCACCGCCAGAAGCTAGACTGCCCCTCGTCGAGAAGCAGCTGCTCTGGTCTTTCTCTGAAGCTGGTGTGCCCACTCTCAGGGACTACTTGCCCAGTCTTGATGGCATAGATTTTGGAGGTGAAGCTGAACAGGTACCAGCACCAGATGGCTGCTGGATATACACACAACAAAAATCTCTGCAACGATTCATTCGCAAACAGACCAGGTTCGTGCCACGACCGATTCATGAGGAAGTCCTCCGGGAACATAGTCGTCAGAGATCCCCAAATCAGGAAGGCAACTGCAACAGAAAGGCTCAGCGGATGCAGCTTGAGAGTCATGAGTAGCATAAGCTGGACTCGCCAATACAGCCGCCACGTTGCGATGTGCTCTGGGACCCCGTGTCGACATAGTTGATCCATCGATGCACACATGAGCAATGCACTCGCGGCTTCCACTTTCAATGCGTGCAGACGATATATGCTTGGCCAAAACAGGAAAAACGCCAGAATCAAGATGGCTAGACCTAGTCGAATGTTGGCCACCGTTCTGCCTTGATCCTTGCTTGAGCCATCCCAGTGGACGTAGAGCCAGTGGTCCACAGCCCAGTATATATTGTAGATATTCAGAATCTTCGGGAGAGATTGCCGTTCCAGGAAAGGGCTTGTGAGCAGCATTGGGTCGGTCGTGTCTCTCCACCAAGTTCGACATGATCTGCTTGCAGCTCGTAGGCGGTCCATGGCACTCAGAAGAGTTCGAGACTAAGCAACAGTGCAATCGCTTCGTGTGGGGTTTGGGCTGGGGTCACAAAGTAACAGGGGCAAACATGCGCTCATACCTTGCGGCAAGATGGCTGCGAGCACAGGTTGTGTCTGGGGTCTCAGAGTTGCGGCGTGGAATTTTGAGGTGAAAACATTCTCAAGAGTTTGGGTCAAGTTATAGGGCGCAGCTGCCAGAAAGAGAGCCAAGCTAGACCGAGAAGATTGGTACACGACAGCCAACCTTTGGCTTAAGCAGGATGGCGAGGACACATATAAATTCAGATAGGCCCTGTCCCGATGTGGCCCATGTCTGGACCACTACCGCTTGCTCCACTGCAAAATGCCTATGCAGGGGTTGCCGGTACCAGCCACTTCCAAACACCATCGGGCGGGCCGGGTGAAGATTCTGCTGTGGGGCTCTGTGGGATGCGGTGGAATTTGCCGTGGAGTTTCTGTGGAATTTTCTAGAAGGCATTTCAAGACATACAAAATTTCGCCGAAACTTCGCCGCATTCTCCGCCGTGACCTCCGCCAGGCTACTCCGCCGGGCAACTCCGCCAGGCAACTTCGCCAAAATCTACGCCGCAACCTTCGCCGCGGAAACTTCGCCACGAAGCTGCGACACCAACTCTACCATGTTACGATCCTCTCACTGTGAAGAAACCCGCAAAGACCGAAGAAGCCAGCAGCATATCTCGTGGTTTCTTTTCAGCACGGCATCCAAACGACTTCAATCACAAGCCATCGAGCAACACAGATGCCGCACGTGATGTTCACATCACCCTTTCCTGCAACGGAATCTGAAAAAAACAAAACATCACACGAACTTCGCTCGGCAGGAAAGCGGACATAACATAGGGCTTACAGACTTCTGACGGACTTGAACGAATTCGCCGCTTCGCCGCTAACAACAACAGCAGCAGCAACAACAACAACAAGAAGAACAGCAACAGCGGCAGCAACGACAACAAAACCAACAGCAACAGTAACAACAACAACAACAACAACAACAACAACAAGGTCGCACCTTCATAACGGATCCTACGCTTTTTTGTCTTGGAGTTCGAAAATGCCGCTCCCACCGACAAAGTTGGACCTGGCGAGGGTTCGGAGGGGGGAGGATGGAAATAGGGTCTTTTTCTTCAAAAGGCGATTTTCGTATTTTCCCCTTTTGTCTTGAAAGATAGGTTTTCGCTTGAGTTTTGGACACGCGTGGAAAAGTCGGTTTCGCTAGTAGCCAAAAATAGTTTTGCAAAAATGAGAATTTTTGGGTGCCCTATGGATGCTCCACGTGATCGGATGGGGTGTGAGTGGACGTTATCATGGTTGGCCCATGGATGCGCCATGTGATCGGATCGGGTCTGAGTGGACGTTATCATGGCTGGCCCATGGATGCTCTACGTGATCGGACGGGGTCTGAGTGGATGTTATATGACGTTATCATGGTTGGCCCATAAATGCTCTGCGTGATCGTATGGGTCCGAGTGGACGTTATCATGTGTTGGCCCATAGATGCTCTATGCCATCGGATGGGGTATGGTTGGCGCATGGATGCTTTACGCGATCGGATGGGGTCTGAGTGGGTGTTTTATCATGGTATCATGGTTGGCCCACGGATGCTCTACGTGATCGGATGGGGTCTGAGTGGACGTTATCATGGTTGGCCAATGGATGCTCTACGTGATCAGATTGGGTCTGAGTGGACGTTATCATGTATCGTGATTGGCCCAGGGATGCTCTACGTGATCGGATCGGGTCTGAGTGGACATTATCATGGTTTGTCCATGGATGTTCTAGGCGATCGGATGGGGTCTGAGTGGAGGTTATCATGGCTGCGGGAACGGCCGCCGTCGCCGTGAGACGCAGTTTTGCGTTGTGGCAAAACTGCCCTATTACCCCCCCGCCCCGCTGCCTGACAAGGCGAAAAGCGTGGGAACCGCTACACAGCCGTTCCCAACAGCAACAACAACAACACTAACAACGCTAACAACACCACCAACAACACCAGCACCAGCACCAGCACCAGCACCAGCACCAGCACCAGCACCAGCACCAGCACCAGCACCAGCACCNAACAACACCAACACCAACACCAACACCACCAACAACAACACCAACACCAACACCAACACCAACACCACCAACAACAACACCAACACCAACACCAACACCAACACCACCACCACCAACAACAACAACACCAACCACCACCACCACCACCACCACCAACAACAACAACAACAACACAACCACCAACACCAACACCACCACCACTACCACCAGCAGCACCAGCACCCGCACCCGCACCCGTAGCAACAGCAGCAACAGCAACAAACAAACACACATACACATACCAGTACCCAGTACTTACAAACACACAAACACACAAACAGACAAACAAACAAACAAACAAGACCAGCAGCAGCAGCAACAACAGCAACCACAGCAACGACAGCAGCCACAGCAGCCACAGCCACGACAACCACAACGACAACAACAAGGATCATCACAACAACAGCAACAACAAAGAAAAACAAGCATGAGCTGCAATTTAAAGTGCCAAACACAACAGATGGGAGAGGCCACTCCAGGATCCAGGATCCAGTTTCGAAGTATCGTTTGACGTCCGACGAGCTTGCACAGCTTGGGCAAGTCTTATCTGGCAGCGTGCCGAGGCGAAAGTGAACTGCTCGAAAAGGATCATGCACACGAACCACACCATGATCTTCCAGAACTCCAGAACCCAATATGCATTGTCCGACAATGAAACTTCTTTTCCTCTCTCACTCTCTCTCTCTCTCTTTTTCTTTTATTTCGAGCTCTGTCTTCTGTTTACAGGTCTTAAGCAGGGCGATCCTTGCGTAACCCTCCCTGCGTCGATCTTTCTCTCTCTCTCTCTCTCTCTAACACACGGGCCCCCATCTAATCCGGCAGTTGAAGGTCTGAATGGACCCGTCAGCAGGATGGCAACCATGCCGCGAGCGCCAGCGGATAGCTTTGATCCTCACACGGACTTTTTTAAGCCGGTCCTTGGGCTTAGCTTGTCCTCACCTTGACTTCTACACTTGTGATTCTGATCCGAAGGTGCAAGTCTCGGCAGCTCCATGTGACCTAGTCCAAGTCCTGCGGGATGCAGCACGGCATTGCAATGATTAGACGAGGTTTTCATGCTGTCCGGCACATGGAAACCCTTCGCACGGTCCTGGGTGCTGCCACGTTTGACGCGTCCAAGACGGATCCGCGAATCTGGCAACGAAGCTGACAAGCCAACATGAGCAGTAGCACCACTACTCCAATACGCAAAGCCACGATGGCAGCAGCGGCAGCATTAGTATTTAGCGGCAGTCAAGCGTGCTTAGTAGGCGCCGCCGTAGTCGACACCGTGTTGCAGAAGCATGGCAAGGTAGTAGCAGCAGTGGCTGTAGTAGTAGTCGTCGTCGTGGTAGTGGTAGAGGTGGCAGTCTTAATGTGGTAGTGGTCGTGGTCATGAAACGTTGTGGTCGTGGTCGCGGTAGTGGCGGTAGTAGTAGCAGTTGTCGGAGCAGCAGGAGTAGTAGTAGTAGAAGTAGTAGTAGTAGTAGTAGCAGTAGCAGTAGCAGTAGCAGTAGTAGTAGTAGTAGTAGTACTAGCAGCAGTAGTAGTAGCAGCAGCAACAGCAGCAGCAGCGGCGGTGATGGTGGTAGTGGTGGCAAACGACGAAGAAGAACTAGTAGAAGTAGTAGCAGCAGTTGTTGTTGTTGCTGTACCACACAACAGCGAACAGCAGCGCCAGCAGCAGGACAAGAACCAGCAAACGGAAATGCCGCAAAAAAAACAGAAAGAAACACAAGCAGCAGCAACAGCAGCGGAAGCAATCACGCAAAGAAACAGCGGGTTGTCCTCACACTTATACACATACGAAAGATCTATTTTGCGTCTTCACTTGCATCCGTTTTATTTCAACAGTATCGTCAGCGGCATCATGCCCAAGGGTTTTCCAGAATATTCATCACCACAACCATCATCATCAGCATCACTTTCTTCAGCTAAATCAAATATGCAAAAACTCCATAGACAACAAATGCAACAGCATTGCTCTGTAAACAGTCAGACATTGCACCTCTCACCTTCACCCCTTTTGCATCCTGCCAGCGCCCTTACCTTCCCTCGGAGCTTTGGGTAGTTTTGGGCCCGAGTCCCAGGGTCTTCAAAACGCACCAGGCGATAGCAGCATCAGCACCAGCTTGGAACATCAAAGCTCAGAACTTAACAAAAAAACATCAAACTCGGCAATCCAAGCGGCCTGAATGAATAGAAAAGGGTTTCTCGTACACTATTACTATAGTTATGATAACTCTGAAGCATGACAGATCCACCATGCTCACAGCTCAAAGATCATCACAGGGAGCAGCACGCGGCCTTGCCGACCTCGGCTTTCTTCGCCAAGTCTGTGAGGGCAATTCCTCCCTGGCCAGGCCGAAGTTTCGCAGCTGTGTCAATGCTCTGAGGCGGTTTCTTTTGCCTCCTGCATGGCTGAGTACACGAGAGGCGGTTTAGGGTTTGGGTTTAGGGTTTAGGAGAACCTACCGTGCAATTTTGCATTTGGCAGCGGGGGTTTGGGAGATCAAATCCTCGACTAAGGCGTGGCGAGGAGCCCTTCGGCATTGCTGTTTCGGGAAGCATCTGGCTGCCCTGCCTGGATGACTGCCAAAAGAGCACGATGACCATCACACCAAACCCTAGACTCTCAAGCCCAACAACCTGCTTAAATCCGCGAGCCCAGAGCCCGTAAACCAGCCAAACCCTCTCCCACGGAAGGAGAGGAACACTTGGAAACGGATTGTGCCGGCTTTCGTGCTCCATACTCGGTAGTACAGGAGGCTCCCAAACCTGATGAGCTGTTGCTCTTTGCTACGGCTCGTGGCGTTTGGTGAAAATATTTCGTGGTGTCTTGCCCCAGCGCCGGCAATCGCACATTTGCGCAACGAAAGGACCACCACCTGTAATGGGATCCCGAAACGCTGCATTTTCCACGGTTGACACAGGAGCTCCACTACTTTCCTGTAAAAGGCCCCGTTTCGGAAGCTTCGAAGAGTACGGGCGAATGGCAAGCTCGATGTTTTTCCTCGCCACCATCCGGCTAAATGAATGAACTGGCAGTGCTGGCACAAGTTGTTTGAGGAAAGCCTGCAGGGAGCGCGGAAAAATGCAGCGAAGGCAAGAAGATCAAGGCAAAAGAAAAAGCCCATACTGGCGCGAAGCATGCAGCTACAGAACCCTCTTTGACACAGGCTTGTGGGATCTCAAACGGGAAATGCCGACGCTCTCGTGTGCTAAGAAGCACGACAAATGGAGAGCACTCGCTAACAAAATCTTGCAGATCAGGATTCAATCACATCCCACTCCCTAGACCCAGAACCCAGGACGCAAACCTTAAACCGAAAACCCAGAAAAACCAAGACCCCGAGTCCGTGAGAAGCGGCCTCAAGACAAATCTCCGAAAGCTCAAGGATCTCAGCCTCCGTCGGAACCTTGGAGTGGTTTCCACCCAACTCTCCCAGGAAGTTAGACTGACCTTCCTTTAGGGCCCTTTAGGGGTCCTCAACGGTTATTCGTAAGGGCTACTATCAGCATGGGAGTTTCTGAAAACAGGGAACCCTACATGTACAAGATGGAGCCTGAGCTATAGAATCCGTAACTTTAGGAAACCGAAATAAGTCTAAGGTGTCTCTCTCTCTCTCTCGCGCTTCGGGCAAAAGCCAGCGCTACAAAACATGCACAGCCACGAACATCCGCTGTCTCCATGGCCCTAATTTTCAGAGACTCCCAATATGGTCCGTGCGGAAGCTTTGTACCGGTATTCTGCAATCATGTGTTCCTCTCGAAACGGGTGCTATCGGTGAAACTTGAGACGGCCTCCAGTTTGGAGACAGGCCGTTATATCAAACCCGAAGCCGGAGGACAAAAAGTAGGCTGGCAACATGAAAACCTGCAAGTAAGAGATAGCACACGGATACACGCCGCAAGAACTCCCCTGGCGACTGTCCTCAAAACGACCACCTCCTGACCAAGCCCACAGCAACAGACTAAGGAAGCGCCGTGCTCGTGTACATGACAAAAAGCCCTGTGTAGACTCCTCATTAAGCCCTTGTAGTGCCCTTATGCCTCATATAACCCTACCAATGAAACCCCTATACGCGTCATGTATGTGTATATATATATATATATATATATGTACCTCTGTGTGTGTGTCTGTACATATCTCTATCTCGATCTATATATATATATATGTGGTACCCCCCCCCATGAACTACCGACCTCGTTATGAACTACCGACCCTCGTTTTGTATCGTAAATACCGTGTCAAACCAGCTTTTCCAGCAGGTCCGGATTCTGTATCTTTCAAAGACTACCGAAAACAAACTCAGATTTCAAGAGAACGTGTAGGTCAACTCATTCAGGTTCGACGTGCGCACGTAGTTAACGGTAACACTGTGGCCTCCCAATCAAAAACAAACTTCTTTGTAGGGAAACCAAAACAACCATCTTTTGAGACATTATGCGGCAGGACTCCAAAAAGATGGTTGCTTGGTTTTCCCTAGGAAAAAATGGTTTTGCACAGGAAAACCAACTTTTTCCTAGGAAAAAGATGGTTTTGAGAAGGAAAACCAACTGTTTCCAAGGGAAAACCAAAAAAAAAAACATCCTTTGGGAAACTATGCGGCCAGACTCCAACAATATGGTTTTTTAGTTTTCCCTAGGAAAAAATTGGTTTTCCCTCCCAAAACCATCTTTTCCCTAGGAAAACGATGGTTTTGGGCGGGAAAACGGTTTTGGGCAGAAAAACCCACTTTTTCCTAGGGAAAAGATGGTTTTGGGTAGGAAAACCAATTTTTTCCCAGGGAAAACCAAAAAACCATCTTTTTGGAGTCTGGCCGCATAGTTTCCCAAAAGATGTGTTTTTTTGGTTTCTTTGGTTTTCCCTTGGAAACAGTTGGTTTGCCTTTCCAAAACCACAAAGTTGGTTTTTCACGCCAAAACCATCTTTTTCCTAGGAAAAAATTGGTTTTCCTGTCCGAACCATCGTTTTCCTAGGGAAAACCATCAAAAATAAAAACCATCTTTTTGGAGTCTGGCCGCATAGTGTCTCAAAAGATGTCGTTTTTGGTGTTTTTGGTTTTTCCGAGGAAAAAGTTGGTTTTCCTTCCCAAAACCATCTTTTTCCCAGGAAATAGTTGGTTTTCCTGTCCAAACAGAAACCATTTTTTCCCAGGAAAACTTGGTATTTCACTCCAAGACCAAGTTTTTCGTAGCAAAAAGTGTGTATTTCATTTGTTGTTTGTGCTCGTTGCGAATTAGTGTTTCCAATAAGGTTCCAGTGTCATCACTATTGCCATTCGATCCCGCTTAGGGTTAAGACTATACAATAGACTGGGTAATGACCAGGATATTATTCGGATCAGTGTTGGGGTCAATAGATAACTAATGTTGCAAGTTTAACACAAACCAAGACCCTGGATTTCAGGGTTCACACAACTACCACTACGATTTCTTCCAGCTGACTATGGTTGCAAATTCAAAACAGAAACATTGGGATCAGATTCTGGGTGGTACAAACGTTACTATAGATGACCTTGGGCTGTATGGTCACCATTGACATAACTGCGAATGACAAGGATAGGGTTGGGGTTGATGTTGTTTGGAATCAGGAGTCAGTTAACGATCCTCGTCATTATGTTGCTGTCTGGTACACGTTTAACCTTAGAGTTAGTATGTGCGTACACATAAATGTCCATACGCGCATACGGGCAAGTCCGGCAGCAAGTCCGACATGATCATATAGTACAAGGGTGTGCCATATACAATTTAAATGTTGATGTAAACAAACAGATGATTTTATAATCGCACAAAATCTACAGGCCATCATTTGGGCAACGCCAGAGCGAAGACAGCAAGGATCGTGGTTCTTAGGGGAGTTCGTTTTGTGTAGTTCACTATTAGCATGAATGTGACGTCTACTGTTCAAGTAAATGTTTGGGCAGTATTTAGCTTGCTTGTATGAGTATAACAGGAGCTCGTATTGGGGATGCCATGACTTTAAACTTCGTGGTCTAGACTGCTCATGCCAGGGATACCACAGCTACATTTGGATTAATGAACTTGTTGGTGAAGCCAATGGTCTGGGTTTCTCCTAAGGCGGGTTGCTGTTGAGGGAAGTATCCGGTACAGTACGAAGGCTACCAATGCGAACAGCTTATGGGTGATCTTAAGATCGATCTTAAGTTTGCGAGTAGGGTGCATTTTGGAGTCAGATCCAATTCTGGGGCTGTCAAGGAGACGGCAAAATCCTTACTATCGGGGGGCCAATCAGGCTGATGTATATTATTGTATTAACCTGCAGGTCGATATGGGTATTAATATGGGGATGTATAATGGGTTAACACGGCATGGCTTTTTAATCATACGAACTAAGACGTTGATCTATAAGGCATCTTTTTCGAATGAACGTGAAACAGAGTACTACTGTCACCATTGGGGCCAATGTACGGCAGGGTTAATCATTGGGATACTGTTGTTTTTTTTTTTGCTTCGGGGCTCCGTTGGATTTGCCCGGCGCATAGCCGCTATGCAGCCATGCATGTGGCACTACAGACTCAACGACTCAACGAGACTGATTGAAGTTACAGACGTACGGGGCAATGCCATGTAAGACATCACACAAAAATCATTATCGCACCACTTCGGTGTGCCACATACGAAGCTCAGGCCAAATGCCAGCGACATCTGATCTCCACCGTACCGGTAGAGCATGAAGCGTCACAACGAAATCATCTGTAACAATGGGAGTGTGAGATGCCTCCTCATCATACCAAGAACAGACAAACAGCTGGAACATGAAGCACGGCTTGCTCATCCGAAAATATCTCACTGCACTCACCAATAGGGTTTCAAAATCCCCCGTATCAGAGAGTTGAAAGGTTAGTGGCCCAATAGTGTCAATCCATGCCATGCGTATGCCATGGGGCTCCAGCTCAGCAACGACGGCGACACACAACCAAGGGGCAGTCTGAGAAAAGGCCCGAACTGATGTCCAGATCCGTTCCCCCNGACACACAACCAAGGGGCAGTCTGAGAAAAGGCCCGAACTGATGTCCAGATCCGTTCCCCCGACGACTCAAGATCATGATACATGGATGCACCAAGCTCCAACCCCAACCTTCGCCAAGTATCACGGTCGCTTGCATATGATTCCAATGTCGAAACAGCCGGGTGCATCCCCTGCTGCACTAAGAACTGTTGTGCCCAGGTAACGATGTTGTGCCATGGGCCACTGCGAATCATAGCAGAAGGCGGCTTCAACAGCAAGTTTAAAGCCTGTCGGGCAATGAAACGAACATCATGACTGCTCTGACGGAGGATATGACCGAGAAAACCCCACCTTCGAATAAGCCAAGCACGTATCCAATTGTGAGCAGGATGACTAAGCAGGAAAGCTTTAACAGCCCTGCGTCGCAACCTGAGTTTATAGCATTTGCAGTTTCATCAGGAAGATGTTGAGGGATAAAGAGCCGCAATGCTTCAATTGACACAGACAGCTGCATATTGGGGATCTTCCTGCGAGGATCTTGCAGCGGCTCCAAAAGCGGCGACAACCACAGCCATGTACTGGCAACATACTTGTCCAACACTGCCAAAGCCGTCAACGGTCGTACCCATGAAAGCACTTTGCAGACGCCGTGCATCTGTTTCCATGCTTGCCATACCGATGGCATGATCGCCTTAATGAGGCTCTCTGTGCTCTCCAGAGCGCTCAATGAAAAGGCATGGACTAAAGGCTTGCGCAGGTATGTAACGCTCGAACCCCATTCAACGGCACGCACAACAGGCAGCTCAATGCCTTCTGCAAGGCGCAACATAAATTGTGGGGCCATCAGCTTGGTCTTGCGCAGATAAAGATGGAGCGCCGCAGCCAGCAAATGATTCACAACCAATGGAAAGCGATCTGCAAGTTGTTTCCAACCAGTAAAACGCATAATTAAATCGTCAACAAACAACCAAGCAATCAAGGTATGCAATGAAGGTTGCGTGCAATCAGTCCGCCAAGCATCAATCAGTTTAGACAGCCAGAAATCCAAGGCATAGGCAAATAAGGTGGAGCTATGGCTTCCACCTTGTACAACACCATTTCCAGGGCGAAGGTCCCATTCTTCATCATGCCATTGCACAAGGACAACTTGACTACGAACCAGTCGATACAACAAAGACGCTTTTTTCAAGCGGGACGAAGGCGTGCCGGACCACAGAAACTCTGCCAGAACCTCATGCGACAGATTGTCAAAGGCACCTTTGAGGTCAGCAGTGATCCAAATCGACGGCCTTCCCGTCATCACTTCAACATCAGACAGACAATGAGCGGTAAACAAACACTCAAGGACCTGTGCATGCGGTACCCCGCCACGCTGTTGTTGTGGAACGGGCCATTTCTGTTTGAGTCTGCGGCACAGTATAGATGCAAAGACCTTGTGCAAGCATTCAANTCAAGGACCTGTGCATGCGGTACCCCGCCACGCTGTTGTTGTGGAACGGGCCATTTCTGTTTGAGTCTGCGGCACAGTATAGATGCAAAGACCTTGTGCAAGCATTCAAGCAAGTTTATCGGCCTCAAATCATCAATTGACTGAACTGGCAGAAACTTCGGTATGAATACCACACGCGCATAATTCATGGTCATCGGCCAATGTCCCTGCTGTAAGAAAGCATTCACCAGCTGAGCAATCATAAACAATCCATCTTGCTGTCTGCCAAAAACTTTGAGAAACTGCTCCCCCATTCCTGACAGACCACTGGCGGTCCCAGATTTCATGGCAGTGAGCACCTCAAGGATTTCACTCTCAGTAACCCTTGCGCATGACGCTTGCTCCCAAGCACACTCCAAGCGACACGAGTACAAACCATCCTCATCGCCACTCTGGGGAGCATAAAAGGTGTGCACGTGACGGTGCAGTGCATCCCTTGCCTGCTGTTGTCCACCATAGGCAACTTCACAGTCCTCCCACCTAAACTTGGGCTTTTGACGATTGCGTAAGTACGAAAAAGCCATGCCGCCCCCAAGTGAAGCACGACCATGAAGTGAAGAGAGCCATTCCTGTTTCGCCCGTGTTCTGTGATCAATGATTGCACGCGTGAGGTCTGCCCTCGTCGCAACATCACCCGTCAAATTGCGGAGTTTGCATAGGTCCTTGAGCTCGGCAGGGTCCTTGTACTTCAACGTGGGCGCACGAAAAGACACCAATCGACAGATCTGCTGCAAGATCTGTCAATGTCACTCTCAGACTGCAGCTCATTGCCATTATACCCATAACGACCACTTCTAATCTCTTGCGTGAGGCGGCTCTCATTGATAAGCCACTTACCAACCCTTCCTCTGACCCGATTCCGACGATGAGACCTCGACGACAAGCAACGAAGGAAAGCATCCAACTTCACAACGTGATGGTCACTAGGTAAAGCAACCTTAGCCTCATAGTCAATATCCAACTTCACAAGTCCACCCCCAGCCCACGCAAGTGACATGAACTGATCGTTGACAACCATAAAATCATAGGATTTGCATTTGTAAGTGGAACCAGGCGGACACAAGACTCGAAAACCGAGCATGCCAACATGTAGGTTGAAGCCAATGCACCGCTCACCATCCTCCCGCGCAACATCCACATTGTAATCCCCCATGGCCACTGTAGGTAGGTGACTGCTCCTATGGAGCATAGCACCAAACTCGCTTAGTGCCACATGGAAATTGGAGTCCTCGGGATCGTTGTGCCAAGAATGCGGGAAATGACTCCCAATTATTCGTAGCTCTCTTCCGGAGCTCAATAGCAAAGTTGCAGCGATACTCCATCTGCCTTTGACAGTGGAAGTAACACTTTGGACATGCAAAGGGTCTACCACCAAGACCTGTGACAAATGACTTTCCATATCACGGGCCCCGAAAACCAGACACGCACCTAAATCAAGATCCTCCGTGAGTTCAACACGTTGGAGACCATCACTGGGACCTGTCACCTCAAGATGCTGTAAACCAGCCACTTCTTGTAACACCAAAACGTCAACGTCATGCAAAGTCGCACTGGGCCACGCAGAAACGTGTGCAAGCGTCCTGCCATGAACATTCCAAGTGGCAATGCGGAACATGTGAAACGTATTATCACGAACGTTAGCCCCAGCCGGTAGTCACTCGGACCAAGCAGAGACCTTCTGAGTGACCTCATCGCATGACAAACCGAGTATCTTTGCAAGCGCCGTCACATTCACATGGAAGCATGTCTCTTCCTTCGTGGTGGCATCATACACCACATGTGTCTGGGTCATGTCGCACCAACATCACAAGCCACAACTCTTGCATTATCAACCCAAACAATTTGCTTCCTCCACGCAATGTCGATGCGATCATTCCTCTAGCGAGGTGGCATGCCCAACAAGGATTTTATCTTGCCAAGCACATTTCCTGTGGCTTTGTTTCTGTATCGAACTGCCGGCGGTTTGTGCACTGAGATCCACATGGGACAACCAGAAGACAAATGCAGCTGTTTGTCGAAGCGGGTCACAGCATCAAGTGCACGTTTGACGTCCCCATCATGAGTGGCATTAAGATACACATGCGAAACATCTGCCCTCGCACTATACACCATGACCTGCTTCACATCGAGCTGATGACCCATCTTGGTCCCGATTTTCCTGATTGCTTTCCATGTTTCATCCTGTATTGTATTCCGGCGAGCATCATTCCAACCACCGAAAATTCGGTGTCATATTGCGTGAGACTGCTTGAACACCTTGAGGAGAAGCATGCATTACCTGCCCTGATGATAGACCCTGTACCTCCTTGGAAAGGTTGTCGCATTGCTGTCTCAGCTCACCGACCGTCCCAACTTGCTTTTGCAACTCCACAATGTGTGCCCTTACATCTTGCTGGTCTGACTGGAACCTGTCTGCAAACTCTGTGATTCTAGCATCCTGCNATTGCTGTCTCAGCTCACCGACCGTCCCAACTTGCTTTTGCAACTCCACAATGTGTGCCCTTACATCTTGCTGGTCTGACTGGAACCTGTCTGCAAACTCTGTGATTCTAGCATCCTGCTGATTGACTTGGTCCTTGATTGTGTTCGTCGTGACATCCTGTCTTTTGCTGTGCTCCAGCAATGCCCGAATGTCCCCACTAATGCGATGATCTATGGCACTCACCGCCTGAGACACAGCCCTTTCAACGACAGAGCTCATGGAAGCTCACAGCGTCATTCATCCCCTGTCCCAACGAGAGGGCAGGAGGACGAATGGCATTTTTTCGCGCCCTTTTGGCGGGGCGGCTACTATCATCATGGAAATCAACTGACACCAATGCCGTGGGAGGCAAAGTGTTGGGAACTGGGTGTGTGCCACCCTGCATCTCCTCACTGCCATTCGCAGCCATTTGCAAAGAAGGACCTCCTCACCTGATCACTTGAGCCCCCAACACTTGAGCCAAAATGGCCACGGCTTGAGCCGTAAATAAGAGTCAATCAAGGCTCACGCTCATTCATACATATTGCTGGGGCTTTGATCTGAGACGACAGAGAAGGCTATCTTGGGAGTTAATACTCGGGCCCATATTGATCTTCAGGTATTCAGACAGAAAGTTTTATTGCTAATCATCTCTCGGAGTATCTGCGTAAAGGGTCGCAAGGAATTGAGAATGAAGGCGGCTGTCGTCATGCATATGCTCTCCCTTCGGAACTTCAAAGCTGAATCATACACCAGAAGCCTAAATGTAGGAGGATTGGTGGCGGTATCGCGGCACCTCGCTATATCCGACAATAAATCCCCAGCAAAAGCCCAAGCCCTGGCGCTTGGGGCAAGCACCGAATGAGTGTACTCTGAGCCGGCATCAGCGCTGAGGCAAGCTGTGGGCTCCTGTCAAAAAGGTTTAAAGGTTTGCGGTCTATTCTGTGTTTAAGGTAGGGGCCTTACCAGTTGTAGAAAGAGTTGGGGGTAAATTGTATATGATGCGTCTGTGGGGTCCACAGGTCTTACGGTTTGTCATATCCGAATCCGAGGAGTAACAAGTAAATCACAATTCACAACGAAAGTCCGTCTACTGACGCTCACGTTTTCTGCCGTTGCTGATGGCGCAACGGTGCGATGGATTTCGCAAGTTCCGGGTTGTAATCTTAGGGCCTGAACCTTTAAGTAAGGCTACTTGCTCCCTCATAGGCCCTGCAAGACTAGGCTATCACTTACCCCCCCCCCCCCAAAAAAAAAAAAAAAAACATTGAAATTGTATTAGACATGCTAGGGCGACGGCATGTTCTTTGACATGTCTTGGTTCGCCTTGGCAGGGATCTTGGGTTTAGGGCTCATGTTGCACCTCGTTTGTTGCCCCATCTGGCACAAAAACCTAAAACCAAAACAGGGCAGTAAACTTTATCGGGGCACGTTATAGTATAAGTATAGGCATGATGAGAGGAACCCCGAGGAATAGTGACAGACTTATTCGGGCCCCACCTTACATGTAGGCTGCAAGCTATGGAAGACATGTCTGCTTCGTATCCACCACCCCTTGCCGGTGCCTGCGCTGTAGCGCCCCTGCCATGGCGTGTGCAGCTTCCAAAAAATTCCACGCGAACATCAAACACACCTCGAGCCTCCTCTACCCTACGTCATCCGGGGTTAAGAGATCCTTGAAAACCGTGGGCCCAAGGCTGAGGTGGATTGCAAGCTTCAGATCTTCTGCTCTATCTGAGCCAGGGGCGTCTGGTTTCGCCGCGTGGCATCCCGGTGTCGTCCGTCCTCTGGTCTTATATAGGGTAGTTAATGATTAGAACAGGGCTTTTGGAATCTGATATCTGATATTCGAAGTATGTATAGCAATTATAACTATTCCCTGAAGTTCGGAATGACTTTAACAGGGCTTTTGGGTATCTTAACCTATATGTTGACTGATTATGACTATTCCTCTGCGCACCGTCTGTTGGACCCTCGCGCCTCTCCCGATTTGCTGCAACATGTGATTGCTGAGACTTGTGAGGGCCGAAACAACTGCAACCGGATTGCGTTGAGGAGGAGCCGTAAAATTTAGAATAGGGCTCCTCTGAGGGTACACAAGGGTTCCTTCAAGGGGACTGCATGTGCACTAGAGGGGGTACAGGGGCCTTGGCAGTGAGAATACGGTTCCGGTTTTTTGGTGGTTTTCGTGAACGGTCTACTAAATATTGCATGAAGGTGATGAAGGCGTGGTCAGCAGCCCATCGTTCGAGTGAGGGTCTGTCAACATGCACTAAACCCCTAAACCTTAATTAAACCCTAAACCGCTCTCCTAAATCACTCGGTGCTTCGTTGCTCAAGGCTTGAGCCTTTGATTGATCTTCACCTCGTCGGATCCTCAAACATGAGACCAGACAAGCGCTTCAACGAGTTGCCGTTGTTATCTTCAAGCTTCTGTTGCACTCCTTTGTAGGAGTCGCTGTACATGAAGCCCCGATGCTTCCATCCGATGTCCACTTCATCCTGCGCTTAACCGTGGCCCTTGTCGCTCCTGCGTGCGTGGCGCATCCTCGAGGCTCTGGGAGATCGCCTCCATCGCGCGCACCTGTAACAGCTTGGACGAGCTTCGGAGCTGCGGCTGAAGGACATGCAACAGCGCTGGGGCGGCTCAAGTCTGAGTGGCAGACCCTACGTTAGCGTATGTACGCCACATAAGCTGGACACCAGGCGAGTTGAGAGGACAACTGCCGGAGGGCATTGAAACACGGGCCTCCTCCCTCGAAATAAAGCAAACGAACCCTGAGATGCCGGAGAGGTATCACGACTATCTGAATCCCGTAGTGTATCCCATACGAAGATGCACAAGTCAGCTTCCGCGGGCAGGATGATAAGCCAAACCTTCGCCGCTGCAGACAAGCCTCAAGCCTGACTCAATTTCGGTTTCGCGTTAAGCAACACTGAAACCTCGCAAACCATAAGACACACTGCACTGCGTCTACCATTCTCTGGTCTCATGTAGAACCCACAGAGATTGAGAATTCAATGGTCCGGAAACAGTTCTAGAATCATCGAAACCTGAAGCCCTCCTGGTACCCTGCCCCTTTTAAATCCCCAAAGACCCTCTCTCTCCCTAAAACTGGAGCGAGCCGCAGGCACTGCGTCAGCCAGCGTCGAGCGATACCGCGGGAGGACAAGCCCGCGAGATCCCGCGAGCGAGCCCGAGTGGTCCGGCTTCGGCCGGCGAGGGCTCCGGGCCGGTGTGCGCGATGAGCGCGGCCCATGTAATCCCCGTGCCAGCGTCAGGCTGGCTTCAAACAGGCTTGCCCTAAAGTTTAGGTTTTAAACTTGAAGCGTGACGTCCTCTCTGGTGGGGGAGAGGGGCGTTTTGGTGGGGAGTGTCCGCGGGATTTTGGCGGGGCCCTGCGAGAGCGGGTGCGCTTCATCGTCCTTCTCTGTTAAGGGCCGTATGCCACTCCTGCTGCCGCGTCTGGCAAAGTGTGGTGGCGGGGTGTTTCCTGAAGGGTGTCCTGGCGGCG
The DNA here is from genome assembly GCA_003297005.1 of Symbiodinium sp. clade A Y106. Classification (NCBI taxonomy): domain Eukaryota; class Dinophyceae; order Suessiales; family Symbiodiniaceae; genus Symbiodinium; species Symbiodinium sp. clade A. Next base: position 169,445 of record BGNK01000779.1, on the reverse strand, counting down.
TGCCTTGGCAGTCCTGGCCGGGTGTCTTGGCGGGATGTCGTGGTGCGTCGTTTTTGGCGGGTTGGTCTGGCAGGGTGTCCTGGGAGGCTGTCCTGGCGTGGAGGGGATGGGGGAAATCCAGGAAATCCCACAAAAGCCCCGAAATTGTCGATTTTGCAGAGCCCACTCCTTTTCCGGAGGAAATTGACAAAGTCGCTTGAACTTTATGGATTTGCGGACAGTTCCAACATTGTCGATTTTGCAGAGTTCCCTCCTTTTACGGAAGCCATTTCAAAGTTTCGAGAAGCCCTTGGATTTCCTGCATTTCCGGTCTCTGGAAACCGCCGAACCCCACAAAAGCTCCAAAATTGACGATTTTACAATGTCCGCTCCTTTCAAAGCCAATTCCAAGGCACCCTTGGCTTTGCTGGATTTCCTGCTTCTCGGAACCTCTGAAATGGGGGAATCCCACAAGAATCCAAAAATTGATGTTGCTTCAATTTGCTGGATTTCCGGCTTTTAAGGCCCCCGTGGATTTCCTGGATCTCCCGTCTCTGGGGCCCGCCGAAATGGATTTCCTGGCTCCTTTTCCGGAAGCCATTTCCAAGGCCTGCTAGCGGGGAGGTGGGGCGTAAAGGAGGACTAAGTAAGATTTAAACGCTCGTCTCCTCACAGAGAAAGACGACGTAGCGTACTGGTCGGAAGGGTGAGGGCGCTCTGGGGGCGAGGTGGCGCGCTTTGACGGGGTCTTTCTTTGTGACGGGGACCTGCGAAAGTTCGTCTAAAGCTTACCTAATCCTTTTTTTTGAAGGATCACAGTTCGTCGTTCTTGTCTGTGAAGGGGACTCGCGAGAGTTCGTCTAAAGCTTACCCAGTCCGTCTTTAGTATGAAGGACAACAGCCTCCCCACCAGAGCGTCCAGTTGTTTTGGAGACAACAGCTGAGGGTTTCTGTGTACACGGCAAACTTCTCAACAAAAAACCCTCTTGTAAATCGTCTCAACCTTCTCAACAAAAAACCCTAAACCCGACAAGGTTGAGATGTGGGCGGGTGGGTTGGGCGAGAGCACTGAATGTCAGCACACGCCACAATACACGCCCTGCGTGGTGGCGTGCGCGGAACATTTGAACGAAAACCTTAACCTTTTTGCACAGAAACCCTTTACCCCAAACCCTAAACCCTACTCAGCCGTATTCCGCCTGGCTCTGGCCCTGGCGCCGAAGATAAGCCTCGTAGTGCTCGAGGCCCTTCTCCGTCGTTTGGAGGCTGTCAAGCGGGCACAGAAATCCGATTTGTTGTTTTTGTTTGAGCCCTCCTTTCCTTTACGGTTTAAGGTTTACACTCTCGCAACTCGGGCACGCCAGACGAGGTCTCTGTGTTCGGGAGTCTACTACGACTAACTACTCACCGTCGCATTAGGTTTAGGGTTTAGGGTCTAGTGTAGGGTTTAGGGTTCAGGGTTTAGTGTAGGACTTGCGGGGCTTTAGGATTTCGGCGCAGCCTCACTCTGCGAAGGCTTTAGGCTTCAGAGTTTCATTGTTTTCAGGTACAGGGATTTCGGTGCTTAGGGTTTGCGGTCTCAGGCTTGAGGTGGGCTTAATGAATAGGTGTCAAGGTCATGTTATTCTCCTGATGTTGGCGGCCACTTCCTTGGTTGATACAACCCAACAGGAGGCAAGCGAACATTCTGCTATAGAGGCCTGACTGACTAGACTAGTGCTTTAGGCGGCTGCTAGCCTGTGTGATGTCAGAGCGAACCGTAAAGAAACCTGGTACTAATTCTTCCGGCACCGATTCTTACTGCAGGAGCCTTTGGGTGGATTTGTCACGAGAAAAAAGCGGGAGAGCACCTGCAAGAAGTGGGGCCGGCTCATATGTTGCCGAAATCGTGCGGAGTTCTCGGCCTGACTCTTACGAGGGCACTTTCGACCTCTCGTAATAAAGTATACTTGTCACAGAATAGCCCTCACTAGCATATGATAACCTCCCAGAGCTCATCATAGCCATGTGGGAAGCCCACAAAACTTCTGCTAACCCTCCAAACACCTCTATTGTATGATACGCCTACAACACAACTTATCACAATCCTGCAAAAACCTATGATCCCCCTAGAAGGACCTACCAAAACCCTCTCAAACCCTACGATGACTCTACGGAAACCGGTTCAAACTCTCCAAAAACCGATCCTGCCCCCCTCCCCTTGAATTCTGATCATCACAGCTTTCACTTGCCCTAGCGGAGCCTCGGTGGACTCATCGGCTCAAATCTCGCGATACAACAGGGTTTCGAGCAGAGCTACTATACGGGTTAATGTATTTTTCCTGCCCGCCCGGCTGACAACGGATGAGTATTAAGGTCTTGAGGGTTTGAGGTCAAGCGGCCTGAGCAAACTTTTAGTTTGGTGGTTGGGGAAGGGTTCATTCCTAAGGACAACAAAAAGCCGGACGCTTCTGTGTCAAACGAGTGCTTTTGCTGCAGACCAGTTGTGTAAAACCCCATAACCCCAATATAGGACAGCGCATCTGGAGTTTTTTTCAAACACCATTTTAGGGACTTCAGTTCGACCTCTAATATAGGGGCCCATTATTCTGCAATTATAATAAAGAACCCCGAAAATAGTATCGGTAATCATTTAGGCCCCTATATTATGATCCGAGCCGTCTTGGCCCCAAAGCTGTCCTGTCCTCGAGCCAGAACTGCGAAGGAACCGGCGACAAATGGCGTTGCTGGGAATTAGCACCTTGTTTAGTGGGGAGGGGGATGTCTAAATGCGTGTTCAAGGGCATTACCGGGGTCGAAAGCATTTCTTAGCAGGGGTCCTTTATTCACAGCTCCTGACTACTGAGGCTCCTAGGATGACCACCTACTCAATGGGGTTCTATCTTGAGGTCTCGCAGGGTAGAAGCTGTGAAGCCATGGGTCACGGTGCAGCAGATGCATTTGCCTTGAAGCCTGGAGCCTTCTCCCTGGCTTTGGGGCTTGGAACTCGAAACTCTTCTGAAACGCAGCTGCCATGCGCAGGAGCCGAGTGTGCCGCTCAATCGATTTGTTGCTTTGCATCGGCTTCATGTTGCAGTAAACAGACGCCAAAATTCCCAGACCGACACATGCTCGCAGGCTTGTTAACTTTTTGACGAAGTGACTGACGAATCCCTTCTCGACTGGTAGCTGCTGCAGCATGGGCTCAGGCTGAGGCGATGTGTCAGGAAAGGTTGAAGCTGAAGTGGTGAGACCGACATGACGCCAGAAAACCCAGTGGCCCGCTACTGCTGCTCACCGCCCAAATCAGGGTGAGCATGCCATGGTTCTACCTCGGCAGGCAGGAGCTGTTTTGTCTCACAAGGTCTGGTATTTCACTTTGGATTAGCTCCGAAATTTCCAGCACTATACCTCTGCGAGCAACAGTACATTGCAGCACACCTCCACGCACACCTGTCGCAGTTCGTACATAAATATTTGCCCGAACTGTGCCATGCACCCGGTGCAGTCATGTGCCCACCCGGCACTACGCGGGGCTGATTCCGCCACCGCAAGTAGGGAATCCGTAAGTAGTGGCCCGATTCCATGCGGGAAGCTCTCAACTTCGGGCGAATGCCAGAGTGATCATTTCTGCTTCCCGAGGTTTGGCACTTTCAGAAGACGAAATAACTCTGGGTATATAGGCTCCAAAAATTCTATAGGTCCTTTGTACGATGATCCCCAAACAAGGACTCAGTTTTCGGGAAGCGCCAGATGTCTCCCTTGCGCATGCCGAACATGCACACGCTCGCGGAGGAGTGCCGCAGTTCTGCCGCTGTTTTGGCCGGCGATGTCCCTGATGAAGCTTGGAAGTGCTGCAGTTTCCTAGAACCAATCGGCCCTTAAATCGAAACACCAACTGAACTTGAATTTTCAACACTCGGAGACCTGCGTTTGATGCCCGTGTCATCGGCAAGTATACGACCCAGTCGAGCCCAATGGACGGTATGAAGACATGCGCGACCACCCTGACATTCAACATGGATTTAAACTTCTGAGCCCTTAGCCTGAAGTTCAGACAACTTCTAAGCTTCTCGAGGGTATTCTATTGGAGACGCCCAGCGAGGCACGGCCCTTCTTTGCTAGAGCCCCTACCTAGGCCTACTAAGCCCTACTTTTTTGTAGGTTCTTGTTATAAACCCTAATATGGGAATTATAGGGACTCTACCAAAAAGTAGGTTCTGGTAGGTTAAGGTAAGCCCTAAGCCCATAAAGTCCTAGACCCAGGGGACCTGGAAGCTGCTCCTAGAGGCCTTAATAATTAGAATAGGGTTCCTTTAAAGGAGTCCATAAAGGGGTACTATAATATAGGGGCCTTAGTAATTAGAATAGGGTTTTGGGGTATATCATACTATAATTATCATAAGGAGCCCCCCCAAATAGTCTAGGTAATTATTAAGGCCCCTAATGTAGAACCCTTATAGTAGCCCATTATACTCTGATTGTAATTAGGAGCCCCCAAAATAGCATTAGTAACTATTTAGGCCCCTATATTAAAGCCCGGCAACCGGGGACCTTGCAGGAACCGGTGGCTCCAGGAAGTGGAGCTCCTTCTGCTCATGCAGCTGAAGAAGGTCCTGTCTGATGAAATCACACTCCCCGATGATATATACTATACACTAGTTATTACATACTATATGCTTTACGTTATATATTGAATAGTATGCAGCATACAGTATGCATGATTTGTGCCGGTACAGATTCCCCGGCTTCGTATTTATCGCTGCTGCCTTGGTTACTGCTTGTGGTACTAGATACATGCTTCCATCTGACACTGGCATATGCTGTGTACCGTCTTTTCGCGTGCTATTCGGTCGGCTGTTGCGCTTGTTGTTAAGATATGTCCTTACAACTTCGGATATGGGAATGCGAGGTGATGTGATGTAACCACATGTCATACATGCAGTCCAAGGTTCGGGTGTTGCGATTCTTATTCGCTTTCAACTGGTTATTGCCATTTAGAAAGACTTTTCTCAAGATAAACATGGCATTAATTATGTAATACAGAAATGTGTGAGCAACTTGCAACTCCCGAGGAAAGAAATGCAAAGCAAGCTTTAGGCCCAACCAAAAGAGGAGAATTAAGGAACAGGTAGACGAGAACACTGCAAGCAAACATGGATTGACCTTGGGTACTGCCCCCGTATGAGTTGGATAATGTTCATAATGCATTTTCATATAGCCCTTATTATGACCCCTAACATAGACGGTTACAAAGTTTGACCCCATTGCAAAACTACCGAAGTCACTGCCAACAAAAATCCTGCTAGAAAGAAGCGCGGAGCGTCCAAAAAGATAATGAGAAATACAAAGTAAGCATGCTCAATAAGATTTAAGATGATGGTTTCACTTGTTACACCAAAATACCACGGCTACCTGTTTATAATTTACCCCAATGGGAAACATAAACAGATGCCCGAAAAATCCTAAAATGTAGCTATCTGTTGAAGGCGAGATTGAATTTAACAATGAAGGGAGAGAAGAATCGTGTGTATCCTGAAAGAGGGCTGAGATGATGCTAAGGCATGTAAGAAACGACAACAGAATCAAAAAGAAAGACCGGCACCTGGCCGCAGAATGTTTACACTGCTCAGAGGATTGACAATAAGCTGGGACGAAGTTACCATAAAGTTGAAAGTAATGATAGGCAGTATTTGCGGGTGTGAGCTGGTTGGCAATGTTAATCATGTAGTTTCTCAGTTGCTCATTGACGTGTGTAGCCGTGTATGCGGAAATGACACGTGCGATACGCGTACGGAACAAGAGAAACGATGAGGAGACTTGAATAAAGCGAACTCCATTACGGCAAAACAAACTACCAGACATCATCATTCACAAACTTGTATCTCGAAATTGCGGCATATGACTCCAGGCGACGAGCGGCTTAACTTATGTTTCACGGTGCATGCCATGATAGATTGTTGTGCAGCTGTACCTCAAGATTACACGGCGCAGAACAGGCTGAAAAGGAGATTGTAGAATAAGATATTCGAAGTGCTACTACGAGGAGTTGTTGTTGTTGTTGTTGCCGTGGTCGTGGTCGTGGTCGTGTTCGTCATTGTGGTTGTGGTTGTGAGTGTTTGTGGTTGTTGTTGTGGCTGTGGTTGTTGTAGTTGTTGTAGTTGTTGTAGTTGTTGTGGCGGTTGTGGTGGTTGGTTGTGGTGGTTGTGGTGGTTGTGGTGGTTGTGGTGGTTGTGGTGGTTGTGGTGGTTGTGGTGGTTGTGGTGGTTGTGGTGGTTGTGGT
>BGNK01000779.1:147207-163103 GCA_003297005.1 Symbiodinium sp. clade A Y106 | reverse complement strand
GTGGTGGTTGTGGTGGTTGTGGTGGTTGTGGTGGTTGTGGTGGTTGTGGTGGTTGTGGTGGTTGTGGTGGTTGTGGTGGTTGTGACAGGTTGTGATTGTTGTTATTGCTGTGGTTGTTGGTGGTTGTTGTTTATTGTTGGTTGTTGTGACACCCTTTGGGTGTTGTTGTTGTTGGTGCTGCTGCTGCTGCTGCTGTAGCTGTAGCTGTAGCTGTAGCTGTAGCTCTTGCTGCTGCTGGTGCTGCTGTTGCTGTTGCTGTTGCTGTTGCTGTTGCTGCTGGTGCTGTTGCTGCTGTTGTTGCTGTTGTTGTTCTGTGGGTCTTTGCCATGGCTGGTCTAACTGTTGATGGTGCTTTCGGGGTTGGTTCGATTTCGATATTTATGAGTTGAAAACGATCGCGATCAACGAGAAGCACCCAAGGCGCACGCAGTGGTAGAGGTCGTAGGCCTCGTTCAGCAACTCCTTCGGCCGCACAAGTTAGGAACGAGTTTGGGAGAGAGTTGAATTTAGAATAGCACTGCTCGACCCGGCCAACCTTTTTTTGGCACTTCTCGGACTACGCCATAGCGCGAGTGTCTGCAAATTCTGGCAGACGGAGCGTCCGATTTACTGGGCCTGCCTCTACGCAAATCACCTACAGTATTTGCAAGCCTCCCTGTCTATGCCACGCAGACATGCCCGTCGCCATCTGCACTCGCGCCTTGGGCATTCTTTGCCTCATCCAGTCTAAGCTCCACCACTCTGCCTTCATTTGGGCATAATGCCATTTATCGGCGAGATCAGGATTTCAGGTTTGCTGAGAAGGACGGTAATCGCATCACCCTCACTGAGGCCACACTGTAAAACGGTGTCAGCGTGCTGGAGACGCGTCGTGTTATAGAGCAACTCCACAATTTGACCCTCCGCCGCAGGAATGGACTGCTTGACCGAATGAATCACCTGAGAGACTCCAACACCCCTTTATTAAGGAATATGCCTTAACTCATCATTGAGATCCTACTATCATTTAAGGATATTCCCCAATTAAAGGATACTCAAGTCTTGTAAACCCTAAACCCTATAAAATTACCTTATAGGAACCCTTATAGATCCCTTTAAAGGGATATTGGAGTATCATTTAGCTGGGTACCTGAGAGACAGTGTCTTTCCGCTGGACGACCAGTCGGGTGCAGTCGCCGGATGGCTGAAGCAAACGCAGCTCGATTGCATCATCTGCTTTGGCCATGGCGCTCTGGGCCGACTAGGAGCGTAGATATATATATATATATAATCTAGATAGACTCAATGGTTGTTTTACTCAATTATTGTTGCACATTTCTGATTCATAAAATCTAAGTCCGTCTTTGAGACTCAATGCGGAGTGGATGCGGCACGTCTGATGTTCATCAATCTTTCTGCGCTTGCAGCCTGCGGCACCAAACAGACACTCAAACGAGGCGCAACGAGTTATTGCAGAAGCTCCTGAGACAATCTCGATGAAGATGCTGATGACGACCGCTGGCAGGTGGGTCTTGCTGCCGTCGCCGATAGTCACCGAAATGCGTGACTGTAGCTTGAACCCACAAGATACAAGTTACAGTTTCCTGGCAATTATAAATTATTGAATTGGCAAAAACATCGCATGCTCCGCAGCCTTTACCCCAGATTTGGTTTTGGGGGTATCAGTCGTCAAGTTATAGGTTTTCCACTGGTTGCACTGGGTGGGTTCGGTTGAGTTGGCCTTAAGCAGGCGTAGGCGGGCTTCATGCTAGCTGACACCACCGGCAAACCACCATGGGACCCGAAGATACCACGAGGGAACCACAGGGAGACCCAGCACACCACGGCCAAACTGCTTCCATCAAGCGCAGGCGGGGTTCAGGAGCAGCCGCAACATGCCTCGCTTAAGTACTGAAGTGGCGAGGATTCAGGAGCAAAGTCAAAACGCTTTCCTCAAGTTCGGGTGGATTCAAGTCCAGCGGGAGTCAGAGTTTCGGAAACCAAAAAGTGGCCCATGCGTTAGAATTGGCCATGAGTCTGGTGCTCCGGGAAACGGTTTCTAGCGGATCCCGTGCAAATCTTCGGATGCGAGCGCAAGATTTGGGTTCTTGAGAGGGGATTTAAATTAAGTGACCATAATAAGGAAACCATATTACTTACTATAGATCCCTATTATGGTCGCTAAAATAAACTCCTTGACAAGAGCCCAGAGAAAGGGGAGCCCATGGATTGGAAACGTTGTCTGCGGCATGCCGCGTCTGCAGAAACCAAATTCTCTGCACGGTGAACGCAAGAATGCCAGAACCCATAGTGTGTACCAGACCGTTTGGGGAATACTTTAACCAATTAACTCATTCATGAATTCGTTCATTAACTCTAAACCATGTAGGTCAGAGAAACGCTGATGTCGACCCAAAGCTCGCGAGTTGCATGAGTCCTTCATTGCAGGGCTCGGATGAGAGCTGCTACTACTACTACTACTACTACTCTTAATTGAATTTCTCATCACCATCACCACCAGCAAGACCGGCGACAGCAGCCCAAAACATCCCAGCGCAATCGATCCGCAACTCTGCTCACTTGAACCTTGATCCAACCCCCTGTGGAGAGCCTTTTTTGCAACTGGGCTTGGGGACTAGCCAGATCCCTGAACCCTAAACCGTGGGGTCCGGCCAGCCATGCAAGGATGCCCAGGGAAATCCAGGTGGTGCTGCCAGCACTGACAGATGCACATGGGGCGGCGCGGTGGTCCTAAGAAGCCATGTGCCATTGGGGCACCGGAACGGAATGCTTCAAGGTCGCTGTTTACAGCATCAGCCGCCTTAGAGTTGTACCGTCGCTGTTCACCAGGGATGCAATGATGTTGACGGTGCAAGAAGGTTGGGTCCTCTGCTCAGAATTTCAAGACCAACGCAACAGGCCACATTGGCTAGCACGAGGGTTGCGAAGCACAGTAACGACTTGGGGCAAAGCTCTGGCTCTGATTGCCTTGATTGGAGGATGCAACGACTTCCTTGCTTTGTGCCGACTGCTGTCAGGGTGCGATGCCGAGCTTTTGGAACTGCTTGAGCACGCAGGTAAGAGCTTTTTGCTTTCACGGGAGTTCGCGTGTGCAGGCCCAGTTACGCCCCTGCGGTTGGCCGTGGGTCGCTCTTTCTGCGAAAACCCCTGCGTTGTGTGTGGGAACAAGTGCACATGGATGGGAGCATGAGTGCCTCTGTCTCTGCACCCGTGCCTACACACACGCGCGCGTGTGTAGCAGATATGAATGGGCTGTGTCCGCTTGCGCATTTGTGTCAGAGCAATTAACTGCCATTGCAAGTGCGAGTTTAATGCATTCTCACGGGTGAGCATGTGCAGTCCCCTCACGATCGCCAAGCAATGCCGAGTCGAGGGGGGCTTTGTGCGGAGCAAGCTTGGTTGCTGACCCTGCCTGTGTGTGCAGGCAAGCATGCGCAGCAGCTGCATATAGGCAAGGAAGCAAAAAGGCAAGCAGGGGCAAGCCGCAGGATAAGCATGTTCGTGCATCATGTGTTGGTGTGAGACGGTCTGTATGTGTGTATATATTTATGTGACTGTGTGTGTGTGTGCGCGGGTGTATTGTTGTCTTCACTAGTTTCTGCGAACTGGGGTGGCACAGCATGCGTACGATGTTGAGTCCTCTTGTCCATGTTGCTTTACGTTCTTTCATGATTTTGACTCATATAGGGCTTAGCATACTTGCCTGAGGTTTAAATGAGTTCTGAAGGAAAGCAGTGATGTCCGAGCAATACTCGTGTGAGTGTTCTGGGCAATGCGACTACCCTTTATTACACATCTTAATGATTGTTCATGTCAGTCCGAAACATGCAATTGATAATACTGCATGCTCGTGTGGAGATTGGCACAAAAAGCTGATTCCTAATGGTGCGGCTGCTGCTGTAACATGCTGGGCACCGCTCACTTAACTGTCTGCCCATTGGAAACCTGTTCGAGCATGCACGAAAGCAAATTGACTTCTCGTGACAAGAAGCCTGGAAGCCGCCACGGCAGCCACTTCCATGTCGGGGCTGCACAAGTGACCTGCGCTTATCCACTGAATCCACTGCTCTGCAGGAGTAGCCTGGAATATTAATATGCTTACGACGTCCAGCATGGAATATACCCCCCGGTAGATTGGTCGATGCTCGTTTATGCTGGAGGCCCCAACCAAGCCAAGTCTCCCAATTCACGGTGCTGTCAACGCAAGTCCCAAGCACTTGCCCGGAGGGTCCTGGAGCAAGACCCGGAGCTGGCAGCACATGTGCCAGCAGGGTGGCAAGCTGCCGCCCGTCCAAATGCTCCTGTTGAGGGCTTGGGACTGTTAAGCTTGGTAACAGTTCCCTCGCGGGCGGAGTTTAGATTTAGAGGCCGGGGTGGTATGAAGTTTTACAGCAGCCAGGCACCGGTGAGGGAAGCACACCACGCAAAGGCTCGGGATTCGGAGTTGGGGGTCGAATGCGACTCGGCTTTATAGTGCTGGTGCCTGCTGGCTCTAGCAGCTCTCTTCATGCAGCCGCTGGAATCCATGGAGCCCTCGCCGTCCTGGTGTGTCATTATTATCGTCTGCGCCATGAAGTCCTCGAACACTGCCACAACCTCAAAACACAACAAGCTTGGGGCATAGGCTGCAGACGAGTTGGAGACCGGGGGCTGGACCTTCCAGGTCCGGCTGGCTTAAGGATCTAGGTACCTCGCAGCCATTTCCACCATTCAAACACCTGAAGATCGTGAAGGCCACAGCAGTAGAAGCCCATACAAGCTGTCGTATACGAGCCTTTATACAAGAATAGTAATAGGTTTTGGTGTGAGTAGAATTGCGACAACGAGCTACGGAAATAAAACATTCCAGTATTCGCAAGTGTTCATGCTTCTCTCTCATCGTGCCACTGCCCTCACTCGCTGCAGTCCCTACCCTCCCCTTGGAGTACCTCCGCCGCTCTAAATACCTAGAATGGAGATTGGGGGGGTACATCATTGTCATAATATTCCATATTATACTCATAACAATAATAAGTGACAATAATAGTAATATTAAACAATACCAATAAATAATCATGCAAACAATAGTAATTGTAATTGCTGATTATCATTTATTCTGCCATCCCCGCCTGGCCCTCGGCAACGGCCGGCACTGGGCATCCAGGCTTTATCTGCCTCTGAACTGGCTGAAATGGGAAGCCACGTTTTTTGTGTTTAATGGGCCCTTCTCCACCTGCCCGGGTTGAGGGTTTTGACACTCACACTCGGACAAGCCTGGCAAGGTTGAAGGTTTAGGGTTTTCGAATTCGGATTTTCGGGGGCTGAGCATGAAGCTTCTTGGCTACAAACCTCGAAATGGGGACCTGAACCCATCCGTCCACATGCAGCCGGTCGCGGCATGAATGAAGGCACCAGGAGCCCTCAACATCGAGCTCTCCTCTCTCCGGGGCCTCTTTGTGCCAGAGAAGTCCTGGCAAAAAAGGCGACGCTCACGACACATTTACGTCTCTCGAAGGGACTCAGATTCCAATGCACGGAAAGCTCTGAGGCATCTGCAACGTGGCCTAATGTAGAGGGATCTAAAGGAAGCTAGCGGCATTCCTGAATACCAGCCGCCATGCCAAATGCTGTGTGTACACGATTAAGGGCATGGGGGATGTGCAGGCAGTCTTCCCGAGAAATGGAGCGGGGCAACATTTCTTCCATCAGTCTCAAGGACGTGTTGGATGAGCGAGCCAGATGATGATGACGCCCGGCGCGAACGCAAGCAAAAACACACCGGATGAATCGTCATAGCACAAAGATAACTGCACTAGTAGTAGGTATGGTGGTGGTGGTGATGGTGGCAGCACTAGTAGTAGTCGTCGTCGTAGCTGTAGTAGGAGAAGTAGTCGAAGAAGTAGTAGCAATTAGTCGTTTTCCGTGAGCTTAGTGAGCTGGTTCTAGACTGGAGAAGCTTCCAGGCTAAAACTTCAGGGCAATGCAAGCAGATTCTCATTCCAACCCTAAACCCTAAACCCTACACCAAGCACCCTAAACCCTAAACCCTACACCCCACACCCTAAACCCTAAACCGTGGCGTTAACAACCGATTTCGACCTTGGAGTTCAGCAAGCGTCCATAGTTGTGTCAGGCCTTAAATCCCAAACCCAGAAAGATCAGAAAGCAATGCGAGACCGTGGACCTGGAAATCGCAGAAGTCAACGCCCTCGTGAGGCGCCGGGCGAGGACGGCGCTTTCCCCACCAGCAGTTCAGGGAGCCAAACTCAGCACCAGCCTTAGATTCGACTGGTCGTGGCAAAACATGGTAGGACTTGAGTCATATGATGCTCTTCCAACACTCCCTGCAAATAAGCCACTTCGAGGATGAAGCCTGGGTGGAGTCAGTGTGATTCTGAACCCAAGGGTTTAGAGTTTGGGGTTTAGGCCTTTACACGCACTGGCTGGAATGCAAACTCAGCATCGCACAAGCGAAGAATGAGCCCTTAGTATTAGGCATCTTCGGCCAGATACTAGCTTTCTGGCAGGTTCCGTTACAAGTTGTTGATGCACTGCCTACTTCTTTAGGTTATGCCACTGAAGCCTGCAACATTGAAACCTGTGACTACTCGCATAAGCCTTTGCCTGCTGAATCCTCACTTGAGGTTGTATAACAAACCCGGTATGAATCCCTTATCCCCAAACTGGGTTATCGTTTTTTATTCCTTACCGTTTTACAAGGTATCAAGGTTTATCACTTATGACAAGTATGGGGAACAGGCATGGCTCTTGGTGGCTTGCAGCATCTTACAACCCATCTGCAATCTAGAATCTACAGTTGCGATTCCAAAATGTCCACAGGTCTTAAGAACAGGCGAACAAAACCTCAACTTGCTAGCTGGCACGGGTACCGGATGGCTCATGTCCTTCGAAAGGCAGCTCTGCCAAACAAAAGCTATCGTTTTGTTATCGTTTTGGACATTCAACTTGCCTCGGATTTTGGAGGTTTCATGTAGCAAGTCTTGAAGTCTCAGTTTGCAGCGGTGCAGCCTGCACAAGCAAGGGCAGTCTCTCAAGCCTCAGTTTGTACAAGCGCAGCCTCAAGCCTCAGCGTGCCTCAGTTTGTACAAGTGCAGGCTCGAAAGCCTCAGTCTACACGAAGCAATAGCAGTAGCAACATGAGTAGCAGTAGCAAGTTCAGTAGGAGTAGTAGCCGTAAACCGTAGGTAGTGGTAATCGTGATAGGACTAGCCATAGTACTCATGTAACATACATTCAAACGTTATCGTTTTATTTTACTTCTCATCGTTTTACAGGCTAAACAACACAAGGGGCATCCCAGACTAATCTACAAGAACCCCCCCTTGTTATACAACCCCACTTCCGCCTTGGCATCCTTCCACGCAGCGTCAGCACAGGCAGTAAGACCTAACCTACCGAAGCCCCAAGCCTCAACCGTGAATCCTAAACCCGAGACCTTACATCCCGAACCGAACCCAAAAGCCTAAACCAGACAGGTTTTGAACCGCTCAACCCGGAACCCAAAAACCTCAATTCCGGACTGGAAGCGGCCACCAGCCCGAGCCTTGCCGATGCTTCAAAGGACGTTTTAGTTAGGGCTTGGGGGCTTTATTTAAGGCTTAAGCCTCAAAAAGCCACCTGTCGAGCGGAAGGATGAGTTCTAGTATTTAGGGTTTAAGTTTAAGGGTTTGTCGGGGGTTAGGCCCGGAACTTTCCCGTCTCAGTCGCACCATCAGACGACCATTTCAGGGCTTTTGTGGCCTTATTTCACACTCGTCGGGCTTAGTCCACCAGCCTCCAGTGCACGGAGCCATGCCGCGCAGGAGGCAGCCAAAGGCGAGGATAGCATCAGAGAAGAGAGGAGTTGCTCAGGGCTGGGGTTGAGGGCTTAGCTGCAGCTAAGCGCTCATCAGATGGCTCGCGTAATTACTATATGAACCGAAATACATATTATCTTCTCATATTTATCTTCTCATATATCTTAAATAGAATGAATATTGTACTGAAACAGACTGCCCAGAACATTGTTAAAGCCCGTGCTCGTAGCAGTTTCCTAAACCTAAACTCTAAACCCCTAAACCCTAAAGCGGCTGCCTAGGGGCTTCGGTTTCGTGCTTCTGCTCGGAGCAAGAGCCTCCTCTGTTGAGTTTCGTCGTCTGTTGCTTGGAGACCTGCCTACACAGCCCCTTGAAGCTGTGATAAGCGACGGAACATCGCATGACCAAGGCAGACTGGATGTCCACCCTTTCACCAAAGGTCAGGATACATATTCCACTATCTCTCTCTCTCTCTGACTATGCAACATTCTGTTCGATCATCATGAACAGGGTGCCTGATGTATGTGATGCTCAGGCCTGCCGCGAAAATCTTTCACATTGCTCAGCGTGCACTGCAAGTTTCTGCCGTGCATTTCAGGCACTGTTCCTTGCAAGATTGCTTCCCGCTATTCAGCCGAAGTGCGCAATGGCCAGGCTGTCCTACGAAGCTCGAAGCCCTTGACTGAGCTTGGCAAGCCACATGCGCGTGCCACGTGGAAGTTAGAGAGTGCGACGGAACGAGACTGAAGCTCCGTCGAAAGGTTCTACTCAAACGAAGAGACCAGAGCTCACTGGCATTTTCCTCATCTTTTAGCATCCTGGCCTCGGCTACGGAGTTGATAGCTGGGTTCTATCAACCCCCAGGGTTTGGTGCACATTAATGTAGGAACCTGATTAAGAAACCTTGGCTTGGGCCTCTGTTAGGGTTCTTTATACGAATCCGACTATTTTGGGGTTATAGGGCCAGGCTCTACTAGCCGAAGTATACGATTGATACTCCAGGGTTGGGACGATTCCGGGTACAGGGCTTCAAGTGCTCGAAAGGTTGCCCAAGTCACCGGGAAGATCTAGCTCTTCCAGATACTGCTCCGACACCTCCTGAAATCGATTAGTTAATCATCGGACCCAAGTCGCAGAGGTTAGACAGAATCGTACCAGAACTCTGAGCCAAGGCCGTTTACGAATTTGGACCTGGCCCTTAACTCCCAAACTAACGATGGCAAAGAAACATGTAACCGCCACGATGCAAGTGGCCGTCACTTCTTCAAGCTCTGCATATCCTGACTTGCTTGTACAGACACAGCAAGCTGGATTTTAAGAAACGTCACATGATACACCGCCGACACTGTCCCCAATCAGCAAACGTCTGAATCGAACCTGCCAGCTTTCAAAACGACAGGCACATGGCAAGTCTGGTTTGTGATGGACTTGCTTCATTCCTTTGCGGCTCAACCGTGGCTTCGACCCCTGCCCTATCCCCAGGCTGTGCTGCATTTTGCACAGGCTTTCTGCAGGACGAGCTCAGGGCCGGAGTAACGAAAGCAGAGGGACCCTTGAAGACAAGGCGAATGCTGTATTCTGTAATACACCGCCCCAAACCCTGATCTATATACAGGAGCAGGCTCTTTGTTAGGGTCTTAAGCTGCTTCAAGACGAGGATCTATGCCATACATTACCACACTTTAGCCACAAACTCTTATCAGGGTCTGTATATTCGGGTTCCGAAATTGATCCCAAAGGATACTCCTGCACCTAGCTAGCCATTTCCTCAATGCCTGCGAATGCTGCGGCGCTCGGTCCGAAGCAAGCAGACAAGAGAAGAAACTGTACAGAGAGTGAAGCACTACTGGCTTCACGACAACTACACACCCCAAACCCTAATATAGGGGCCTTAAGAATTAGAATAGGGTTTTGGGCCCATTCTACTATAAATATAATAATAAGGAAACCCCAAAAAGTATTGGCAATTAGTTAGGCTCCTAGATTACGGCCTCTACATTGAAGACGAGGATCTGGCCAGTCTCGGACAAGGTAGGTTGGACGACCCTTCCTGGAGGAGACGGGGCTCGACAATCCAGGGAAGGCTTAGGGTTTCGGCGCTCACACTCGGGCAATCCAGGCGAGGCATGTGGTTCGAGGTCTGATGAGTGAAACATCTCTAACGGGAATGAATGACCATGACTATGATAAGCAACAAAGAGAATGTCCAACACGTAAAGTGACCGTATCTCTGGAGTCTTCATCCCCCTCGGGTCCTACTTGAGAATCAAACAACACGGTAACCAGTAGGACCCTAGGAAGTATCAACTGCAGATCACTTTGTGGGTTTGGGGTCATTGAGGAATGAGTAGAGCTATTACTGATATGAAAACTAGGACCATAAGTAGACTCCAGCCACCGGGTTTGGTAGCAGGTATGAGTTTGTGATCTGGTGTGGGACATCGACTAGGAGGTCCCGTAAAATGCACATCTAGGAAAACTTGATCAACCATATTTGGCTGTGTTCCCTATGTTGTACGGTGAAACTGCACCCTCTTGCCATGTGTTCCAAGATAACTCCAATTATGTTCCAATATGAAAATACTTTGTAGTGCAAGTAAATTCGCCGCCTCAAAGGCTTAGGCTTTGGGGTTTAAGGGTTTAGGGGTTTAGGGGTTTAGGGGTTTAGGGGTTTAGAGGTTTAGGGGTTTAGGGTTTAGGTTTAGCGGTTTAGGGGTGTTAAGGGTTTGGGGACGTTTGCGGTCTGGGGTTTAGGGTTTGGACCGGCTTGGAGGTTGAAGGTTTATCTGTTGTTGGTGGCTCTTTTTCGATCCGGGGCTTGGGGTCTAGAGTCTAGGGCTTCTAATTGTGGTTGTATATGGCATATGGTTGTTCACAGCAAGGTTTACTGGAATGTCGTAAGAAGGGCAACTCGCAGTCTAAAGTGTACGAAAGCTCAGCCTCCCAATTCATCATATGGCCAAGACCCCAAGACCAAATGAACCGTACAATCTTGCAGGCCTTTGTTTCGCTCCAAGTGCTCGGCAAGTGGCCATGTGAAGGGCAGCACGCCTCGGTAGGTGCCGCGGCGAATGCCTTCCTGGCAGCTTATCCATTGCCAAAGGCTACGACGAAAGAGCCCTGACTGATGGGTTTTTTAAGATTGTGCGTTTGGGCGGCACAAGCGACACCTCACACGAGACTTTCTACAAAGTCCCGAGACAGAGGCATGCCTCTAGCACACGGGGTCGAATCGGAGGCGAACATTTCAAGTCTTCTCAAGCCGTGAACAGGCACCTCTATTTCGCAGAGATAGCTTCTTGAGCTTAGTTACCCAGAAAACCATCAAAGCAACCCGGCTAGTAAAGCATGAGCATCGAAGAACTCACAGGCGATCCGCTTGAACTTAAAAAATCTCGGCTGGAGGTTGGGAGGAGGCGAAATCAAAATGTTGGAGTTTGAGTATGTTTCAGATGCAGGGCTCAGGAAAACAAGACTTTGCGGAAGCAGTCGTGAGGATTCCACAAGCCATGCTAGAGACTCGACCACGCCACACGCAACTGATGTACCATAACCCCCTCCATCCGAAAGCTCCAACATACTCAGATTTCCTCAAAGGCAGTCCCGCGAAACCGTCTTGAGCTTTCCCTCTTTCGATCCGAAGGAACAGCTAGTATTAGTAATATCATCCCCTTATGCCATTCTACCCCCTATGGAAATTCTTATTGATTGATACGGCCCTATACTACACCCCTGTAGAAACCCCATTCTATTCATAAAGGCCGCAGTATTACACAGCTCAGTGCCGCCTTCTCGTCCTCCATGAGGCCAAAGCGCTTGGCAACGCGCCTAGTCGCTTCGCTTGGCTGCTCGCACACGGCAGGCAAGGCTCAACACCGTCCAAGCTGGCTCGCGGTGTAGAGTTTAGGGTCTAGGCGTTTCGAGTCTCAGAGCTTGGACAGCAGGGTTTAGGGCTCATTAGATTAGTTTAGCTTCGGCCGGCTACACAGAACATTGTGTGTTGTACCTTCTTCTTCGCTTCTCTGTGCCTCCATTGCCTGTCATCGTAGAGGACAGCCAGGGCTTGCCTCTCCTTGGCGAAGGGGTCTATAAGGACTACTTAAGGAAGACTATAAGGGTTTCTATACGGGTTATTAAAGGGGTTACCAAAAGGGCTACTATATAGGATTACTATAAGGCTTACTTTGTAGGGTTACTACAAGGGTTAGGGTTACTATATTTACTTTATGTCTCCGGGAAACTTCTTTCACACCTACACTACAAAAGTGTGAGCAAGGCGGGTGAACAAAGCATAGACCAACCTTCGGAATTCGGGCATTCACCAGCCCTCCACTCGAACCTCTATGCTGTTTTGGAGGAACCAGCTTTCATCCCGACGAATCGACTGGCGAACATCATCAAGAAGAGAGCCGAGGCAAGGAAGACGAACGTCATACAGGAGAGGGCGAAAGCAAAGGAGGTTCGGATCGGATGTAGACCCGTGGCAAAGCCCTCCGAACCACCACCACCACCACCAAGACTGATCTCGTGAGCCAGGATCTAAACTGGCCCAAAAACTCCGAAACAAGAATACGTATAATGTATATCTATATATATATATATCATATTAGGTGTATGTGTATATATATATATATATATCTCGACAGCACCTCGGCCTCAGTGCATCAGAGCCTCCGGCAGCGTCTGCACCAAGCCTCAGCTGTTTCCCAAGGATTCCGAGGCATCTGAGACACGAAACCGACTTCATCGAGCTTTCATGAATCTACATGAATCTGTATATTGTAGTGTAGTGTAAGGTTGTATACTGTCTATAGTGTACTGGAATGTAAGGCCATATGCTGAAATGAGACACAAAAGCCATTTCATCGAGCTTTGCTCGTCACCTCTCACCATTTTACCTTCTAAGCCCGAGCTCCGAGTGAGAGGATCCTAAACCCTAAACCCTGAACCCTAAACCCTAGAACCACGCTCCGCCGAAGCTCCGGGGCGAGCTTGGAAAGCACGTCTTAGTTGGGCTACGGCGTGCTGCCACAGGAAGACGGCTGTACGATACCTTTTTGGCCCGGCTGAGAGATGAATCCCATACTAGAGGGGCCTTAATAGCTCGGGAGTTAGGGTTTAGGGGTATCTGATACTATAATTCTACTTACTATAAGGATTTAGTATAGGGGCCTTAACCGTGAAGCTTCCCGGTGGCGTGTCGTAATTAAGCCTGGTGACTTGGCGAGACGTCATCGAACGCGACAAGTCTGGCATTCCGGACCTGTCTTGCATCTGTTGCACTTCGTTCGTGTGCCCTTTTCCCAATGCCGACACACTCCTGCTTTGGGGCGGAGCAGCTCAGATGCAGGGACTACCGCATACAAGCAGCACAAATGCAGGTACAGATCCTGGGTTTAGGGGTTCGTAGAGGTCCAGGTTCCAGGGGTAGGTTCTCGTTTGCGGTGTCCAGAGGCTCGGTTTTACATCCAGGATCTGGGTAGTGACTTCTTTCTCGTTAGGTGATGCTTCTTGCCCTTTGGTAAATGTGGACTTGCTGAATGTGATATGTTTCTGCAGTTTCTAACCCTGAACCCTACACTACCATGCACGTCTCAGCCCCGCTACGTACTGTCGATCATCCGTGTCGGAGGCGATCGTACTTCAGGCGACTTGGGTCTACAGTAGACTCCATGTATACGCGGTGCATTGCTGTCCTAAAGCCAGTTCAGGACTCGAAAAAGTTCCCTAGTTCCGACAGGCTTTGCAAGCTTGATATCTTGTCGAGCATAGGGCCCCTAACCAGAAGCCTTGGGCAGGCAGTCCGCATATTACTGCGTCTTCGAAAATTGCAGTTTGGAGGCTCCGACGCTCCAGGAGCCCTGAAGAAACATTACAATCGCAAGGACCAGAACACTGCCCGGAGCCACCAAGACCCCACCCGGAGACCGCCGTTAGCTTGGAGACCACTGCGAGCACCGAGAGACAAGCGCAGCCTATGAAAGCCCTGAAGAACCGGAACCTCCTGAGCGCAGTCCTGGCCTGCTCCGTGAGGTAAGCATCGAAAGCGACGGAAGTCGCCACGTGGCTCAGTTCAACGGACTTCCAGTCGACGACCGCCTCGTTGAGGACATTTCCTGCCAGGTGCCTTGCAGCTGCACAGACGGGCGCACCTACCTGCCCACCTAATTACATAATTGCGCGGCGCCAGCCCACATCTGTCACGGTTCCCGGGATGCCCGGCGTGGCGTGAGCTCACAAACTGCAACCGAACTCAATGACTCAGAACGTCAAAGGCCCGCAGAAGGATCTTTGCAGGCTCTGGGATTTACGTTCTGGCTTGGCACTCGGAACCCTGTGTATGTGCAGCCATGGCTGACGACAAGCTGCTCCTTGTAAAACTGCCCATAGGACACACCTTTCCTCGGTGACACTGCAAGAGCGAGACTGGTTTCGCTCGATGATATGACTACGAGATTCTAATGCCATCTTGCATCTTCACGCCCTGAACAAACCGGCTGCCTGGCCCCGACTCCTTTTCTCAAGCTGAGGGATGGCACAAGAGGATAGAAACGAGCGCATTATTCGATGTCGCAGGTGCGCAAGAGCAGGTCGCATTTGTCCACATCCATCCGAAAGCACATTCCAAACTTCCGAGACGTTGGTAGGCCATGAGAGATTGAGACAAGACTTGAGCCCACCACGCCATGCTGCATGGTGAATGGTGCCAGGATATTCAGGGCCTGACGGGATTTCAAAGCGATGCCCTTTAATTTATGCTGCTGCAGCCTATTTCAGGCGGTGGTGTTCTTCTGCAATGAAAGCCCGATCAGCATCCTTGTGCTTCGAATCAAAGCATGTCGGCCGGTGGAATTCCCAAACCCCTCGCAACCGCAATCTGATCTACGGCAAGAAGGAACTCCCGTGCATCCTGCGATTTGACACTCACACTCGGACAAGGGCTCAAGCCACTGCTCCGGCACATTTTCTGCCTCAAGGCCCGGCCAGTCACGCGAAGGGGTTTGAAGAAACAGGAGAATGTTCAGAGCTTTGAAGGGATCAGACAGGGCCCGAATCTGCCAACTGTCCATCCTGAGTGGGCGGACCACCACAACACATATCTTGCGGATGTGTATTGCAAGATGGGTAGCTGGAAAAATGAACACACTGGTCTGGACAACTCTGAACAGATGTGGTCATTTGTGGTCTAGCAGCCTGAACTCAGCTCGAGCAAGAATTTTGCTTGCCGCGCTGTCATGGCCAAGACCTAGGGACCTAGAACTGCGTCCCGATGAAAGCTAAAGCCAGGCCCGAAGCACGCATGTACATGGCATAGCTCACATCAAACGGATCCATGGCGGTGCTGGTGTTCTCCATGACGGTGCTCGTGGTGTTCTCCATGACGGCGCTCGTGGTGCTCTCCATGACGGTGCTCGTGGTGTCACTGTCTGTGCTCGTCATCATCGTCGTCGTTGTCGGCGTCGTCGTCGTCGTCGTCGTTGTCGACGCCGCCGTGGGTTGTCGACGCCGTCGTCGTCGTCGTGGTGGTCGTCGTCGTGGGGCCGATGCTGAGCACAAAGAAGGCGTCAGAGTTGTGTGAAGTGACATAGGCGTATCCCCCGACGATCGTGATGCCCCGGGCATTGTCAAGTAGGGGGTGTTGGAAAGTCTCCACGATGGTGAGGTTGCTTGGGTCGCTGATGTCGACTACAGTCACGCTGTCGAAGCCCTCGACAGCCACATAAGCATAGTCCCCTTCAACAGCGACCGACCAACAGTCGTCGAGACGCTCTGTGTCTTGGACGGCACCTACGAAGCTGAGGTTGCTTGGGTCGGAGACGTCGATGGCCAAGAGCCAGGCGTTGTCATGGCCGGCCACATAGGCAATGTTCCCTTTAATGGCGATGCCCCTGGCCTTGTCGAGCTTCTGACTGTCTTGCAAGAGTCCTGCGATGCTCAGGTTCTTCGGGTCGGCAATGTTGAGTACCACCAGGGTGTCCTCGCTGTAAGCCGTCGCGTAGGCGTAATCGCCCACGATCACAAGGTTCTCGGCGCCATCGAGGTTTGAGTCTTTGAAATGGCTCGCGACTGTGAGGTTGCTTGGGTCGCTGATGTCCACAA
>BGNK01000779.1:120757-147164 GCA_003297005.1 Symbiodinium sp. clade A Y106 | reverse complement strand
AGGCCCTCATAGTCGTTGGCAGCCACATAGATGTAGTCCCCAGCAATCTTAATGCCCTCGGCGCCGTCCAGCTTCTTGTCATAGAGATGCCCTGCCCTCCTGGGGCTGGTTGGGTCGCTGATGTCCATCACAGTCACGGAGCCTGTTTCGCCGGTCACGTAGGCATAGCCCCCTTTGATTGCAATGTGCTCGGGCTGCTCAAGGTAGCTGTGCGGAATCTCCCCGAAGAAGGAAACGAGGGTCGGATTGCTTGGGTTACTGATGTTGACCACCGCCAGGCCATTTCCGGCCATGTCGCCATCCTTTTTCGTTGCGGTGATGTACGCGAAGTCCCCGACAATGGCGAGGCTGTCTGGGTAATCGAGATCGGTTGCGGATGTTAAACTGCCGACGATGGTAGGGTTGCCTGGGTCGGCGATGTCGACCACCGCAAGGCTGTCACTGAACGCTGCGATCACGTACGCGTAGTTTCCGACGATACGGACTGAGCTGGCTCCGTCTAGGATTGTGGAGTCTCGTAGTTCGCCTACGATGGACATAGAGTTTGGGTCGCTGATGTTGATCACGGTCAGGTAATCTTTTGCAAACGAGGCCGCATACGCGAGGTCCCCGGCAACGGCAGCTCCATAAACTACATCGAGACGGGTCGAGTCTCCAAGCCGGCCTGCGATGCTTGGGTTGCTCGGGTCGGAGATGTTGACCATGGTCAAGGAATCAATGTTCGCACAGGCCACAAAGGCGTAGTCGCCATCGATCCGCACTTGTTTGGCACCGTCGAGATCAGAACCTGATTTTACGTAACCTGCCAGCGTGAGGTTGCTCGGGTCGGTGATGTTTACCACAACTAGGGTGTCCGAGAACTCCCCGCTAATGTAGGCGAAGCCACCCGCGACTGCAATGCTACTTGGCCCATTCAAGATACTATAGTCGGCAACGTCGTAAGTACCCGCAACTGTAGTGTTGCGAGGGTCGGCGATGTTGGCTGCATACACTGCGGTTGGATAGTCCCCAATCGCGTAAGCGTAGTCCCCAGCGATGTCGATTGCTTTGGGTGCCGCGACCATAAAGGAGGTTACGAACGTGAGGTTGGTAGGATCTGAGATGTCGAGAACTGAGATGCCGTCATCATACTGGCCCCACACATAAGCATAGTTCCCCACGATTGCAGAAAGCCTGGCTCCATTCAAAGTGAGGGGATCTTGGACCACGCCTGCCAAGCCCACAAGAGGGGTTTGCGCTCCGGCTTGACTCCACATCATCGCGACTTGAACGAGGCATACGAGACCACCAGAACCGAAGGCCATGGCGTCGACGCGGCGAAGAACTCGAAATTACTCCCTTGATCCTGCGATTTAGGCACCACAGAGATGGGCATCCTGCCAAAACGTGTGCGCCTAAAGATTCCTAAGCACGAAAGTCCTTGACCTCCAAACCCTTTTGCAACTGGCTTGCAACGTCACAGCAGAACGCTGCACTCGTGACAAGATGAACACAGGGGCTGCAAGTGACCTCTCAACCCTACATTCCAAACTGTCCGTTCCCGAAGCCCCAGATCTCCGATGCCCAACCCTACACCCCAAAACACCCAAATACTTTGAAAGCAAACCTAAACGATACCCAAACCCCCCACCCCCTAAACGAGACGATAAAAAGGTGCGCAAAGCGTCTCTCCGAAAGTGTGGCTTCGGCTGACTTCCGGGCGCAGGCAATGCCGACCTTTGCCTCGCAAAACATCCCAGAGACTCCAATATCCGTTAATTGAGACTCCAATACCCCTTTAAACGGATCTATAAGGGTTCCTTTAAGGGTTCAGGAATATTCCTTAAAATATAGTGGGATCCCTAATATGATAAGGTATTTTCCTTAATTAAAGGATATTGGAGTCCCTGGGAAGGCATGCGACTGATGAGGTCGTATGGGGCTTTAGAGGTTTTGGGTTTAGGACTTAGGGTTCTAGAGGGCTTCATGGAGCTTTACGAGCTTTTGTGGGTCTTGGCAACTCCAATAATAATAGTGACTATGACGAGGATGATGATTATTGCGGTGATGACGATTGCGTTCCCAATCAACATGCTAATGGGATGTGGCTTTGGAGTCTGCGCATCGAAGACTTGAGCTTAACCTCCAGAACTCTGACTGCCTCGTTCTGAAGGTTGCCTGTTTCAATCCTTTGTGATCAAGTTGCCCGTGCCGATTCTACGGTAGCTCGAGGGTATGGAAGCTGTCTTCGGTTAATAACCCGGCTCTTACAACAAACTTATCCGCAGGCAAGCAGCTGATGCATCATGTTTTCTCTCGGTGGTTCTCTTCTTACTCCGTCTCTTCTGAATAGTTTGCTTTACTCTGGGGGATGGGACACAGGCAGTCCCTGTGCCACGTGCGTTCGCGAACCCCATCCCTGATTTCCTCGGCTGCAGCACGACGTGAAGTTCTATGGGCCGGTTCCCGTTTGGGTCTTTGCTTGCTGACAACGGTGAGTGCCCCGAAGACAGCAGGAAAGTTGTCGGCAACACAGGTCAGGAGGGAAAAACGTGCAGTCAGAGCTCTCTCTCTCTCTCTCTCGCTCGCTCCCGGTTATTTTTCTGTTAAGTCAAACTTCGTGGATGCGAGTTCTCAACACTTGGGCTTCCATTCTTGGAGAGGCCAACAACAGTTCGTCATCCTGAAACCAAACGTCTTGAGCTGCTGAAGCCTTTGGGGGTCCGAATTCGGATCAGTGACGAACATCTGCCCGGCGCAAGAAGTCATCCCAGTACTTTGCAGGCCATCTATCCTGCGGGAAGGCTTATGCCGTTTAAGGCCTTAGGGTACTGCTTCTCTGCGATGCATGCTCGATCGGCAAGATTTTCTTTGTGTGCCGCATCTTCTCACTGCCAGTCACCAACAAGTTACAGAGCGCACCTGCGTTATGCAACAAATAACAGCGAATGACACACATCTGCGGCACTACTGCCAGCTTGACACTATATGACGCGTGAGTGCGGGGATGCCCATCCGAGTTCTGGTTGTGGCAACTCGTGAGCGTTTAGAAGAACGGAAGAGAAGTGGAAAAGACAAAGCAGTGAAGATCAAGATCCGGCCCAGCACCGGTCGATGAAACTGTGAAGGGCAGTACGACGAAAATGAGGAAACACGTCCTACAACAACAGCCCGCTAAACTTCGCTCCACACGCCTTGCAGCTTGAGAAGCAATCAGACAATGTTGTTCGAAGTGTTCTTGCGCGTTGCCGACTGTCTATGCTTCGTGCTGCACGATGCTCTCCCCTGTCCTGCTGAAAAATGGGGTTCTTCAGAGAGGGGATACCTTGTTTCGAGGTTCTGCAATAGAGTCCTGCTATTGGGATCCCTTGTGCTCTGCTTTGCTTCCTTGCGCAGTATCAACCAAGGGACATGGAGAGGGCACCTGCCGGGAATACCTCCGCCTTTTCGTCACGCAAGTGTAGGGTTTAGGGGTTTAGGGTTGGGGTTTAGGGATTAAGCCTAAACCCTAAACCCTTGTGGTACAAGTATCTGATTTCACCGATGAAGATTTGTTCTAAGCGCGAAGCCGCAGATCGAACATGCCCTTGGCCGTGCTTCAGCGTAGTGGTCCCTCTGCGCGGTTTTGAATCTAGAGTCCAAAATGCGTGGTGGTGAAACCTTATAACTGCGTAACTGGTTGCTTCTATATAAACCCTATGTAAACCTTATATAAACCCCTCATAAACCTTATGTAAACCCTATGTAAAACCGAGACCGCAGGAGCCTTCACCTCCTCCCAGAAACTTCGGAGCAGCATCCACCCAAGGCCAGGGAAAAAGTCCGACCGGTACACAGCAGTGACGTTGCTGGCAACCTTAGGCTGGGGAACAAAATAATGTAGGGGCCGTAATAATTAGAATAGGGCTTTGAGGGTTCCTTATTTATATTTGTAGTACAGTATACCCCCAAACCCTAATCATTCAGGCATCTACAGTAACATCAAGCTACATCAGGGCTTCCTGTCTTCTTCTCCCTAGGGCCAAAATAGACGAAGCTCTCAACCACAACCTGGCAAGTCCAATGCAGAAACATCCGACGAAGGTGTCCACCCACAGAAACCCCGTTGCAAAAGAGCGGCTCCAATAGAATAAAGATCCTACTGTACGAGCTCTTTCTAGGGTCCCCGTGCTTTTCTGAACCTCCGCTTTGTGTGCCTTCATGACTAAACAGTGTTCCGACGTATAGTATATTCTGTTTATTCAGGAACCCCATGGCATAGTTTTCTACCGGCTGTTCCGACCTCCATGTTAATTATTACCTTCAACCACTAGGTGTCAAACTTCCTAAACCCATATAGTAAGCAGTCGGTGTACCTGGTACCCCAGATCCCGAATAAATAGTTATCATGCCAGGCTTCGTCTGGTTTTCCATTGTCACTCCACGCAGAAATGCAAAAGAGATCCTGGGTATTGCTCCGGCTAAAGCGCCAGGAGATCGTGTTGGGATTCCAACGTTTGAGGCTTATAAGGGTTTACGTCTGCAGGGCTTGCAACTGCAGCATTTAGCACACCAAAGACTTGATTCCAAGAGCCGCTGCTGAAGTCACTTCCTTGCATATTTACTTATTTATCTATATGTATATATATATATATATGCTCTCCCTAAACCCTAAACCTTAAACCACATACATATATATATAGAGACCTGACTCGAAACCCAAAGCTTCGGGCTGCGGGCTCGAGCTCCAATATAGTCCCGGTCTCTGGGTCGGCCGCAAGCAGCGGTCGCGTGGCATCAAAGAAGGAAAAGAAGTCGGGAGAGATCTCCTGGGCATTAGGGTGTAGGGTTTAGGGGTTTAGGGCCCGTAGGGTTCAGGGCTTAAGGTTTGCTTAATGGATCTCCTGGGCATTTTGATTAATGTGGGGGCCTTAATGATTAGAATAGGAAACGGGTCTATAAGGGCTACTATATATTAGATGTAGTATAGGGGCCTCAATGATTAGAATACTGTTTTGGGGGTTCCTTTTTCTTATTATAGCATAATATACCCCGAAACCCTATTCTAATTATTAAGGACCCTGCAGTAAAAGGATGGGCTGCTGAGGCTTGAGCTTACGGGCATAATATGGCATTATCTAGGAGGACGTGAAATCTTTCTTCCACCATCTCCCACCAAGAAAATTTCGAAGTGTCCACCCACCAAAGCAAAACCCGGGCTGTCCCACACAAGTTCCAGCAGCTTCCAGCAAAGCCGATCCCTGCTCAAAGCTTGGATCCAACGGCATGCGTCTTCGCAGGAAACTCACGGGCGAAGGTACAGCTAGAGTCATCTTCAGTTTTGGAGTTGATAGGAATGGTACAGTACCAGGATTCATATAAGGAACCCCAACAAAGACCCAGGGTTTCTTAATCAGATTCCTACATTACACAGCACAGGACTGCATGCAGTGAGAAAACAGAAACCGCCTCTTCTGAAATCAAGCTGCCAGGTCTTCCTCCAAGAGGATGGCTTGCTGGTATCCTTTGGAGTTTCGTCGCTTTGGGGTTTAAGGTTGAGGTTTAGGGGTTGGGGGCTTAGGGTTTTCGGCGCTCACACTCGGACAATCCAGGCGAGGCATATGGTTCGGGGTCTGCTGATTTAGGGTTTAGGGTTTGGGTTTAAGGTTGGGGCTTGCGGGTTTAGGGTTTAGGGCTGGGGTTTGGGGGTTGGAGGTTTAGGGCCTTGGGTTTAAGGTTGGTGGTTTAGGGTTTAGGGGCGGGGTTTGGGAGTTGGGGGTTTACGGTTTGGGGCTTAGGGTTTAGGTTTGAGGCTAGCGTTTTTTCGAGCAGTGCAACGGACAGTATTCAAGGGCCAACCGTCCAACCTCCAAAGAGTAGCATGCTCGTGTGTCTGCTGGCCGGTGAGTTGCAAATTGAAATAATTAACCGGATTCAAACCTGAGTCTAGGGTCTAAACTCTGGCGGCGATTCGCAACATGGCCTGAATCCCTGAACCGAAGGACTTGACTTGAGCCTCGGATGCCCTTATCTAGGCCTTGCCCCTGTCAACGCCAACGCCGAGAGGCCAAGTGTGTCGAATACCTGTCCAAGCGCCCATCCGTAATGATGTGACAAGCGCTCGTAGCCCGTAGGCAGAAACCTCGGGCTTTAGGGAGTAGGGACTTGATTAGGGGTTTATGGGGTGTTCACTCGTGGACGAGCATGGAAGGAATGGTTTCCAGGGTCAAACGAGGTGCGAGAAAGTTCGGCAAACTTGCATCGACCTACCTGGTCAACATGCAACTTCTTAGAAGCACCATTCATTACAGATGCAGCCGTCCTGAGCTGTTCTGGCTGGCCCTAGGCAAATTTCGGGTGGTTCGGCCACACTGCCATCAAAGCTTCGCGGTTGGACGGTTTTTTAACACTAACACTCGGTTGATACCAGGCGAGGTATCCAGGTTGGACTGTTAATGATGCCAAGCTGAGGCTTCACGTTCACTCACTTCCTCTTATGGCATGATCAGGATGATGATGGCAATCATGGTTAGCAATCGGATGATGGCGATCAAGATGAGGAAGTGCATGGAGACCGGCGACCCCGGCGTCCGTGAAGGCTGTGGTCTCTCTTCGGCAAAGAGGCGTCTTGGGCTGAAACTGCAAACGCTTGAACCTCAGATCTTGAGCTCGGGAGCTTTGGGGCTTCGGAGATACCGCTGAGACAGCCAAAAGATAAGGAGAAAGGGAAAGAGAAAGAGAAAGAGAGAGAGAGAGAGACAGAGAGGGGGAAGAGAGAGAGAGAGAGACGGAAGAGAGAGGAGATGCAGGGTCCAACGGTTATGCTTCAGCGTGCTGCGTCGTAGCTGCTCACCGACAGGAGTCCAACTTATCCCGGTGTCAAAAATATGCTCCTACAAACGCGGCCGACACCCCCCAGCAGCCTGCATCTGGAAGGGTAATATACGGGCCTTAATAATTAGAACAGGGTTTTGGGCCCCATTATACTATAAGTATAGTAAGGCACCCCCAAAATGGTATAGGTAATTGTTTAGGCCCCTACATTGGATAGGGGCAGTTTGCGTCCTCACCCTGCTTCGCTCACTAGGTCAAACTGCAGGGAAACTTTCGGGATTTAGTTTAGGGCCTGAAAAATTCCTCGCGAGGTCCCAGCAGCAGCCGCCCCGATCTTAAGAATTCCTGTAAGGTCTTCAACACCTCCGCATCGTCGCCGTCCTCAACTGGGTCTACTAGTTGGGAGTAGGCAGAAAAGGTGCGCAGTGGTTCAAGCGTACTTGTTTGTTCGCTGCTTGGAATGTTGATGTCCCTGATGCCTCGAAGCCCACACAACAACACATCGCTGCCGCGCTAGGCAGAAAGCTTGAAACGGACAAAACGGCGTCCTGCGAGGCAATGACTGGAAAACGGGCAGGATCTGATCTCTGCTGGAAGATCGAGGCCAAAGCCCTGCAAGCATCCCTACTTTAAGGAAGGAGCTTGGAGACTATGGTTCGGAGTTGAGGCTTCCAAGCTGTCGGAGGCTAGCGATGTTTGCTTCAGGAAAAAAACATGGCTTCAGCACAAGCTGCTCTCTCGCTTGGAGGTTCGCAGTGTCTCGGCTAGAAACACCGTGGAAGGAAGCTCGGCACTTATAACGTATACCATTGATCATCCTGCAACTGTAACACTGCTCTGCTTGGGGCAGTTTGGGTTCTCGCAAGGCAGAGCTGAGGGTATGCTGTCCGAGGCTACTAGATCAACACCCTCCATGAAAATTCTTGGCATCGGGCTCTCCAGTACTACCGGCTGTCCGTGCCCCACCAAAGCATGACAGGCCAAAACTCTTGCATTCCAGCTCACAGCACAAAGGCGTAATGCGAAACGATGCAGAACCGGAAAAAACCGACTCCCACGGATGCAGGGGCCTTTGGAGGTAGTTGGCACGCTTGTGGGTGATCATGAGAACCTCTGCGCTGTCGCCGCTTCGCTCACGTAGCCCGCGCATGACTGGTTCATGGTTGGGATAGTATTTACAATCCAATTTTTTGTTCCTTATTGGGTTTAAGAACCCAGGCCTCGAGCCCATTTCCAGGCAAAAGATCGCCTTAAGAATCCTGTGCCTTGCGCCCCGAACTCGATGATGCCGGCTTTCAGGGTTCTCTTCGGAAGCGGGCCGCTAGCCGCTAGCCGGGAACGCCTGACATGAGCAACATACATACATACATTCATATATACAGACATACATGCATACCTAGGTGCATTACATTACATTACTTCCATATATATATATATATATATATATATATACACACATTCGTTTATGTATACTACGTATACCTTGATGCTCTCGGGCTGAAACGGACAGTGACAGGGAGCCGGGCACATTTCAGCGGAAACGGGAGGCTCAGTCGCGAGTGTCGGCGACCCACCTGTGGGTGCATCTTGGTTCTGGAGAGTTTTAGGGGGCTTTCTTTGTATTGGCGTGATAGAGGCTGAACATGACATGTCCAAAGTCGAAAGGAGTAAACAAATCTCAGGGTAGTGGTTGGTGGGACACATCGACGCTCCAGGCTTCAATTTCAAAGAAGTCTGTTTGACTTGCCAATGCTTGCAGCACATGGTCAGCCGGACCGACGGAGAATGCAGGATGACGATGAACTTGAGCGGTAAAGCCTCCTCAGAAGCTACCTGAACCCCAAACCCTGCCTTCCAAACTCTCAGTCTCTCAGCCTTAAGAAACACCCTTCAAAGCCTCTTCCACTGGCCTGCTCCATGTGAAGGGAGAAGTGTGGCCAGAGGCATGGCTTCTGTGCGAGGCTCAGCGGCCGCATTCTGGGCCACGGCCTGAAGCCCAGACAGAGAAGCCGAACTGCAGCAGATCTCCGAGAACCTGTAGCCTTGCTCCTTTGGGATGCCTCCATGTCTTCTCTCATGCGTCCGGAATCGCCAGGCCTGAGAGGCGCTGCCCAAGGCGGGCACCAGGGCCGGTGATGGCGGCCTCGTCTGCTGGGTGTCGATGCCGCTGCTGCTCATGACGCCTGAGGCGTCGCATTTAGCTTACGTTGAAGGTTCCGTAGAGTTCCTTGGAGGCTAGGTCTGGTGTCCGGCACACTCACAGCTTCTCACGATGTCCGCAGTCAGCCACCATGCTGGGAGAAACAGCTTCTTGGATTGCCCGAAGAGAAGGGATCAGGAAAAGGCGGTGCATTGCTCGACTTGGGCCGGGGCCTGCTCAACTCTGCTCCGCGTGGGTTTCTGCGCCCAGACATTATGGCGGTGACGGTCCAACCCTCCCCGACTGGGCATCCCTGCCAACGATAACACATTTTGCAGAGTGCCGGTTTCAGACCCATGACACTCCATGCAACAAAACCAATTATAGGAGTTCTGCACCAAAGAGAAATGCCCCGTGCTTGCATCAGGACTTGTGCAATGGCCTGAGTATCACCACCACAACACGCACAAAAGTTTGAAACCCTAATGTAGGTGCCTTAACAGTTAGAATAGGGTTTGGGGCCCAATTATACTTTAATTATAATAAGGAACCCCCAAAATAGTATGGGTCATTCTTAAGGCCTCTATAGTATGTTGAGCCTCGCAGGTCCTGCGCCTTTGCAGGCTCGGCTGGCATCGGGGGCGCCGCATCTGCGATCTGCGCGCGCGCCGCGGCGAGGCGGAAGGGGGTGGGCTTTCTTTGGCGGCTCTTACGGCCCGTTTGTTTGGGAGCTTCATATGTTCTGGCTCGGGCGGATATTTCACTCAGGCGTTCAATTTCAAGACCACCTGCCACACAAAAGATTACATTTGTAGTTTGTCTAGATGCGCGAGAAAGTCCTCCCGCTTGGTGAATGGAGAGGCCCCGCAGTGGCCACAACCGTGCAGGCATGTGATCTTCCGCAGGTGTGGCCATGCTTCTCGGACTGTACCTAGCAACATGCCTCTCGATACTTTTTCAAAACCCAGCGCACTAGTGATGAGTCTCGCTGAGTAGAAGATGCGTGCCCCTCGCAGAGCGAGCAGGGCTTTAGGGCGTGGGGCATTGTACCAGTAGGGCTTAGGAGTTCAGGGGTCTAGAGATTTAGGGACACAGGAAAAGTTGCAGCTTTCGGTGCAACTCTTGCATTCTGGACACCACTTGCCTGACCGCCTCGTAGCGGGCAGGTGCCAAACATCCAGCGGTCGTCGTCCTGTCCCCACAAGTACTACCTTACTACGCCAATCACAATCCATGACCCCATAGGAACTGTGTTCAGTCTGCCCCAAAACTTCGTGGCTGCACAAGAATGTGATCAATGCATGCCGGAGTCTAGATGAGTCTGGCCGAGTCTGGCCTCCTTGCTCCTCCGCGAGCTTCCAGCTTCATGAAAGCATGAGCACATCCCAGTTCGAATCTCACAAACGTCAACACCTTGAAGTCATCGTCTCTGCCCGAAAGACGCCAGCACTGCTTAGCTGCTTCGACCCTCTGAACCGCGGGCAGAAGGAGACGTGCCCCTCCTCGCTGGCCGTGTACGTACACCGGAGAGCAGAGCCAGTTCTGCAGAAGCCGTCGTCTTTCCTCAGCTTGGGCTCTTCGGAGAACAACGCGAGCTGCGAATTTTGGAAAGCTTGGGGCCCTCTTCCGGCTGGGGTGAACCTAGCATCCCGTCTCACAGCCATAGAAGGCTCTCACCATCATGGCTGCTAACACCAAACCTTAACCTTCCCTTGCAGGCCCGGGTGCCAGCTCCAACAGTTGCAGATGCCTCGCTGGCGTTGGCAGTTGATCATGCATTCCTGACACGGACGGCTCGGAGATTGGTCTGCGTCAGCCGAGTCTCAACTCTTTGCGATACTTTGCCTGGCCCTCGAAGAAAAAAACTCAGAGCCCCGGGTTCCCAGCTGCGCGAAACCTGGAACCTCAATCTCGCTGGTTTGCCAGCCATGTGCTCTATAGGGGCCTTAATCATTAGAATCGGGTTTTGGGGCCCATTCTACTATATAATTATAATCAGGCTCCTTACAGTACATGGAGCATCTCGGCGGCTTCTGAAAACCGAGCCGCGCACTTTGCTCATCCCCTTCCCATGATAGACGACCGCTCCAACGATGCTTGCCAAGCTTCTCGGGGTGTGGCTATACCGAACTGCTCGATGCCGATGATGTTTTCTGCGGGGGGCAGTTGGGGTGTGTCAAGATCGGAGATGCTAATTCGTACTGGGGCGATTTGATAGCCTCCATCGTGATACTTGCCAGTGGTAACCCTGTCATGGTCCTTAATTATGGTATCGATTACAGTATATTCCAATGACTGCGGCGACTAACCTGTGCACCTGTCGTGGGTCCAACCTAGGCTTCCACCAACTCGCCCTAAGTGGGCTCCGCCATTGCAGTCGAGCGTCTGTTGGCATAACCTGGGGTCGTCTCTTGAATTCTGATTGGTAGTGCGGTGAGGGAGGGACACTGAGAGCTCGCGCGCATGACAACATCACCCGCCCTCTCCGACGACCAAAGCAATACAAAGACGACATGCAGTGCTGTCTTCGTCGACTTTTTGTTCGAGCCTGTAGCTTCAAGACTTGCGGTCCTTGCGAAAGCTTAGCATCTTTGGCTCGGCAGCGGCTGTGGAATGACGCTGGATATTTAGGGTTTCTGGCTTGAAACTTGAGAGAGTGTCTGCTTTACCACTCAAGGATTGCTTGCAAGGTTCCGCGTCTCTTAGTCTCTTCTTAGTCGTCTAAGACTGTCTAAGGTCAACACGATGCAACTTCACTCCCAGCATTTCCTGCCGAAATGTCCCAGCTGTCAGGAAGCAATGCTCGGCCTGCTTTGCAGACCCACTTCTTGGAGCGGAAGCCCTGGCCTTGCCCCCTGAATGGGGGCCTGGCTGGGCCTAGCTGAGGATGAAACTAGAGGAGCCGAAAACCGCTCCATCCCCAACATCTTTCTGTTCAGTCTAGCTGCTAGCCACAGAAGGCCAGTGTAGGGTCGCTCCGATACTTGGATTAAGTCTCGGGCATGCTCGCGCGCAAGGGCTTCATACTGCTGAAGAGTCTTCAGAGCCGAATTGAAATCTGAAAGGTTGTTGGGGGTCGCAGGCATACCAAACCACGATCCCGAAACCCTGCGCATAAATCCTCGAAGCCTCGAACCTTCAGACTCAGGTTTTGAGTCTGATTAAAGGTGTGGGACGTCCTACCGACACAATGACACGGCCTCGTTCTCTCTCCGAAAAATGCCTCAGTCCTGCGTGCCCGACATAAATCTGGTAGTCTCAAGTACCGCCCGGAAAAACCAAGTTGAAATACCATCACCACTGCCGCACTGGGCCACGCGCAATTCCTTATCAAGCTTGACCTTTTCGAAACATTGTGAGTTCTTAGATCTCTTTGGCAGGCTTCTGGACTTCTGCTGGGTTGAGGATACTCAGCTGCTCTTCGCCTTCCACCAAGTCGTCGTGTGGAATGGTGCGGGCCATGAGCAGACAAATGAGGCCGGAAGGCAGCCAAAACGCCATGCCAAGCCTGGGTTTTAGGTTTGGGGTTCCCTGCAATGATTGCCTGAAACAGGTCCTCAAAAAAGTAGGTTATTTGGGGTGCAGGGGAGACACACATGCCAAGGGCCATGGCACGAAATGTTGAAGCAACAAACTGTTTCGCAGATCCATGTCCTTCCTTGCCCACCGGAAGGACAAACCCAAAACTCAATCCTACATAGCTACTGCGTGCCAAAATGCATGTTCAAAGATAAAGCCTAAGCCGAAAACCAGAAACCTCGGCGAATTCGCCCTTCCCTCGCCAGCGGAGTGCCCTGATGTCATAAGCACACTTTGGGCTTAGACTTCAACGCATTTGGGCACGGACTTGTTCGACCCATAAACCCTGTTTTTTTGAAACTGGGGTTGCTGGCTGCCAGAACATAAACCCTTTTCTTTTTGCAACTGGTCTTGGGGGCTAGCCATAAATCCTAACCCCTAAACCCTCGAAGTCAATATGGTCTTGGGGGATATTATACTATGATTATAATGAAGAACCCCCAAACCCCTATTCTAATTATTAAGGCCCTAATATAGAACCCCAAAAGGAGCTCCTCTAGTAACCCCTTTAAAGGAATCCTCTTCTCACTACAAGTGCCGAGAGGCATGTAATACTATGGATTATAACAAGGAACCCCCAAAACCATTAAGGTCCCTGTTAGAGGAATCCTATTCTAAGTATCAAGTGCTGAGCGCATGTAATACTTCTAAATAGTAAGGCCCTAATATAGAACCCTTATAAGTAGCCCTTATAGGAACCCCTTGAAAGGAATCCGATTCTAAGTATCAAGTGCTGAGGGGCATGAAGGAGTTCCGGCGGCCCAGGTGCCGGACCCAGCTCGCCACCAGGGCAGGCCCCAAACCTTTGCCCAGGTCGTCCATGATGTTGTAGACCCCAAACCTGGGCTCAGGACCTCGACCCTTATAGTAGGAATGCCTTATATGAACCTTAAGCCTTAAACCCCTTAACCTTTTGCAAGCAAGTCCGCCCACGCTCTGAAGCTCAGTTCTGCTGACTGAGGTTCCAAACGCTAGCGAGCCAAGAAACTGGAACTAACCTAAACCCCTAACCCCAAACCTGGGGTCAGCTTAGGGTTTGGGTTTTTTTTAGGGTTTAGGGTTTAGGGGTCGATGATGTTGTAGACCCCAAACCTGGGCTCAGGACCTCTACCCTTATAGTAGGAATGCCTGATATGAACCTTAAGCCTTAAACCCCTAAACCTAAACCCCTAAACCCAAACCTGGGCTCAAAGTAAGGTTTAGGGTTTGGGGTGTAGGGTTTGGGGTTTTGTGGGTTTAGGGTTTAGGGTTGGGGTTGGGCGTTTACGCTCTCGCAACTCGGACAGAGGGTTTAGGGTTCAGGGGTCCATGATGTTGTAGACCCTAAACCTGGGCTCAGGACCAGCTTTTTTTTTGTGTATAGAGGACCAGATTCAGGGTTCAGGGTTTAGGGTCAGGATCGGCTTTGCTGTTCTTTTTGTCTCTTTGTGCTGGTAGTAACTAGCAGTTTAGGGTGTGAGTTTAACGGTTTGGGAGTGTAGGGCGGTCGCACTAGCACCAAAATTTTTGTATTCGCATTAGGTCAGTAGAGTACGATTATTGTTCATAGAGGGGCCAAGGCTCACTGTGCCACGGGATTGGGTTGCGACTGAGTTCAAGAGCACGGCCTTGAGGTTCACGGGGGAAAAGGCAGCCAAGAACACGCCCACCAGGGCCAGGATGTGAAACATGAAGGGACAGTCCGGCCTGTCCTGGATTCTACAAGTAGTTTAAGGACGCACTAAAATTTATCTACGAAGACGATCGATGCTCTTTCAGTCAAACCATAAAGGGAAAACTTGGACCAATGTGCAACCCAGCGTCAGTAGAGAACAGGATAAATAGCGGCAGCATTCCGCCCCACATGGTGAGACCTGTCAACCACGCCTGTAGCTTCTTGTCCTTCTTGTACAAATGCTGGCCTAGCTTGCCTCCAGCAATGGTGCCAATGATAAATCCTACACCCATGCAGAACAGTACACTGGTAGCCCCTGCCACGCCCATGTCATCATTCACAGCCAGATAGTCCGTGAGGAACGTGCCAATAACGGCCCAGGGTATGCATCCAAAAACCCCTGGGCTGCCGTTTCGACGCAGACAAGGACAATCCGGCATTCTTACTTAACTTCTCCATTCCAACCCACAGAAACTTTCACCCACTACTCCAAACTCAGTGTCCCTGTGAGCAGATGCAAAGGACGGTTGGCTTGGTGAGTGCAGACCAGGACGAGACGTCATGGCTGAGTTGTTGATCTTTGGATCTGTCAGGTTCTTGATGAATGAAGAACCTAAGTGTTTAGTTGCACTGGTTACACCATCAGCAAGATGCATCCTTCGCACTACAAAACCTGTCAACAAGAGAAACGAGATCAGCCCGGCAACAGCAAAAGCGTGACACACCATCCAGCGATCCCGACCACAGCAAATGGTGCACGCCAACCTGCAGCGGACCGGAACGTAATATAATACACTAGCCTGGTCGTTTGAAATAGAGCTCTACAGCTATCACAAGAATACACTATCAACTAAAAAATAGAACAGAACAGAATAGACTACGACATGATATACTGCCCAACCTGCAGCGGACCCAGCGAAACCCGCTAGAGATTGGCCCACTGGAAGACCCAGGCCCGAGATAATGCACACCATGCCGATTGCATGAGGCCTCTCCTTGGCCACTCATTTGGGATTTGGGGGTTTCCGAAAATTGGGGTACCTTATTTGGGGGTCCTTATAATAAGGATCCTACCACTTAGGGTACTATATTAGGGTCCCCTATTTTCAGAAACTCCCATTTAGCAGCTGGTTGCAGATGTTGCTGTTGCAAGGTAAGGGACTCTTTGGGAGCCTGCAAGGCGGGGAAATCTAGTAGACACGATGGCGACACCTCGTAGAGGCTCGGCAAAGGCCTTCGACCGTGCGCAGTAAGACTGTCGCTACGTAATGGCGACATGTCCCAGGGTTTACTACTTGCTTTTTGACTGCTACACGCCGGCTTTCCGACCTCGGTCGGCTTCCAAGTGCACGCTGAATTGTTGCTGTGCTCTACCAAGTCACTTCCTATTGTCTACAACCTGCACGACGGATGCTAGTACAGCACCTACGACTCGATCGTAGCATTCGCTTACTCAGTACACACTTGTGCACACTTCTCGTTGGGCCGAAGCGGGGCAACAGTTGCTACAGTATGTCGGGCGGGGTCGACCCTTGAGCATGTGATATCCCTGAATCATGTGTACGCTTTCAGGCGGCTTAACCGCCAAGTCGCCTCCGCCGGACACATGTCGCCGATGACGGCGAAGCTCGTCGGGATAAGGCCACCCACTGCCGTGCCCACGGCAGCGCGTCCGAAGAGCAAAGAAGTGAAGCTTCCGGCTTGGGAGTTGCTGAAGGTGCCTTCGCATCTAATTCATGCTTGAGCATGACCAGATCAACCTTAACCAAACACACAGAGTCACAAAGTGTAATCGCAACGGCAATGCGGAAATGTGGTAAGACACGACGGCATGTGACCAGCAGCAGACGGCAGCTACCAGTAGGAGATGGAACATGACAACAACAGTGCCCACAGCAACAACGGCAAAGGTGGTACCACGTGGTACCACAACGACAACGGAGACGGCAGTGGCGGGAGCTTCTGTTCATTCAAACTTCGCAAGCAGCAACAGAAGCACCAGCCGCAGCAGCGGCGATGTGCACCAGCAGGAGCGGCAGCAGCAGCAGCAGCAGCGCCACCACCACCATCAGCACCCAACCAAAGGCAGCAAAATCTAGCCGACATGGGAACGGCAGAATGAAGGCCTCCAAAGAACTACAATACCGGAGTTGCCTGTGGAGCCAATCAGCATGCAAAGGCAGACCAGGGTCGAGCGCTTCATGATGTCCGCGAGGCGGCCCACGATGAGTGAGGAAACCACCCCGCAGGCAAAAAACACGACACTGACCTTGGTCAAATTGCATTGAAGCTTGGGTACAGTACCATACCCTGTTGCTTCGAGTTGCTATGCCCCCCAGCTTCTCGTCCTTCTCCGCCCCGGCAAAGCCGAATTCATTGGCCACTGCGGACATGTTGGTGGACAGCAGAGGCTGATCAGCCAGCAAGGTCATCTGAGCTATAGCCAAAGGGAAAAGCGCGCGGTGCTGCGAAAGCTCAGATGCCAGCGCCAGTGGGGCGCTCTTGATGACCTGTAGAAACCAATAAAGGTTTCGGCTGCTCAAGCTCGTCTCTGCTTGGTCATTCAGTGTGGCCGCAGGAAGGTCCATGGGCGTGTGTCACTTTGCACACTTCGCCCCGGCTTCTCAGGAGCACATCCGCATGGCTGGGGAAAAAGCTGTCGAGCCGAAAGGCCAGACAAGCATCCGTGCTCAGCAGAAATGACCGGCAGAACCGATCCACAACAGGAGCCCAAACCCCTACATAACCCGAAGACTGTGGCAGCTGCCACAGGAAATTGGTTTCGGGGCGAAAGTTGCTGACTTTGACCCGCTCGCTCCTGTTTCCATTCTCCCACCCCCTATCCGGCAATGCCCGAGCCCCTGGCCTTAGCTCCGAGCAGCCGGAGCAACCAGAACATCATTCCCTACTTGCAGGATCATGGGACTTAGTAAATCCAAATACATTCGAACTAAAATAAATCACCTGGTAGTAAGTGGGGTTTTGAGTAAGGTAACTACAGTACTGATTACTTCTAACCCAAGTTACGGTACTTATAACCCTACTTACTAAGTCCCATGATCCTCCAAGTACTGTTACTGTAGCACCCACTTCGTGCTCAACCTTCGTGGCGCAGGCTTCGCAGCCCTGCTCTTGCAAATCTGGCTCCGATGCAGCACAGGAGCCTCGCTCCATCGTGCAGCCCGTGGCAGGAGCCTCGTGTGGCACTTCCACTGGCACGGATTGGGGATTTCCAGGTGGGGACTCAACTGCGGGGGGGNGGGGGGGGGGAGGGCGAAAAGGAGTATGCTGGAGCTCTCGGGTGCTGTCGGCGGGGACTGGCCCGACTGCCGGCTCGTCTCGTGTCCGTTTCTGCTCTCTGTCTCTTTCGCTCTTCTCAACTAGAACTTTAAAATTTAGCGATGCAGCAGGATGCAGGGCGCATTTTCTGGGCATTGCACTCGCTTCTCCTGGAACGATCTCAGACACAGCATCGCAGCAGCAGAAGGGTCTCCTCCACAGCTCTGGCTTACAGGAGAAGAGCAGAACTGCCCAGCAGCATCGCTGACAAAGCATTGAAAGATCCCTGCGAGCGCAACATGCCGATGGCCAAGGGCGATGCTATTCTGGCAAAGCTTGAGATGGAAGCCTCCAGCACCAAAAACCTGCTGCGCCGGTTTTCAGGTGCTGTGCTCACCACCACCCCAGGCAATGCAGCGAAGGCCAAGGCAAGCCCGAAGGCATAGAGCAGCAATGCAGGAGCCAGCAAGGCAGGAAACGCCCCCAGAACCGCGAGAGCAGCCGCCTTTGAGAGGATCCCTAACGCGCAAGTCTGCTTGACTCCCATCCAGCTTTTCAGTGGCTGAACCAGGCCAATCTGGCACAGGAAGATGAAGATAGAAAGGAGGGACAGGGTGCTACCCAGCATGGAAGTAGAGAAATGGTACTGCCGCAGAAGCAGAAAGGGGATGAACGGGTTTAGGAGGAATCTGACGGATGAGAGCACCAAAGAAACTCCGAGAGACCGCCACGCACTCCAACAGAAAGCGTCTTCGCCGGCTTCTGCAGGCGGAGCCTTGTCTTCCCCCGGACTCTCCTGCCGTGTCGTCGCATCCTTTTCACGGCTTTCCCTCCTTGGGAGGACCGAGATACAGATCAACGCACCGCAAAGGCAGAGCAACGCGATGAAGCAGAAGGGGATTGCCAGGCCAAAGAGGTCTGCGACTGCTCCTCCCAAGAAGGGCCCCAAAGTAAAGGCGATTTGTCCGGCGGCCTCGCCGTAAGCCAAGCTGGCAGAGAGCTGATCTTTGTCGGGCAGGCTCTTGACCAAGAAAGATCTTAGGACTGGAACGATGCCGCTGCCGAAGCCTGCGATGGTTCGGGCGAGAAAGATCCACTGGAGCGGCACGTTCTCCAGCAAAGCGAAGCCCAAGTAAAACCATGCCGCCGCGGATATCGCTAAGCTTCCCACCAAGACTTGTGCAGTGCCAGCTCGCTCACTCAGAATCGGCAAAGTTATGTTTCCCAAGAGCTGCCCTAGAAAAAAGCACGACGTGAAGGCCCCGACATCCACGCCGCGTTCAGTCAAAGCCGGGCCAAGCGGTAAGCCACAGGTGAAGCCAAGGAAACTCATGCAATAAAGGTAGTAGATGGCCAGGAGGACTTGCAGGCGAACTGTCCCGGAAAATGGTCGCTGCCGTGATTGGCCGCCACACGCCAGGAACGGATGTGGACGAACAAGTTTTCGGCTTCTCCAAGATCCCATCACAGCCCCACCAATCCTAGGTCACCGGCGGTCAGCTCAAGAAGCAAGACTAAACACCCTCAAATATGTAGAAGTAGAAACTCTGATAGAACCCCTTAGGAAACCTAAACCCCAAAAACAAATAAACGAGGACCACGGGTCAAAGCCGTTCGTGTCAGTTCTTGGCCACTCCAGGCTCTGCGGAAGCACTCCGGAGAGTCTGGCGCTGGGCTCAATGCCTCTCCGACGGGCGCCGGCGGGAGCGGCCGCCCGTTGCGGACACATGTCGGCCACATCATGCTGGCTGACTCTGACAGAGGTAGTACCGTGGCCGTGCCGACGATTGCTACTCGTTTTTCAGCATCAGAGGATGCACTCGACTGAGCAGGTGAGAATGGACCTATCCACAGAAAAAGACGCAAGGGAAAACCGATTTGAAACCCTTGACCATTGATGTAAACCGCAGAAATGACGATTTTGATGGGGATCCCAATGTTAAGGCCCTCAAGTAGGAGGTTTGTTAATCAGGGGGCTGACAAAACTTTGTTGAACATGTAGGAAGCAAGGAACTGCAAAACCTCCAGGCCAGTGACCTTCCGGCGGCCGCTTTGGCATTCTTCTTGCGATGATAGCACGTCCCCTTATACTCATTCTAGGATTTAAGGTTTGGGTCTAGCTCCGGTGCAATTTCGGGTACTTTCGCGAAACCCTCTTCTACAAGGAGGCCTTATGCCGTTTAATGGACCAGGCGCTTTCCGACATGGTAGCATGGGTCTCTAAGCTACCGCAAAGAACCTACAACCTGTTGAGGAGTTCTGTTTTTGTGTGAAGAGTTTGGGGCTTTTGGGATTTAGCGTTGAAGGGTGTATTCAAGGCAAAAAAGAACAGAACCTCCGTCGTGTCCACAATCCCCTCAAAACCTTCCCTTCTCGACGTCTGCCTCCTCCAATGGCATAGGTGGTGGCGGAGGCGGAGGAGGCGGGGGCCTGCGCCACACTTGTATCACTTATGTCGGTTTGAGGGTGGAAGGTGCTGACACTCAATCCACCACTTCCAGAGTAATTGTTGCAGGATGGAGTGCCGCTGCAGTTCTACAGCGCAGCCTGATCTTCATTTCATCGCGGTATTTCAATCCCAATCCGCAAATCTGACAAACGCAGGCCTTGATCGCATCTCTAAGCTTTTGGACGGAGCAGATCGCCAAATGGGGCAAGCTAGCGGCCAGCATCCCCAGAATCATGACAAATTTACAGAACCTAGAACATTTGGTTGGCTGTCAGTGTCTACGCTTGCCAAAACCAAGTACAGGACAGGTCAACAAACCTGTGGAAACCAGACAGAAAGCCATAACACTTCGCGCGCAGGCTTTGAATGGCAAACGTACAACCCAGTCCACATCACCGCACGAAAACCTCAAAATACACATAGAGGGCACCAAGTCTTGTGCTGGTGTCCCTGTGTCCCCACGTCTTGCACATGGTCTTTGGAGTTCTGGGCTCTTGCAACATACAATAGGAATGATAACTCCGGGACCATGCACTCGACTCTACATGTGAAGCTCCAAGACAGCAAGGAGCTTCCATGCGCCGGGGGGGGGGGGGAGCAGCCGGATCTTCCGGCAGCATGTGCCGCAAAGGGGCACCATTGGACCTGACATACGGCCGCGAAGTGAAACTAGCAATCTAACGGTATTTGTATGTATCTGCCAAGATATGGACAGTGCAAGGAGCATATGAGCATGTCACAAACGCGGAAGTCCGTGTCAACTTCCACTTTAGTGAAGCATGCTGAAGCCCTCCTCCCAAGCTTTGTCAGTTAGGTCGTCTTGCAGGA
Organism: Symbiodinium sp. clade A Y106; assembly: GCA_003297005.1. Lineage (NCBI taxonomy): Eukaryota > Dinophyceae > Suessiales > Symbiodiniaceae > Symbiodinium > Symbiodinium sp. clade A. The sequence goes on along the minus strand of BGNK01000779.1, from coordinate 126,443 downwards.
TTGTGCGGGTCAGCATCAAGCAAAAGAAGCCGGAGGGAAGCCAGAAGAGCATGCCGAGCATGAAGGATTCCTTTCTGCCCAGGTATCGGACCCAGCTGGCCACCAGCGCAGGCCCAAGGCCTTTGCCCAGGTCGTCCATGATGTTAAAGACCCCGAAAACCCTGCCCCGCGATTGCGTCGGCACGGCGTTCAGGAGGACCGCTTTCAAGTTCACAGGCGACATGGAGGCCAAAAAGACACCAAGAAACGACAGGAAATGGTACATCCAGGCCTGGCCAACAGAACCAGCAAAGAACAGAATCAAGAAGGGCAGCATGCCTGCCCACACGGTAAGTCCCATGAGCCAAGCCTGCAGGGTCTTGTCCCGTTTGTACAAGCACTGGCCCAGCTTGCCACCAACCAGGGTGCCTGAAACGCAGCCCACGCCCATACTGAACAAGACGGTGGTGGCAGCTGGAACACCCATGCCGGCATCAACAGCCAGGTAGTCGGTAAAGAATGTTCCCACTATCGACCACGGCACACACGCAAAAATGCTTTGAAAACACCCGCAAACTACGGTTGGCCTAGAAAGTGCAGCACACCATGATGTGTTGTCATGGTCAACACGTGCACTAGCTCGCTCAGGCTCTTTCTGAATAAAGAACAATAGGATCGCAACGAACCAACCGGTTACGCCGACAATCGCAAACGGTGCACGCCAGCCAGCAGCAGTCCCAACAAAGCCAGCCAAAGCTTGACCAATTGAAATCCCAAAGCCTGACACGATGCCGACCACGGCAATAGCATGAGGACGTTCGTCTGCCGGGTATAAGTCCCCAATGATTGCGAAGCTTGTTGGCATCAGACCACCCGCAGCGACACCCACCGCACCGCGACCGAACAACAGCGAAACGAAGCCATCAGCCTGGGAGTTGGCAAATGTGCCGGTAGATCCGATCAGCATGCACACACAGACCAAGTTCCTGCGCTGCATGACGTCGGCAAGCCGACCAATTACCAGAGAAGCAATGGCTCCACATGCGAAGAAGACGAGGCTCACGATGCCACCCAGCTTTTCGTCCCTCTCTGGCCCATCGAAGCCAAACTCTGCTGCCACGGCCGACATGTTGGTCGACAACAAAGGTGGGTCGGCAAGCAGCACCAATTGGGCCAGGGCCAAGGGAAATGCCTTTCGGTGCCGTGACACCTCCTCCAGCATGAGCGACGGAACCTGCAACGCCAAGCGTGCAATTCCTTTTCCATCTCGGGCCGGTCTGCTTTCGCCGTCCATCTTTTCCTCGGCGTCGCGGTCGTTTCGGACGAGAGTGTTGAACATGCTCTGTCGGCCTTTAAGGAGTGTCGGTACTTTGGCGTTGCATACACATGTTCTGCTGTGGCATCGTCCTGCTTCCATGTAACCCTGCCTACTAGCGGGTGCTTCGTGCAAGCTGAGCCTGCTTCATTGTCATTTACATGTCCTGTGCCGAGCCTGCTGGAGCCGGACGAGAGCAGTACATGACTTGCTCTCCTATCCACACAACTGTTTAATCTGGGCATTGACAAAGCATGGAAGCCCTCCCAAAATTCAAAAATGCACGAACCACAGAACCGTCCTGATCTCGAATGCAGGAACTCGCGGCCCTTGCGAGTCCGCAGCCAATGCTCCTGTCCACAGCCTGAAGCACGAGAACATGCATCAGCACCATTATTCGAAGCAAATGTGCTGATTTGGCTTCATCTCTCTCGCGAGCACTTTCAAAGTAAAACCAAACAAACTTCCACTACACTTCAACCACCCCGGCAGCAGCAAACGACGTAGTGAAAAGCAGGCATACTCGCATCATACTGTCTGAAGCTAAATGAAGGAAAGTTGCCGGTACACTGCAAAAATGACCATGGCCGTCGAGGCCCCCAGCAACACTTGGAACCGCAGAATATGTGCTGGACATGTTCTGGCAGTTCGTCGCTCCGGTTCTGCGTCCTGCACACGACAACATCTGACTTCGTCCCTGGCGCGTCAGATCTTGTAACAAGTCAAAACCCTAAACCCTAAACCCTATAACAAGTCAAAACGCCCTGCTTGGCCGGTCCTCCTCTGAACGCTTTGCTGACTCTTTCTTCTTCGGTGCTCGCACGCTCGCCTTGTCCAATTTCTTCTTGTTGGGGTGTTTTAGCGGCATGGCGGCTGCGGCGGTGACATCACTCCGACTCCCACCACCGGTGTCTCCCAACCTATACCCGCATCTTTCACAAATTCGCCCGCCACGATTCTGAAAAATGCATGTGAAAGCCCTGCATGTTGTAAAGCTGCCCACTGCTATGTGCCACAAGTCGAGACTCCTGCCCGCAAGATATTGTACTCGTGACGACTTCCAACTCCTTGATGTACCATGCTCTCTTTGGAGTGGTTAAACCTTGTTTGTTGGTTTTTTTGTGGTTGCTTCTTTCTGTGGCCCGTGTGGATTTCATTAGTTGAGGCTATGTAGCTGCAGCAAAATGTCACCAACTGCTAGGCTTTGCCTGCACAATAGGTCCAGTGCTGTGCGACGGTAGCTGACTGACTCGACCGATCCTCCGACTCACGCACTCATTTACTCGCCAGAAGCTGGGTAATGGTAATCTTAGTGAACTGCGCCTGCGCAGGGAAGCTGTGTTCGAGGACAGCTTGGAGGATGACGTGAGGATGGTGCCGAGCCTACGATGGCTATGTCGATGTTTTGTCCAACAACATTCACATGATCCTTTTTACTGTTGTTATCAGTAGGTAGGTAGTAGTGGTTGTCGTCGTTGTAGCGGTAGCGGTAGCGGTAGGGGTGGTCGTGGTGGTAGTGATAGTGGTGGTAGAAGTGGTAGTAGTAGTTGTTGTTGTTGTCGTAGTAGCAGTACAACAGTAGTAGTAGTAGTAGTACTACTACTACTACTACTACAACTAGTATTAGTACTAGTACTAGTACTAGTACTGGTACTAGTACTAGTACCAGCACCAGTACCAGTACCAGTACCAGTACCAGTACCAGTACCTAGACCCAGTACTAGTACTAGTACTAGTACTAGTACTGGTACTGGTACTGGTACTAGTACTAGTACTAGTACTAGTAGTACTAGTACTAGTACTAGTACTAGTACTAGTACCAGTACTACTACTAGTACTAGGAGGAGGAGGAGGAGGAGCAGGAGCAGCAGCAGCAGCACAGTAACAGTAGTAGTAGTAGTAGTAGTAGTAGTAGTAGGAGCAGTAGCAGTAGCAGTAGCAGTAGCAGTAGGAGTAGGCGTAGGAGTAGGAGTAGTAGTAGTAGTAGCAGTAGTTTTTGTCACTCGCTTGGCACATCGTCGACAGCACTGCGAGGACTAAAAGGCTACAACTCACATGAGATCCAACTTGTCCGCGTCACCACGCCCCAAACAATCCATAACAAACACACAAGTCTTAAACACAACAGCAACAACCCCAGAGTGTTGGCTCTCACGATCCTTCTTTGCAACTCGCTGTTTACTACAGGCTACAGGTTTTCAGATGCCCCCAGAGCCATCTCACCAGGGGCCAATGTTCTACTGCTCAGAGTGTGCACACACCAAGCACTTGCCTCAACAACGAAACAANGTTTACTACAGGCTACAGGTTTTCAGATGCCCCCAGAGCCATCTCACCAGGGGCCAATGTTCTACTGCTCAGAGTGTGCACACACCAAGCACTTGCCTCAACAACGAAACAACCGACTCGCCCGAGGGCCAATTTTAAAGGCTCACCACAACTCACCACAAAACCCCACTTTACCCTTGGTGTGTGCCATAACACCTACCCTACGACTTCTACTACCTGCTCCGGAAAAGTTTGCATCAGTCCAGCACTGGCATGCATGCACGTGGGTACAAATTACTAATTATGAAGTGTGAATTGTTGATTCGTTGCTTCGCTATACAGCCCCGTGCCTCACTTGTTGGCATGCATCCTTTCGCCCCTACCAGATGTCTGGTAGGTGGCAAATTGGTGCACAGCCTTCAGTCTTCTCGCAGATGTTCCAGGCGGACTAGCTTGCCACCATCAGTCCGTGGTTTCACACTGCTGGTCAGCCGAGCAACTCTGCCTACGGTCCAGCTTTCTTCTTCACCATGTCCGTTTTTGCATAGTATATGTGCCAAAAGCCACTACCTCATGGTTGTGGCTTCGCATCACTTGGGCCGACTGCTGACATCAGGCGCGATTCATTGTTCGCCCACTTGTTGTCCGGTCCTGCCCAAACACAGGCTATAGGGGTTCATCCCCCAGCTTGTTTGTCAGTCTGTCTGCCGTCAGCATCATGTGGGATCACGAAGGCGCTCCCCAGTTCCAGCTCTAGCGAGCGCCTGACTGCGGCAGGGGGGTTGGCTGACCCTGCAAGACTTTGGCTATGTAGACTCAGATCCGTTCCCCAGGCCGGGCGTTGGTGAGATTTCAGCCGCCGATCAGAGCGCATGTATACAGTACGCCAGCTTTTTCAGCACCATGTTCGCCAAAAAACCCCCCACCTGCTGTAGCCGGCGTTGCTTCACATGCATAGTCGCACCGACGTCAGGCCTCCAAGTCCAGCGCCATGTCCCAGGTTTCAAAGCACTGGGCACTGATACTCAGAGATGGTCCCCATTTGTTGCTGGCGTATCTCCAGCAGCTTAATGTTCCATGCGTCAGTGAGGCAGTGATAGTGTCTCCATGAGAGTTCCAGCGTCCATTCCAGGTCAGGTCAGGTGGTGTCTTGCTGCATGCTCCATGGCTTGAGGCGCAAGTGTGAGACGGACTGTTAGTCGGCCAGGAACAAACTCTCAAGAGTAAGAAGAAGTAAACGTAGGTAAGAAGAGTAGATACATCCCCCCAAAGTATGAAAGACATGGCCAATTAGGGAAGACTCGCGGCGCACTCCACCAGTATCTTGCACACTGGTCCGTTTCAGTCAGGCCAAGGGGGTGAGAAGGCAAGGAAAAGGTAAGGCAGGCAAGGAGGAAGGTGGGCAGTTCCGAAAAAGCAAGCAAGCAAGGAAGACAGTGCAGGTGAGACAGCAAGGATGGGCAGGGCAGGAGAAGGGACAGTAGCAGTGGCAGCAACGTGTCAAAGGGTGTCTGTCAGCACCACGACATCATCATCTTCAGCCGCTAGGACAGGGGGTTTTGGGTCATCACGAATTAGGATTAATCCACCTTCCTCATCGGTGACTCGGTCTCTCTCACCGGCTGTTGAGGAGCTTCCTGTCACAGTGGTATGGGGCTGAGGGTTGGGTGGCTCCAGGCTAGGAAACACCTCTCTTCTCGGTCTTGGGACCGGCCTGAAGAAGTGGTGGAGGGTCGGGGGGCTTGTATGTGGGTTTGTTTGTTTCAAAGATTTGTTCCTGAAGCCTCTGAGCAGTTGGGGGTCTGGAATGTTGAAGCCCAAATTTCGTAGGGTGCTCAGGGTCTCAGGGCAGGGTTCAGAGTTTCGTTTAAGCAAGAATGCAGCGGCGCTTACTCGTGGTTGACTCTTGCCCGTGATGCGTCCGCAATGTGGTATTCTCGCATCAAACTGAAAGGGTCCTGTCGAGAGTTCAACCTCACAACCTGCAAGGAAGCGGCCCTCAAAGTCCTCGAAATCTATGCCCTGGGAATCAGCAATCCAAAACCCACACTGGCTCAATCCCGATCCGGAGAAAACCACACTAGGTCCTGTAACCGAAGAATCACAGTGAGCTTGCAATTTCTC
>BGNK01000779.1:0-113793 GCA_003297005.1 Symbiodinium sp. clade A Y106 | reverse complement strand
AGTCCTGGGCCTATCACCGACCAGAAAGGCCTAAAGCCCCCAAATTCCCGCACCTCGAAACCCCTCCCCTGAACCTGCGACTTGGTTGGGCCGCAGAACGATGTGGAGCGTTCGAGGGGCTGGAGCTTGATCAGGGCTTAGGATCACAATCCTTTGTTGGCTTTGGTGGGGAGGTAGGGATTCTGGGCCCTGCAATGTTGGCGTTTCTTGTTCTGTGCCAGAGATTTTGCAGGTTTAACTTCAGGACCGTAGGGCTCTTTAAGGTTTAAGCTTTTGACTTGTGTGACCCCGTGCCATGTTCACACATGTGGGATGCTGAGAACGCGCTTTAAATTGAAGACCTCGCTGATGTCCTAGATTACAGTGCCTTGCTTGTAAGACTTGCTTGTAGGTTGTCAAGGTTCGCAAGTTAAGGAGGATTTCAACTTTTGGAATTTAGGAACTGACAGCCAAAGCTCTCTGGCCTAGCTCCCAGACCCCCTTGAGTTGGTGAAGGTGCGGGGGACGTTGCAGACTGCTACGTGGCACTTTCAACGTCCCCCACCCCACCCTTTCAAGGGATTCTGGAGCAGTTCCAACATTCCCTGAGACGAAGGGTCTCCAGAAATCAATCAGGCGCCAATGATCTGAGTGCAATCTACCCGGGAGGCCGAACTGAGATGCTGCTCCAAGCAGGGAAAGTCTCCTCAACACCGAACTGCAGAAAAGCGGGAGAGACCCCTGGTTTCTCCCATGAGACCCACGAGCTCGCAGCCCTTCGCATCGGGCGTTTCACTGTGGGTTGAAACGACAGTCGCGAGCCACTTCTTTGTTGACCGCCTCGTCACTCTAAAAAATATTCTCGAGCTAGAAAACTACAATGATTACGTTATCATTGCACTGGCCAAGCTAGAGGGGAGGTTCCAAGGCTTTGCAAATCCGATGCAGAACAAACAGTCCCGAAGCCGATATCATTGCAGCATACAGCGAACGACTGTAAGGGCCACGCCCTGCCGAAGCTGCGAGGTAAAACTAGCCAACTCCTCTCTATACATACAATTTAAACAATACCATACCGTACCGTACCGTACCATACCATACCATACCATACAATACAATACAACAGAATACAATCCAATCCAATCCCACAATACAATACAATACAATACAATACAATAGAATAGAATAGAATAGAATAGAATAGAATAGAATAGAATAGAATAGAATAGAATAGAATAGAATAGAATAGAATACAATAGAATACAATACAGAACAATACAGAACAATACAGAACAATACAGAACAATACAGAACAATACAATACAATACAATACAATACAATACAATACGATACGATACAATACGATACAATACAATGCAATACAGTACACTACAATACAATACGATACAATACTATGCTGTACCATACTATGCTCTGCTATACCATACCATGCCATGCCGTACCATACCATGTTATACCATGCCATTCCATACCTTTCTAGACCATACCATCCCGTACCATACGATACTATACTGTGCAAAACTATACTATACTAAATTCAGTTTATACGATACTACGCTACACAATAAAGCATTATGCGACACTATACTGACTATACCATACTATACTATACCATGCGCTACACCACCCCGCCCCCTCTCAATCAGGATCTGGAAAGTCCAACACCCTGAGAAATGGATAAAAATAGATGAGGCTAGGGCTCAAGATTGTGTCGTGTACTGGCTCTTGCCCAAAAATAAGCCCCAAGAGACCTCCATCCCAGACCCCCCGCCCCTCTCACTGTCACACCGTAACGATGTTTGCGCACAAAAATGTAAAGAGCTTGGGGAGTTCCAAAGGCCCCAAACCTGAATCAGCCCTGTAGTCCTGAAAAGCCTGCAACTGTATACCGGAATCCCTGATCTGGGGTCGCCGCGAGGGAAGTGCGCCTCTGGGACACCACCAACTTCCGTCTCCATCAGAGAACTGAGCTTGTGTTTGGGGTTTGGGGTTGAAGCACGCCGGACGCAAAAAAAAATTATGCCTCAGAGGCTTTATAAATTCTACATTGCATAAGGGAGTCCGAAATAGTTAGATGTAAAATCAAAACAATTGGACGCTTAATTGGTAGAACGGCTTTATGACAGCATGTGGGAAAGAGATTAAACTTCCCTGCAACGCCGAATGGCTTGGCTTAACATGGCCTAACAATGCCATACTACATCTTGGAGTTGACGGGTGCTCCGAAACCTGAAGTTGCTGGCAGGCCGCAATAGCTCAACATGGCGACGGAGCAAAACCACATCCAACTGCAGCCGGCTGGCTGCGGGTTAGGCTCTTCGGAATAAACGAAACGACCGGTATTTTTTTCCCCAACGCACCGTTTTCACCGAGGCGATCTTTCGATGCTGTGACGTTTTGTCGGGTACGAAGAATGTAAGTATTCAACCTTGACGACAAAGAATCCTTGCAAGGCCCCAGCGCAGCTGCACAGCGAAGCTGCATCCTGCGATTGGTCGGGAGTGGGTCGAGGAAGGCACGTTTTGTTTTTAACCTTTTGCATTTTTCTTCCAAGCCCTATCCCTTCGTTGACCATGAACATCTTTATGTCGACCCCCATATCGCTTCTAACTCACCGGGCAAACTTGTTCTAGATTCTAGATTGAAGACTGCAGGCAGCAGTTCGAAAAAAAAAAAAACCGGCTGCCGCTGTCCCCGCGCAATTGGAGCCTCGGGCACTTATTGCCTGGGGTTCTAGCTGTCGCATCCCAGCGCGCCTTTGCCGCCTCGCTCCTCGAGTTGAGTCTCACGTCCGAGGGGTACCTATGCGCCAAGCACTTTGTTTCAGTCGAGCGTTTCGTATTATGTGAGCCAAGGCGTCGTCTTAGGCGAGCATTGGACCAGTGAGGGATGGAGGTAGGCAGTGCCGTTGCTGGTGTTTTTTCCCCTCTCGCACCGCCGGAGTTGCGAGGCTACCAGGAACAACTCGCAGCAGAACGGCTACACGCAAACAGACGTATACCCGGAGTTGCGCCGTCGTACTCAGCTCGGAGGTAGGGGCCTAGGGGCGCACGAGAAATTATATTTTGCTGGTTGTTTGTCGGCTTGGGCTTTGCACTGGCTTTGCTGCCCATGCATGGAAGCGACGGGCTCGCCAGGGTTTGGGGAGCTGCGAAGGGGTGGCTCGCCGGGTGGAAGTTGGAAGCCGATGCCGCGAACGAAGAAGGGGGACAGCACCGGCGAGAGAGCCGCACGCGTGTGCTCGGCGGCATTGCGGCCAAGACCAATCGGGCAGCGCTCGGTCCCCGACCGCTTGCGTCCTGTGCGTTTGTTTTCGCCTTGGGCGAGTGTATAGCCATCTAGCTATGCGTTATAGCAAAAGGCGCGACGCGCATAATGCCGCCGACCCTGCTTCATCGGACCCTCGTTTTTCCATTGGGCCGCGCGGGACTTTGCCCGGAGGCTTCTCGGAACACGCACAGCATCATCAGCACTCGGGCGCCCGCAACCGCCCCTGCGGCGCGAGGCGACGTTTTGTCAATTTTTGAATAGGTTGCGGAAGCCCCCAAAGGGCGCGCATCATCAGCATCAGCTGGGTTCGGTGGAGGGCGGGTGCATGGCCTTGCTCCAGGCTTCTACCTGCCTGCCCGTGGGCGCAGCCCCGAGAAATCAAGTCCACCGTGGTGCAAACACAAAGCGCATGCGGCTGCAAGGGGACTATAAAAGCTGGACCGGCTGAGTGAGGCAGCGCAAAATGTCGCGGTCATGCGCACAGCGAAGGCAAAATTGCACGCAAGGGGACGCTCGGTACAGCAGCAACAGCCACGACATTTCGCGGGCATGGATACCAGGAAGCAGCAACTCGAGGAGAACATTACGCTTCACGTGTTGGACCTGCGCAGCAATGTACTCGTCCTTTCCGAGTGGTCTTTCAAACACAAGCAAACCACGATCTCGCACGGTGCCGACGGGTTGGGCGGCAACCTCACCGGAACTCCAAACACAGGTTTTGCTGGCGACAGACGCCCGTACGATCCCGCACGCGTCTCCTCCCCGATCTGGCGATGCGCGACGTTGCATGTGCCGATGCCGTCCACGGCAGTGCAGCTTGCATCCGCTTGGGTTTCAAACTGGAGCCTGCGGACAAGCCAAATTGGCGGGGGCGGGTGGTTACTCAATTTGCTGGCGATGCTGGGCTAAAGTGCGAGCAAGGAGGCCCCAACAACCGCTCCACGGACACCGCTGGCTGGTTTGCTGAGTGGGATGCTGGTGGAGGGAATGCGGGCGCGTGGAAGCAGTGCCACGCCGCAGAATTCAGCATCGTCTCGGAGCAGGCGTTCGATGTCGGCTGTGAGGCCACTGGTGCCGGGCGCCGCGGCGACCTGCGGCGTGAACAACGGAAGTTGGTGAGCAGGGCTACAACCAGCACGCGCTTCAGGGGGCGACGACAACAGCGCAGACGGCTGGCAGGGTCGGCGCATTGGTCAGAGGCCGGCTAAAAGGAACGATTTTTCTGAAAGGATTGGCATCCAACTCAGAGGGGGGCGCAGGGCTGTCAGTTCTGGAAGTCGGGGGGGAGCTGGACTCAGCGAGCCCCGAGGCTCAGTGCGGGTTGCTGGTCTCGGTGGTGCGAGGGTCGGAGGTGTGCTCATGTGCGGCATTGGAGGCGATAGAGGTGCGCCTGCCTGTTGCACAAGCTCGGATGCAGCAGCAGGTGCACGCAAGCGTTGCCTGGCAGAGTGCTCGAGGCGCTGTGGCTCAGGCTTCCGGGAGGGGCCATGGCTGGGTTTTTGCATTTCTGGAAGAGGTTCGAGTTGCTTGGAATGGGATACAGGCCGCAATCGACAACTGACGACTAGATTTGGCGCAATATGGCAACTCCGCAGCAGCGGCCATGAAAGTGAGCCAGGCAGCTCGATGTCGTTGACAAGTTCGCTGCATGAGCGATATGTAGGACAAAGAAATAATGTCGTGTAAACGATAACCGTGCAGGGAGTGCGAGTCAGATGTAGTCCCGTATGTGCAAAGCTCTCCGGTTCGGGTCGTGCGTTGGTGGGGCAGTCTTTCTCGATTAGACTGATTAGACGTTGCCCTGCGTACTGCCGCATTGCTTCTCTTTTGTATGACATCAAAAGCTGATCCTGGTGCTGGGTGCTTGTGGTAACTGTTCAAGACAAGCAGGAGTGTCTGGCGAGAGGACTTTCAAGGACTCCAGCCCCGAAGCAAGATGTCGAACATACCTTCTGCATGTTTCTGTCGCTTCAATGCAAGGCCAAGCACCCCGTCCGTTACATGACATGACGGGTCCGCTGTCAAGGAGGCTGAGATTTACCTGCGCCCCCCACCCTCTGCATCACATCCCGGCCTCAACTTACGAGCATGCCTAAAACCGGAGACCATCAACGGAAAGAATCCGGATGCTTCTTTTCGCCGCTCCCGACTCCGGATCATCTGTTCAGCGGCAGTACAAGTGCGGTCAGCATCCTTTTTGCCGGAGCATACCCTGGTCCTAACTCACGGGTCTGCTCACAAGGGATGACGTCCAGTGGTGGGGGGGGGAGAGGTTAAGAGCCAGCTACCCGTACCCAACCTTGAATCAAGCTTCGGAGGTACACATCTCTAAGGCGTAACGCTCGGAGCTTAAAACTCGAAACCTGCACCTCGACTCCACGCGCTCATTACCTCTGGGGGCTGCGTTCGGAAGTGGAGACTCTACTAGGTGTGATCAGATCTGCATGGCTGCTGTGGACAGGGATGGCTTGATGCAGCTTCTGCGTGTATAGACTGAGACACTGCATATCTACACCGCTGCCCGGCTTCTTTCGAATTTCGATCTGCTGGCCACTGTTCGGACCGCAGTGCCACTTCGAGTGGACTACGGGGAAGGTCTAAGCTCACTCATCTCCTTTGCAGCCCTTCTCTGCCGCGTACCTGACCCCCCACACTAAGTTCTGCAGAGAGCCTGAGCCCCAGTATAACAACAATAACCAGAATAAATAACAGTAGAAATAATAATAATGACAATAACAGTAATAATAACAGTAATAATCATAACAATAACAGTAACAGCACCAAAGCATAAAACTGCCAGGTATCGGGAGACCAAGTCGGCCAACTCCCCAAAAGCTCCCTTTCCCTTCTTGCAATGTCTTCGAGGATTCAGAAATATTGGGAACCCTAGTGATGTAATACAGAACCTCAGACAAAAGAATCCTGAATATGAGGACCCCGAAAAGGAGCCCCTACTTCTTTCCGGAAACCGGCAGATCTTGTAGTGATCTTCCGTTGGATTCTCCGGGCACATGTAGTGCAGCTTGTTGACATCCTCCCCTCCAATGACCTGGCGACACGCTGCAGAATGCGGCGATTCAAAACTCAAGCACAACAACGACAACATGAGTGATAGGAAGAAGAAGAGTAATGATGGTTGTGAGCATAGACAGTCTATTGAAGTTGCGGAAAGGGCTCTCATTCAAAAAGTTACGAGATTGGGAGAAGGCTGCTACACATCTGGAGCCGAACTCCTAAACCGGTGAACAAAGGCGCTGCAGTGTCACAGCTACATGGAGACATAGACTAAAATGCCGAAGGAGTCGAAGACGAAAACAAAAGTCTTTCAACTGAAGGCGATTGCAGTACCATCCAGGAATCAGGCTCGTCTCTGCAGCTCCCGGCTTGAAAAGTGTGCGCATCCTACCAGGGCCGTGCGCGCCTTCGTCCAGCCCTTCTCGTGGACCTCTGGCACATGCTGCTCTTGCTGTTGAAAGGTCTGGTGAAGTGTTTGCTCGCCGGTCTGAGGTGCAGGGCTTGGGGTTGAGGCTTCGGGCAGCATGGAATTACCTCAAGGATCCCAAGATCTGGTGCTGCACGGCTCGACTGTGCGTAGTTGCGGAGGCTGGGGACCAGCAAAGCGGAATCCTGTGGATTGCAGCCGGGCTTTGAAGAACACCCAACCCTACACCCAAAACCACTAAACCCTGAACCCTTACAATCCAGACCCCGGTCTCTGCAGTGAACATCATCACCGAAGTAAAGTTGGAAGGGAATGCCAAGATCAGCCTTCTCAAGGCTTAAAGAATGAAGGCTGGGCCTAGGATTTACACTTCTCGATTCTTTACTTAGAATTCCTCGGTCCCGAAACCCTAAGCCCAAGCCCTAAGCCCTAAACCCCTAAAGCCCTAATAGTACTGCATGGTATCTTTTCAAGGCTCCAGGCTCCAGGCTGGAGACGCGGCAGGGTGGGCGAGCTTCGGGGCTGCAGGTCCCCTTGACGTTCACTGACTAGAGCCCGAAGTCATCGAGAGCCTTTAAAAAGGCCTAATACAGGGGCCTTAATAAATGGCATAGCGTTTGGGGTATATTATACTAGAACTGGTTTAAAGAACCCCCAAAACCCTATTCCAAATATTAAGTCCCCTGTATTAAGTGGCCCCAGCTTTTCCCGGGATCCCGGCATGGTAGACGCGCACCACGCCGCCGGAGGCCCCATCGCGGTGCGTGGCGTGGTAGATCGATCGCCTCCCAAGCTCCACGGCCTGTCCAGGGAATGACCCAAGCTGAATTCATTAAACAAATCTGTTCATTACTTAACGAAACTGGTTAATTAAGTACCTAACTCGTTAATACATGCAGTGTTAAATTGATTATAAAACGGAGACACATAAGCTTTGTTTGTCCCAGCCGTTGAAGAGCTTTACGCATGGGGCTCAGGACCTCAGATTGCAATCCTCATCAAAAGCTCGAACGGCATGCGTTTAGGGGGTCATGTGCTGTTAATGAGGTCCGAGGGCGGGGCTTGGTTCTTACGACTTTTGTTGTTCCCGCAACGGCTCTTCTCAATCCTCCTCCTGCCCTCCTGCTGCTGCTTCTTTGCTTCCCTTGTTGTTGGTTGTGGTGGTGTTGGTGGTGGTGGCAGTGTATGTGGCGGAGCGTTTGCCCGGAGATCTTTGCAAGCAGCGCCAATAGATCTACTCGGATTTTTAAGCTGTTCGGAAATGGGTACAAGTTCAAGGTTCTTGGCGTTCGCGTCCGTACTTCACAAGTGCCCCAAGCAGGAACGTGAAGGGCTTCAAGGTTTCCTCGTCGACAGACAGGTCGAAGCGGTAGCCAGAGTCGAGCACCTCACAGAGCTGCGATTCTGAACTGCTCTTCTTGTCAGCCTACATGGTGGTTTGATACGATGCTCGACGATGAGCATGTGAGCTGACGTGTCTCAGCACCAAGTGCCAGCACCCTGACTGAACCCAATGTCGCCAGCTCCCCTTTCCCCACACGGCGTTCTATCACCCTATGTTGCTGCATGTTGCCGTATCTTGCACTGAATTCTGCATGTTCGAGCTTTGGAGACATCTTGTCCCCGACACGACCCTGAAAGTGGGTGCCCGCCCAGGCACTCCGTAGGCAAAGGTCGAACCAGAGCCCACCTGGGAGATCGCTCTTCTTGCGGTCGGAGCGATCATGCCAGGCACCAGGGACCCGCCGGTTAAAAGTTTTGACGATCCAAAATCCAAAACAAAGCCAAATGCGCCTCTAGACTCAAGCCCTCAGATCAACCCGCTTTAGGATTGAGAGTTCAGGTAAACCTTCCCCCAAGTACCTCGACCCACAACTCGCCGCCGAGAGGCCGAGAAAACATTGCCCTTGTGGCGGTCTCCCTGGTCATCCACCATGTACAGCGAAGGGCCCTGCGGGCGAAAAAGGTCCGGCTTCAGGCTTTGGGGACGAAGGCCGAGCTTGTTTTGTGATATGCATATTATATTATATTATATTATAGTATATTATATTGTATTATATTATATTATATATATATATATACATATACATATATATATATATATATATGTGTATATATATTTATTTATTTATCTATTTATCTATTTATTTATCTATTTATTTAAATATATACACATATACTGCAGATTATACCATGCTCGTATTTAGGACCCTGAAGGATAGTATTCGTAACCATTCAGGCTTGTATATTAACCCCTCACTTCCAGCTTGCAGGATGGCAAGCTACCTCTGCAACTACTATATACGATAAACCCTAAACCTCTAAAACCCAAATCGCTACACACTAAGCCCCCAACACCTCAACCCTTTTTGTAACCCTTATAGTCACCCCTGCGGACCTCTATTAAAGGAACCCCTCCCTAAACCCCTACCGCCTAAACCACTGGAGCCTCTGAGCCTAAGGGAGCTTGTTGCATTCTTGCTCCCCGAAGGTTTAGGGTTTAGGGTTTAAGGTTTAGGGTTTAGGGTTTAGGGTCAACATCATCGCCCCTGAAAGAGTCCAGAAACGTGGCACAAGGTTTTCTACCCATTCTCAAAACGCAGAATCCCAGCAAAAAACAAAATCCACCCGTTGTCCCTCTATCTGTTGATACCTCAACTATGTTGTGTTCGGGGTTTTCTGAGACCGTTTTTGGAAAACTCAAAGTAAATTCAAATTATTTGTACTCCATGAACTGTCGGATTTCGGACGCCATTTCATCGATCCTCGACTCGAGTTGGAACAGTCGGAAAGCACTGACTTCATGTTGAGTTCTTGGAATGCCTCTCGGGAAACTCTGCGCTCAATACTTTTTAAGTCTTGAAATGCAAAATGCAATGCTGGCTGATGCAGATTAGTACAGACTCGGAACAACAAGCTGCACAAGGAACAAACTAATGTTCATTCGCAATTGCATCCAATCTCGATGAGTGTCATCATCACTTGATCAATTGGTTCAGGCTGCAAAAACTTTAAAAAAAGAAAGATGCCTAAACCACCCTCAAAAACTCTCAACCCCTAGAACCCCAAGCCTTAAACCCCTACAACCCTAAACCCCCACAAACACCTAAGACCCTAACAATATCCCAAAACCACAAGGAAACCCCAGAGCCCTAAACCCCCAAACCCTAAAGCCCCAAACACCCCCTGAACCCCTAAACCCCCAAACCCCCAAGCCTCGAACCCTAAACCCCAAACCCTAAACCCGAAACCCGAACCCCTAAACTTCGCCGCCTTCTTGTCCCATCCGGCGACCATGGTTCCGCAAGACAAACCCTGGCCTCGGTACCTCCAAAAGGGTAGTTCTCAAACTTAGGGTCCCTTTTTGGGTACCCCAAAAAAAAAGGGTGCCGTATTATAATAGTGACCCAAAAAGGGACCATAATTTTGACAACCACCCAAAAGCGTTGGGGACTTTAGGAACCTCAGGGCGTGTAGGGGAACTTTGGAAACTTGAGTCACTTTAGGAACTCTTTAGGAACTTGAGGGATTTTGGGAACTTTAGGGACTTTCGGGGCGTCAGGGGCTTTAGGGTTGTAGGAACGTAGGGTTTGGGGTTTACGGATTTGGGTTTAGGGTTTAGGAGTTTTAGGGATATTAGGAACTGTAGGGACTTTAGGGGAATTGTAGGAACTCTAGGGACTGTAGGGATGTTAGGAACTTTAAGAACTTGAGGGAGTTTAGGAACTTTAGGGACTATGGGGATTTTAGGAACTTTAGGAACTTTAGGGAGTGCAGGGTTTTTGAAGGACTTTAGGGTCTTTAGGAACTTTAGGGCTTTGGGAACTTTAGGGACTTTAAAGACTTTAGAGACTTTAGGGGTTTAGGGTTGTAGGTTTTAAGGTGTAGGGATTAGGGTTGTAGAGTTTAGGGTTGCTTTAGGGTTTAGGGATTTAGGGTTTAAGGATTTAGGGTTTAGGGATTTAGGATTCCAGGGTTTCGGGCGGTTTAAGGATTAGTGACCAAAAGCAGTGCTTCTGGCTTCAAGTGCAACAGGCGCTGTCTTAGGGGTTTGGAGTTTAGGGTTTAATGGTTTCGGGGTTTTGGGTTTAAAGTTTAGGGGTTTTGTGAGTCTGGGATTTAAGGGTCTAGGGTTCAGCTGTGTGTATCGGGATTTAGGGTGATAGGAACTGGAACCCTGGGTTTGTGATGCAAGGAAGTCCTGTGTTGTTCTCAGACATGCAGAACCTCGGGTTTACATGTTAAAAACTCGGGTTTAGGGTTTAGGGTTGGCAACCTCACAGAGACAGGGGCACTGCCAGAAGATACCTGCCAACAGCTTGGAAGCTGCAGCCACGGAGATTCGCTCCTGCCAATAACTTGAACAGGATGTCGAATGGTACTCCGGAGGCAGTGCCCTAACAGAAAGAATCCTTAACCCGCAAAAAAAAACAAATCTCTTACAACCCTCAAGACATGACACTAGACCTGAAAACCCCTCAAGACCTGCAAACACCCTAATCCCCAACAGCCTAAACTCAAACGATCAGAAATGGTTCAGACGTCTATTGACTCTATTGACCTGTGTATTACCATTAAGGCCCAGTTCCGATGAAACCCATCAACAATCTAGTCTGTTGCTGAACTATAGTAGAATATGATAGACTATGCCATATCATGGGCTTTACCAGGTTATACTAGAGTATGCGAGGCTATACTAGATTCTGCTACACTACTACTACATCTGCTTTGTTTTAACATATGTCACTGCTTCAAACGGTAATATACTGTACACGAGCCGAGTGCGGCAAAGCTTGTTACATGAAGGTGTCATATACCACCGAATTCTCTTTATCCAGCGGCACTTTATTATAGCATAACAGTGTAGCATGGTGTCTTATGCCGCCATGGTATTTAGGTCATGTGATGTCAGACTCTAGTAATCAGTAATTCTAGTACATCATATCATATATCCATACGACCATAATTCAGTTTCTCGTAAACCCTAAACCCCAGACCCTGAACCCCTCAAACCCCGAACCGTCCAACCCCAAGCCCTGAACCCAACACCCTGAACCGTCTACTATACAGGCCTCAATAAAATTAGGCCCATTCTCCTATAATTATTATCAGGAGCCCCCAAAATAGTATCGGCAATTACTAAGGCCCCATATATAGAACCCTGATAGCCCGGAAAGTAACCCCTTTAGGGGAACCCCATGAAACCCTATTCTAATTATTATAAGGCTCTGGTTTAGGGTTTATATCCTGTGATGTGTGCCCTGCGCTTTCAGGACCAGGCCTTCTCTCGAAGCTCGTGCATGCGGCAGAGGCGATTGAGGTGACGTTCCCAGAACCTATAAGACTTTAGGGTTCAGGGTTTAGAGTTTAGGTGACATTAGGGTTTAGGGAGGATCCCGCCAGTCTTTTGCTGCCGCAAGCTGTTGTCAGGCCTTGATGAGGCTTCATAAGGGGGTTTCCTTGCTGAGCACGTGTAGCAAAAATCCTGTTATCAGGGATCACATCCAAGAATCTGTTCGGCGCACTGTGCACAAGTGGCAGTGAGCAAACCTTGACTTATGTCTTTGGTCTTTCGGGGCTTTCGGGGCCCACCGCCACCACCGCTAGCCGCTAGCAGCAACACAAAGCAACAACAACTGAAAACCACTAACAGCACTTACAGCCGTCACGGTGACGAGGATGACAGCAAGAGCCACTGCCCACCACACTGCCACAAACTGCCGACAGAACCAGCAGCACCGATTGACAACCACACGCGATGCTCGGAACGCTACGCAGGACCTGAAAGCCAAACTTGTGCACCCTACGCAGCATCATGCTCGGCTTCTGACGAGCAGTCAGCTGCACCACCAGCCATGGTTCCTAGCAGGAAGTCGTTGATTTCAATCACCTGGCGGAAGGTTGGCTGCTTGAGTCCCGACGTTCCGGGACTAGCAGCGTAGGTCGTATCCCATGGGAGAGAAAAATCCTGTAATTATTTGACCACATGAAGATGTAGGGCCTGCATAGACGGCTTGTTGAGGGTCTTTGTCGCCGATTGAATGTTCAGCTGGACAGGCCGAGGCGGCGAACGAAGTGTGAACCCTGCACCCAAAATTACTTCGAGTCGTAAGTGCTTGTACCAGAATTTAACCGTAACCTGTAACCCCGGAACCCCAGGCCCCGAAAACATCCTGACCCTAAAAAACCAGGCCTTTTTAACCGTCTGCGAGCCGATGTAGCTGCCCATGGAGGCTCGGGAGTCCACAGCAATGATGATCCCACCCTGGAACCTCAAAGATGGGTTTCGATAAGTGAGATAGGGGTCTTAACAATTAGAATAGGGTTTTGGGGTAAATTATGCTATACTTACAAGAAGAAACCCCCAAAATAGTATTAGTAATTATTTAGGCCCTATATTGCTGCAATGGGATGCTCTCGGGTGTGGGACCCGACTTACTTCGACTACTTGGAAGACTTGGGGTGCCAGCGGTGTCGGTGCTGAAGCTATCGCACTACATGCAAGGACAGAACCATCACCCATATCGGTATTCAGGGTCTCGGGGAATGCTCTGCTTCTGGTTTCAGGGTCTGGTGCGCGTTGGCATGACAATGGATCTTTCTTCCTCAGAGGAAGCAACAGGAGCAAAGCCCTCATAGAACTCTTCTCGAACCTACGAAGAGCCCTGGCAGAACCGGAACCCGTGTTCCTGCACTGAGAGTGATCACTGGATTCTCGGCGGAGTGTAAAGGCATATGGGCCGGAGACGTCGAAGCCGAAACTCTCTCCGAGGTTTTGGATTTACGGCGTAAGGCGTTTAGGGCTTTAGGGTTTTAGGGTTTAGGGTTTAGGGTTTTTAGGGTTTTGGGGCTTTGGGTTGACGGCCATTGGAAACCACGACCTTGAATCTGGCATCGTCGAACCACACCCTGCCAAGCCACACGAATCCCAGTGTCGTGGTTCCTTTCCTGGGCATCAACAGGAATGGATGTCAAGGAAGCCTGTCTAGTGGAATGGGGCATGGAATATCTCCTACATGACCCGTGATCTATTGACAGCCTTCTCCACTGGATTGCAGTATACGATATGTCATGCAGTACAGGAACAGGCATAATCCTTTTTACTTATATGTAGGTATGCAGGTATGTATGTATGTATGTATGTACGCACGCACACACAGGCAAGCGGGGATGGCTGGCTGGCTGGCTGGCTGGCTGGCTGGATGGATGGATGGATGGATGGATGGATGATGATCTCGCGGCTGTGAAGTCCGGCTTATATGATGTATCTGTTGCCAAAACCAGAAATTCTGCAGTTGATACGGAGACCATTGCATTATGAACAAAAACCTTTGTATATGGACGAGCGTCGCACAGTACTACAGTTTTGCCGGTGGAAAATAAGTGTAGGTCACATGCTGCTGAAGCATACTCAACAGTTGTGTTCCTGCCGACCCAATCTCTCTCGGCCTACGATATCGCGTCCGGACCAAGATGGAAGCCAAACCTTGTCAAGCATCCCAACGAGTACAGTATAGCATATCATCGCATATACACAGTATAGTATGCAACCGTATAGTACACCCTAAACCCTAAACCCTAAAACGGCACATCTTTTTGGCACAGTGTGAAGCCCATAGGAGCCGCCGAGCTGCATGAAGTCCATCATGCCTGGCGCCTCTCGCTCGCTGGGGTCCGAGATGGGGGAGGGCCTCTCTTTGGTTTAGGCTTTAGGGTTTAGGGTTTTGGGTGAGGGCTAGCATTTCCTTGAAACGGTCCTACAAGGCTTCTAATCACAAAGCGTTCGGAAAGAGCTTGCGGGTTTAGGACTTCAGGCAGGTTTCTGCCTGGAGAGCGCTGATACGAGGCTTTACATGGACTCAAGGGCCTCATGAAGCTGGCACAGCTCAAGCCCGACTCCCGGTAAATGAAACATCGCGGTGTGCGAATTCGAGGGTGACCCGGGAATTCTGCATGCCGGGTGATTTCAAACAGCTGTGAGCCTTCGTCTGAGTTCAAAGCTCTGCGTTCCGAAAATGAAGGGCTTCGTGGGGTCCACCGGTGCCTCTCCCGACTTCTTCACATCGATGCCGAAAGTCTTCGGGTTCGCAACTGGGGCCATTGCGAACCTTTCGCTGCACAGGTGCACTCTCAAAAACATGTAGCGTCGCCGTTGTCGCCATTTATAGTTTCATAGTTTTTGCTATTCTGACTGCCAGTCTTGTAAGTGGACTTAGTTGTTCTTGCTGCTGCTTGTGCTGCTGCTGCGTCTGCTGCTGCGGCTGCGGCTGCGGTCGTGTTATCAAAGTTTTTGCCGTAATCATACTCGTCGCAATTACTTCATTCTGCTTTAGGTCTTTATTATTGGTGATTCTGCAAGTCAAAGCCTGCATACGCCCGCAGCATCTGCGCAAGCATCCGACATCCCAGACGCTGAAGCAGCTGAAACTGGGTGACCCCACATCGGCGGCTCGCAGCCGCGGAGATTTTCCAGATGGTCGCCTCAAAAAAGGCTTCAGGCAGAGAGTTTTGAAGGCTGACGAGTTACTTGGAAGGTTCGGCGGCCGGCAATGTGAGTTTGAGCTTTGGAAGTTCTCAGCCCGTATTGTCTCGACAATTGCATGTGCCCGTAGGAGCCAGGATCAGTTCAAGGCTGCAGCGGCGGATTGGGATGCGAGCCCAGGTGCAGGCTTCAAGGGGATTTTCGGCTTCGGCTGCTTATCTTGAGGTTGCACCCAAACCCTAACCTTAAACTGTTGCACCTAGCTTTGGTAAGGAACATGGCGATGCAGGGTTCCGGGTATGAACTCGTATGACTCGAATCTAGAACTCGGCGGATGGCTACTGCTGTGTAAGCCCTTCAGACTCAGAGACGGAGCTAAAGTATTATACGGACCTTGACAATTAGAACGCAGGGGGTATAGAGAGCCTCTATTGAGGCAGGTCTCCTATAAACTCCGTTCGCCCTTCAGTTGTAGAATAGGATTTAGGGTTTAGGGTTTGGGGGGACATTTCAGCATCATTACAATGAGGAACCCGACAGCCGAACATCACTAGAAGTAATGATTCAAGGCCCATAATTTAGGGAAGCCTCGCCTCAGAAGAGCACCGGACGAAATTGAAAGTTCCGGAAACACCCATGAATCAAGTATTAGAGGTTTGGGTTTGGGGGTCGAGTGCAAGTATCTAGGGAGTACTATTACTATGGGGTTTTCATAGCAGCTATTCACACTTCGATGCTTGTCTACACGGGCCACTGAAGCCCTGCAAGGAGCTTGCTGCACCTGCTTCGTCCTCGACATAGCGGCTCTTGCCGAACATGCTCGGATCCTGGTACAGACTGCAGGGCTGCATCTGGGAGTCCTGGAGGTTTAGCGACATTTTGAGGGGTGACTGAAGTCTAATATCACAGAAACTTGCCAACTTCAACGCTGTCCCGTAAGCTTCTGCTGGAAGCCCGATGAGCTGAAGCGGAAATGCCTGCGAAACGGTCTAGTGCCTTTTGCGTGGCTCGACCATGCCTCTAAGAAGGACATGTCCAGTGCTGCCGCCGCCATCTCACCTTCGACCAGGTGTCGGGCATCCCCCGCAGTCCAACCCTGAAACAGTGCAAGGCCGGGAACACCCAATCTTCAACAGCGCACTCCCGAACGATACAAAAGCGCACTCCCGAACGATCCTTGTGATGAAAAATGCGCGTACCGCCGAGGATTATAACCCGATGTACCGTCCCTACGACCCACAGACGAAGCGAACGGATGCCATACAAGCATGCAAACTCTACGGGCCTCCTTAATCTGAACAGTGTTGTTGTTGTTGCTGCTGCGGCTGTTGCTGTTGCTGTTGCTGTTGCTGTATTGCTGTTGCTGTTGATGTTTGCTGTTGCTGTGGCTGTTGCTGTTGCTCTTGCCCTTGCCCTTGCCCTTGCCCTTGCCGCTGCCGGTGCCGCCGCCGCCGCCGNGGCGGTGGTGGTGGTGGCAATGTTGTTGTTACGTACTATCAGGCCTAACCTTATTCTGGTTCTCATCAACCATATTAGGGCTTATAAGAAGAACCTGCAAAAAAAGAGTAGTGTTTGGTAGTTTAAGGTGTCTTCTTCTTGCGTTTATCCCCGAAATCGCCACGGCATGAGTCCAGCTCCCGAGGCCTGGAGCCCCAGGAGCAGCCTCCTACTACGGCTCTGTTCTGATCTTCTTCCAAGGCTGCGGTGAGTTTGCGGGTGTTTAGGGGTCTTTGGGTTTAGGGGGTTTAGGGTTTAGGGTTTAGGGTTTTGGGTTTAGGGGGTTGAGGGTTTAGGGCTCTGTTCTGCTCTTCTTCCAAGGCTGCGGTAAGAAGTTGGGGGCTCTTTTGGGGGTTTAGGGTTCAGAGCTTTCGGTTTAGGGGGTTTAGGGGTCTATGGGGCTTTTGAGGCTTCAAGGTTTATTCTCCTCCAGGAAGCCCAAACTCCGTAGCTCAGGAGTTCCATTGCTCGGACAGCCTGGGCTTCGGTGCCTTCCCCTTGGACTCTTGTGTAGTATGGAGCCCTTTATAACAAACCAGAACAGCGCTTTAGGGCAGAAGAGCGTTTTAGGGCATTTAATAATGTAAGTATCTCCAAGGGGCGAGAAAGAAGTGGATAGCTTCATTACGAGGGTATCAAAGGCCGGCCGCCTTTTCTCCGACCGCTGCCTGAGGAAGCTCCTGGGTATGCCCGGAACGAGCCCATCAGCACCGAAACCAAGAGTCTTAGAGCTTAGGTATTAAATATATAACCTATATATTGTACTATATTTTACTATACTAAATTGAGCCATGATCTCACATGTTTCACTTCTCGGGACGGTGTTGGGCCCCAGTTTCGAGGTCCCATCGCTAAAGGCTTAAACGGGCTCTCGCTGGCACTCATCGCAGAACCCGCACTTCCTCAGCTCATGGGACGATGTCGGAAGAAACGCTTCAAGATATACATGCAGCACCGAGTCGAGCATGTTGACATGATCCTCGCTGCCACTACTTAAAAAATAGGGGCCTTAATAATTAGGATAGGGTTTTTGGGGCCCGTTATACGATAAATATAATCAGGAGCCCCCAACATATATAGTATAGGTAATTATTAAGACCCCTGTGTTACTTTCGAGGATCGCAAACCGGGACTGGGAAGGACTCGAAAGGGCTCTTTGTTCTACATTGTCCGAGTTGCTGCAAAAGAATACTAAGAACAGTAAGACAAAAAAGAATGATAGTAATAAGACTACTTCTACATACACAAAAGCAAGGCAACGAAAAATGATGAGGATAGAAATCATAACATTAGCATTAATGGATACCTAAACAAGACTCTCCGGCCGAGACTAGAACCTCAACCCTCAACCCCTGAAGCCAGACTCTTCTCAGGGAGTTGCCCTCTAAACTCTAACCCTAGCTCCCGTGTCTCTAGCCATACGACTAGACCCCGAAGTGCCGATGCCCTAAAGTCCCAAAACTTTGAGCCAGGGTCTTAAATTCGAAACCATATCGCTCCGAAAGCCGAAATCCTCAAAGTAGAACAACCGGAAGGGCCAGACAGAGCATCCATGCTGGCCTTCATTAATGCCGACGATACTCAAGGTGCAAAAGCCCAAACATTGAATCTGCAACCCCGGTCATGGACCCGAGTTCCGAACGCGAGTGTACTGAGTCCTGCGACATCAGCATCAAGCTTTCGAGTTAGGGTTTGGAATCCCGGGCCGCCCCACATTCATGCTCTCTGGGGTTTAGGGTTTAGGGTTTCGGGCGCGGGGGAGTTTGCCTGGGATGGTCCAGCATTATCAACGGATCGGGCTGCCAGGTTTCGAAGATGCGGCTCTTCACTGGAGCACGATGTGAACTGTGGGAGTTAACCTTCCATCGAAACACCTCAACTATCCTGCGAACGTTGGAAATGCCGCGAGTTTGCGAGGCCAGTAAGCTGCACAATTTATTCCCGATGCTGGAACCCAAGTCTTTTCAGCTTTTTAATGATAGTTCCCTTGCCGAACGTGGTGTTGCTGCAGACGTCGAATCCGCTCCCGACCCTAAACCCTAAACCCTCAACCCTAAGCCTTAAACTTTCAACCCTAAACCCAGCCCTGCCATGACTTGGTATAATTTGGTATAGGATAGTATAGTATACTGTAAATAGACTAACACGGTATGAAGGGTTTAGGGTCTAGGGTTTTCGGGTTCGGAGCTTCTCCCATTTTAAGCCTTTCACGATGCACATCCCGCCTGCTTGGCTCGCTTGTCAGCGCGCGGTTCATCTTCTCCGGCGCTGCCTTGGACCGCGCATTGATGGATATGGGACTAGTCCATGGTTGGGATAGTATTAAACATTTAAGCTTCTATTACCTCTTGGTTTAAGTACCCATTAAAATGTAAAATCCACTACCCAAGGCCACGACTTAGAGAAAGGATCACCTTCACCCTAAATCTCCAAACCCAAGATCCTAAACCTGTAGTCACCCCCAATAAGGTACCCCTAAGCTGAAGAGGCCCCCGACCCAGCCCCGGGGTCTCTGAAACGGAGCAATGCGGCGGAAGGGCGGAACAAAAATCCTCAACCGACCTCACGCTGAATCGAGTGTGAGCCTCACGGCCTTGTAGAGGGCTGCAAATCTGGTATTCTGGTAGCAGGGCCTTTAGCAAACCTCAGCCCGCACTCCACCCAAAAATCCGAACCCGGAAGCGGGTGTTGCACACGTGCTCCTTTGACAACGGAGGCAAAACCAAACTGAAGCTGAAGCTCTTTCCGAAACCTCGTAGCAGCCTTTTGGGCCCCGACCGGCTCGAACCGATTCTGGCGCGACACCTGTTTAGCGAACAGTCAGCCTGCCTTTCAGGTTTCCAGGAGTTTCTAGATCCTTAGACTTGTCCTCCGACGTGCTGAGCTTGGCGGCTGTGCGAGGCCCAGAGAGAGAAGGCTTCAGGCATATAGGATGAGATGATCCGAACTACCGTTCGTCACGGAGTCCACGGTTTGGGTCCATGTGAGAGCGCACATGCTCGCATCGAGTATTGCGAGCCACTGACAAAGCCCTACTGAGTCTTACTGAATCCCTTCCGCACACTGATACAGATCATGATATACTACAGTAACATGCTACATTATAATACAAATACGTCATATTTTTAACCACATCAAGAATGGAGGCCTGCGCCTCAAGAATGGAGGCCTCCGTTTTGTATGTCCAATGTGCGCTGCTGAGTACAGGGTTTAGGGTTTAGTCGCAAATTTGCCCATAGCTCTGAGCATTGCACCACGAAGCGCAACAAACTTCGGGCGACCCGGCATTGATCCGTTGCATGAAGCCCTGGTCCTACAGCAGATGTAACCTTGCATAACTCGCAGAAGCATGCAAATTTGAGAATCATGCATTTTTGTTTGGAATAGGGTTTGGGGGTACATTAAAGTCATGGTATAATTGTAATGAGGAGGTCTGGTACACAGCCTTTCAAATTCTTCTGGCTAAACCCTAAACCCTAAACTCCAAACATATCTCCGCCGGAACTCGGAAGGAGGGGCCTTGCCACGGCGCTCCACGCCAGGGTGGCCTTGGGCTCCCCATTTCTGAGGCCTAATGGGTTTAGGGTTTAGGGTTTAGGGTTTAGAGGTTTGGAGGTTTGGAGTTTAGGGTTTTAGGGTTTAGGGGTTTGCTGGAGTTTAGGGCTTAGGGTTTAGAGGTTTGGAGTTTAGGGCTTAGGGTTTAGAGGTTTGGAGTTTAGGGTTTAGGGGTTTGGAGTTTAGGGCTTAGGGTTTGATGTCTGGGAACCCAGGGCGGGGTGTCCATGCTCAAGACCGAAATCTAGAAAGTTCGCGAGGAGAGTATCGGCAAGGGCTTGGAGAACCCTACCAGAGTGACCCAGAGCTGAGAGGGTCTGAGCACCTCCATCGGCAAACGATCGTCGAAGCGATCCCATGCGAGGGTCTAGGACAAAGGGTGTAAGGTTTAGCGTTTAGGGTTGAGGGGCACGCACTTGAAAACCCTAGCAAACCATGAACACTCAAACCTAAATAATAGGCCCGAAACTCGCCAAGCCGGTTATGCACCCAGGGGCCTAGTCTAAACTACACCCCCCTAAACCCTAAACCCTAAACCTTAAACCTTAAACCCTGAACCGTAAACCCTAAACCCTAAACGCTGAATCGTGTCTCTTCGCGTCCCTGGCCCCCTGCGACTTTTGATCCTCTGGCAAGCGGCTTTGGAAGCGCTCGATAGCAGCCAGGATAGCCTGCCGTCGAACCTGCCATCAACTTTCACGCATCGCTTTGGCCTCGATAGGCTCAAAGAAACCAGCAACCCGCCATGTCGCGCGATATAGCCTAGGTTCCTGAGTAGCCCCTTTATATTAAGGATACCCTTTTTCCTACTATCTATTCGGTTTTAATTTACACTCAGCAGCCCTTTGACATGCTTTTTGGACCGCAGTGCAACAGACCCGGCGCGGGAGTTCGAATGCTTACTTGGAGGATCATGGGACTTAGCAAGTAGAGTTATAAGTACCTTAACTGGGGTTATAAGTAATCATTACTGTAGTTACCCTACTTACTTACTAAGTCCCATGATCCTTTAAGTATGCAGCATGGACTATGAGGTCCAGAGCTCACCAAACATGCGTGAGAAGCTGCCCGAATGCCTCTTCACAAGCCCTAAAACCTTCCAACCCGACAAACTTCAAGCCCTAAACACCCTCTAGCCCCAAAAACCCTGCAACCCTAAAAACTTTACAAGCCTAAACGCTTTAAAACCTAAAAAGCACCCTAACCCTTTCTGTAAAAAGCGTCCTCATCAGCGATCCAGGGCTTCTCGACCTCTGAGGCCTTGCTGACCACCTCGAACAATTTACTATGGGGCCTTAATAATTACCTATACGGGGGGGGTCCTTATTATGATTATAGTATAATGGGCCCCCAAAACCCTGTTCTAATTATTAAGGCCCCTTTATTACTATTCCTTAGGGTTCCTGATTATAACTATACTGTACTATTATATAATATACCCTAAACCCCAGTTGCTTTCAATTTAAAGGCTCAGGGTTTAGGGGTTTAGGGTTTGGGGTTGGGGATTACCTGGTTCAGGGGATTGGGGTTTAGGGTTTTGCATAGGAATATTTTGGGCTTCAGGATTTAAGCTTTAGAGCTTTGGGGTGTTCGAGCTTTAGGGCTTCAGGCGTTTAGATTGGGGCTTTAGAGCTCTCGGGTTTTTAGGGTTTGTATTTATGCGCTGTGGTTCCAAGGCTTCCAGGAGGTTGAGGGGTTTAGAACTCTGGTGGTTTAGGGTTTCTAGGGCAAGCTAGTCCTGGGGCTTGCCCGGAAGCCTCCAAACCTAAAAGAGCTCTGAGATTCAGTTGGGAGTTCCCGAAAATTAGGGGGTACCTTATTTTGGTGTCCTTATAGTAAGGATCCTACTATTTAGGGTACTATAGGTGGGTCCCCTATTTCCTGCAACCTGGTTCCATCCCGGAGCTCGGGTTCCCAAAATCCTACACAGGCACAAGCTCTCAGATCTCTCAGCAAAGAATTTCCAAGAAACCCTACACCCTAAACCCCGAAACCCGTACAGCCCTAAACCTTAAACCGCGAGCTTCGAATCGCTTTTTTGTGGGCCGCGAGCCAGGCGCCTGAGCGCCGAAGGTGCCGATCCAAGAGCCCGACACAATATCAAAATACATATATACATATACATATACATGCACATGCACATACACATACACATACACATATACATGTACATGTACATGTACATGTACATGTACATGTACATATACATATACCTATACCTATACCTATACCTATACATATACATATACATATACATATATATACATAGATAGATAGATAGATAGATATTTATTTAAAATTTATAGACTAAAAATTCTGAACAGAATGTTACAAAATACGTGTTTTCTACGACAAATACATGTAACTGATACACATATTATGTCTTATGTGCTCCCAGTGAAGCGGCCTTCACAAAGCCGCCCTGAAACCGAGGCCCTCGACCTGTCCGCAGCGGCACATGGGGCCGCAGGGCCCCGGAGGCTCCGTGTCGCCCGGAGGAATCTTAGGAAAGCGGAAGCTCTTCAGAGTTTAGGGGTTTAGGGGTTTAGGGTTTTGGGGCTCTGGGGGTTTAGGGGTTTAGGGGTTTCGGGGTTTAGGGGTTCAGAGGGCTCGTGAGTCTATGCGAAGGCACAACTCTGCGTTCGGAAGTCGACAGATACTAAAAATCCTCTTCACGTGTTTGGCTTGAACTTCATCGACCAGAAAGCCTGTAGAGTTGCCGGACTTTTAATATAGGGGTCATATACCCCAAACAACCTTTGCTAAATATTGAGGCCCCCGTTTCTGGCATATCCTCCATCGCCGGGGAGTCGGCTGGTGGCAGTGGAGCATTGCGAGGAGGTTCACCTGCACGCAGAGCAGTTGAGAATGAGTGCAGAAGAGAAAGGACCCCAACACAAATCATACAGAACCCTCTTTGTAATCTACACTCAAAACCCTAAAATCCCCAAACCCAAAATCCTAAATGCTATAACTCTATAGTAAACTTGGAGAGGGTTCCCCCCCGAGCAACGCAGCGGAAGGTCTGCGACCTCCTGGCTCCCAGCCGCCCCCATCGCCGATCCAGCCTGGGTTCGGAGCTACCATAAGGGGCCTTAATAGTTAGATTGGGGTTCCTTCAAAGGGTCCCTTTAAAAGGGATCTATAAGGGTTACTATAAGGGTACTACGCTACTATGATATAGGGGCCTTAATAGTTAGAATAGGGTTCCTTCAAGAGGTCCCTTTAAAACGGATCGATCAGGGTTGCTATAAGGGTACTATGATATGGGGGCCTTAATAATTAGAATAGGGTTTTGGGGGGTCTTATACTATAATTCGTATTAAGGAACCCCATTAATCACACTCTTAGTACGTTGTAGCAGTGATGCTATGAGAGCTCCGAAAGGAGTTGCGATAAGAGTTTCTTGAAGAACTACGACTAGATCTACTATTTGCGGTTACTATGAGCCATGGGAGTTTCCGAAAATTAGGGGTACCTGATTTTGGGGTTCTTAGAATAAGGATCCTACTATTTAGGCCCTATTTTCGGAAACTCCCACATACTATACGGGGCTAACGGCGAAGGGGCCTCGGGGGCTCTGTCTTTTCGTGGGCAGCCTGGGCTCTGGGTGCTTCTTCTCGGGTCCGATGGATTTCAGGGGAGAGCAAAGCTGATACGGGGCTGCAGGTTTGGGGTTTAGGGCTTTAGGGGTTTAGGGTTTTGGGTCTAGGAAGCGCGGGTGTACGATGCAATGAAACTTAGTGGGGTCCATGCAGAAGGTTCTGCATGTAGCGTGCTGTTGCTTCAGTCCCTGCGCCTCACTCCAACCCAGAAGTCACAGCACTGGAAAGAGCCTCGGTTTCGGTGTCCGTATGGGAACCCTATATAGTTGCCCTTGACAGAAACCCTGACAGTAAGCTTTATGTAGTAGCCCGAGCCCCGATTATGTAGTAGCCCGAGCCCCGAGATAGCCTCAAGTCCCAGAAACTACGAAATCGTCAAGGTGTCCTACCTTGGCCCCCTGGTCCCCGAAATTCCGAACCCTGAACCCGGAATCTTGAACTGTGAACCTCTTCCTCCGCAGCTCCCCCAATTTGGTGACCCCAAAAAACACACAAAACCATGGCAATATGCAAATTCAAAGCTCAAACCCGAAACCCTCAAACCCGAAATATCCTCTCGCAAAGGTCCAGGTCCTGCTGCCCCTCCCCGAGCACCGAGGTTAGCACCAAGTACATGGGAGCCCTCAGTCGAGTTCGTCCTGACTTTCAGCTCCGCTTGGATAATCGTAACATGGGTAATATGGCTCCCTTTATATTTATATTTGTATTTATATCTATATTTATATTTATATGTATGTATATAGTACTAATAGCAAAAAAGGGGGGCAAGTATGGCTCCCTGTGTAGAGTTTTAGGATTCAGGGTCTTGTGTCGAACGCCTCGTTGGTCTAGAGAAAAAAGGCTCCGAGATTGACGGGCGTAGGGGTTTCTCGGGATTGCGAGGGAAAGCTGCGGAGTTCAGGGCATACCTTGAACTACCAAAACCAGGGTTCCTATATATTATATATTCCGTATGAGGGTTTATAATAAGAACCTACAAAAAAGTAGCTATGGCCTATGGTAGTTTAAGGTAGCTTAAGGTAGGACTCACAACAAGAACATGTAGCTTGCACTGCAGCATGCCGGAGTTGTGCCTTTGCTGATCTTTCGTTCGCAGACCCCCGGGAGGATCCAAAAAGTAGATCTTTTAATGGGGGTTCCTATAAAGTACCCTTAGTAGTATAGGGCCCCAGCTTAGGGGATCTACTTTCTAGATCCTCCCGAGGGTCTGGGTAGATGATGCTGTTGGAACAAGCAACTTCAAACTGAAACAACGGAGGACCAGCACTAAAGCTGATGACTGCAAGCACAGGAGAAGAAGCCGGGCCTTTCTGGGGAGTCCTTTTATTCAGGATCTTACCTACACACCATAATGGGAGTTTCCGAAAAATAGGGGTACCCTATTTGGGGATCCTTACAATAAGGATCCTACTATTTAGGTTATCTTTTTTTACGGTCCCCTATTTTCGGACACTCCCAAATGTTCAATGCAAGTCAGTTTTAACCACTCTCAACGCCTGAAGCTACGAGGCCCGGGCGTATTGAAGAACTCAGCAGCGTAGCCTTGAAAGAGCCAGGGCTTCTCGGAGATGCCAAAAGGGGCTCGGAAGTTTCTGATACAGGTGCAGGGTTTGTATCGCCAGAGGCTAACGGGGTCCTTTCCACAAGTTGCGGTTTCTAAACGGCTGGCCGCGATTGTCCAGCTACTGATGCTCGGACTCATGGTGCATTGTGAGCCTCACTGGAAAATAGGACACCAGACAAAAAACGAAAAGGGTATACCGCCAAACCACCTATCTTTGGGGCCCTCTGGCATACGTCGGAACTCTGAACCCTAAACCCGCCTAAAACATGCTAAAAGCCTGAAGCCCCAAGCCATCGATCTTCGACCCGCCTGCTTCCGGTCGTGGCGGCGGAATGGGCGCAGGCGCCACAAACTCCTGCACCCCAGGCCCTTTAAGAATGGGGTTTGAAGGGAAGTTGCAGAGGGTTTTGGCTTTCTTTTCCAGTTAGGGGGTCCTTGTCCATTTAGAGTATATACTCGGTCCTCACAGCACCTTCCTTGGGCTGATACCCCACAACGAGAAATGCTTCAGGTTCTAGCGTTTCTAGCGTTTAGGGCTCAGCTTTGGGATTGGGCTTACAGTAAGGCCTTGGAAAGTTTGGCGGTTTAGACATCCCTTGAACCCTAAACCCCAAACCCCTGATCCTGTTTCCCAACATGTGGAAGCAAGCCTGTGAACTGCAAAACCCGAGACGATCAAATCTGAAGCCTTTACGATGCTTGGGTCAACCCTTAGGTTATAACCCTGAACCCCAAAAGTATGTAGAATAATGGCCTTTTTATGGGTGTTGGGCCATTATTCTACCTACTTTTGGGGCTTGAGGAACCCTGAACCCTAAACCCTAAATTAAACCCTCAAGCTTACTGCAAAGCCGGAATATCTCAGCATGGGCGAAGCTTCGAGGATTCCTGGACAGGTGCCGGCGCGGGCGCGGCAAGCTCCTCACCGCACAGGAATAGCAGCTAGTTATAGACATAGAGGTTTAGGGCTCGTTAGGTTTGCAGTGTTTAGGGCTTATGGCTTGCAGGGCAGTCATATCTGATACAGCTATATGCACATGCGAAAATGCTAGAGATTGCCAGCGGTATTGCCAATGACTTGCTGACTGAGCCTTGACTGAAGAGTGCAAGTGGCAGGTGTTCCGGCTGACACCGCGGGCTAGGTCCTGCCTCACAGTGACTTTATAGGGATTAGGGTTCAAGGTTTAGGGTTTAGGGTTTAGGGTTTAGGGTTTAAGGTTTAGGGTTTAAGGTTTAGGGTTTAGGGTTTAGGGTTTAGGGTTTAGGGTCACGAGCCCATATCCGAAAGGCTCGGCAGAAGACCCCCTCCCACTCAGCCTGCCCGTGGGAGGCCACCACAGTGGCCCGTTGCTCTACTGCCTCAGGGAAGGAATGCGGCGATTGGGTCGAACCCTAAACCCTAAACCCGAGACGAAAGCAAAACTTGAGACGAAATGGACTGAGAATTTCCATTCGTCGGCCCGCACGAGGCAGAAGCATGTGAAGCGGAAAGATCCTCGAGAGCTCTTGCGAGACCGACTCCGCGCTTCTGGAAAGATCCAGAGTTGATGGCCCAGAGGCTCCAATATCCCTTACCCAGACCCCCAACAAAATCCAAAAAGTAGATCCCTTAATCGGGGTTCCTATAAAGTACCCTTAGTAGTATAGGGCCCCAAATTAGGGTATCTACTTTCTAGATCCTCCCGGGGGTCTGGGTAAGTAGGGAATATACCTTAAATCGTATTAGGGATCCCACTATACTTTAAGGTATAGTCCTGAATAAAGGGATATTGGAGTCTCTGAAGGTCCACGAAGGAAAGGGCCGGCTTATAGGGCACAGGGTTTTGGAGATATCACAACACAGATAGAATACCAGACCCCCTTAGAAGCACAACAAAAAACAGTTGTTTAGTAGTCTCTTGGGTTTTAGTATGAATAAAAGTAAACTTAACGACCTAATCCCTAAAGCCGGAAAGTACAGCAGGAAGCAGCCGGGAGGGAAATCTGCCTGAGGGTTTCTTCATGCACACTCGGCTTTTCTGCTTCATCCACCAGGATCCCTTCGAAAGCGTCGGTCCCAGATTGCAATTGCAACCTGGACCCTAAACCCTAAACCCTAAGCCGCTAAACCATGATTCCCTGAAACCCTGAACCCTAAGCCCCTAAGCCCCAAAGTCCCAAAAGCCTTAACAACAGAAAGAGCTAAACCTTGAAGCCCAAAACATAAAGCCCCAAAACCCGGTTTTCCTAGACCGAAAGAAGCTAAACCCTAGAACTGGTCACCTCCAAGGCTTCCCTTAAGGGCTCCTCCGAGGGCTCCTGAGCCCAAGGCCCCCGCAAAATACAGAAACCTAATGTCGTGGCTTTAGGGTTTAGGGTTTAGGGTTTAGGGTAGGTTTTGGGATGTGGGATTTAGGGTTTAGGGTTTAGGGTAGGTTTTGGGATGTGGGATTTAGGGTTTAGGGGGTTCCCTTATTATAATTTATTGTATAATGTACCCCAAAGCCTTATTCCAATTATTAAGGCCCTTAATAGAGAATATGAACCCCAATCCCCACGATCCTCATTACAATGCTCCCGAATTGAGGCACGGTGCGCTTTAAGAAACTCGGAACCTACGAAGCCCCAGAAAAAAACTCCCGAAGTAAGGCGACTCTTGCGTACGTCCCTGACCCTGTAAACCCCTAGATAGCCCCGATCCGACACAGCGCCCGAAGCCCAACCCTATCCAAACGCACCCCTCATGTCCTGAATCGCAAACACACGAACAGCAATAAAGCCCTAACACCCAAACAAACCTATGCACCCTGAGCACTAGGATCCTCATTCTGAGTAACCCCTGCTTTTTAGTATAATCCCGCCCCCCCCAAAACCCAAACCCCCCAAACCCCTAAACCCCCAAAACCCCAAAACCCCAAACCCTAAACCCAAACCCCCCCCAAAAAAAAAAAAAAAAAAAACAAGCCCCCCCCCCTCCCCCAAAGGTGCCTTCTCGGCCTCCAGAGCCTGGATCTGCCTCTCGCAAAGTGTGGGTTAGGGTCAGGTTTCAGGCTCCTTCGAGTTCCTTTAAAGGGTCACTTTAAAAGGGGCCTATAGGGGTTACTATAAGGGTACTACGATAGAGGGGCCTTAACAACTAGAATAGGGTTTGTGGGTATACTATGCTAGAATTATTGCAATAGGGAACCCAAAACGTTATCCTAAATATTAAGGCCCCTACATTAGGTTTCAGGGGCTCCCATGTTCAGGCTGTTCGAATGCCAGTTTGGGTAGCAGGTTTCATTATGTTCTATGAGAAGATGTATGAGGGTTTACAAGTTTTCATGAGTGAAATATGGGGATGATATAGTGCTTATGGGGGGTCACGCCGGGTTCTGGGTCTGGGGTTTGGGATGCAGCGTTTTGGATGCATGGGTTTAGCTGCGATTGAAAGGGTTGGTTCTCAGTTTTTGGCCCTGATATGAAGAATAAGGAACGCTATGGAATACGACGAATACGATTACTAATTTTCAAGACGACCATTGTAGGGACCCCAAACACGAAACCCGCAAACTCCTAACCCGGGGTCTGCTGCTGGAGTTGAAAATGGCACGCTGAGTCTTGGGGCTTAAAGTTGGGGTTCTGGCTCACGGTTTAGGCACACACATCGTGCAAACTTGAACTCATAAAGCCTGACTAAATGGAATCGGGCTTTAGTGGTATGTTAGACTATAGCAGCAGTAGGCATAATCATCATAACGTTACACTATTTATAGGAAGGAACTCTGAGGAGTACGATTACTCATTTTCAAGATGAGCCTTGTAGACTCTCTCGGCTCGACACCCCCCCTTCGGAAACAATGAGTCACAGGCCTCTGCTGGCTTTCGTTCTGTCGCTCCAGCTCCCGAATTTTCTTCTGCAGCTCCTCCCTGTGAAGGACTTGTCGGCTTTTTCGGGTTGCGCAGATCAACAACAGTTTGGAGCCTTCGAAACTCTCAGGTATGACAGCTCTGGGTGTCTCCGCTACAGCCTTGTGTTGAGGTTGCATGGCTTTCGCGTTCGGAGTTTGGCGCCTTGTATACTTATCTATATTATCTATATTATCTATATTATCTGTATTATCTATATCATCTATATCATCTATATTATCTATATTATCTATATTATCTATATTATCTATATTATATATATATATATATGTATACATGAAGATACAGATATAGATGCAAATATAGAGATAGAGATAGATATACAGACAATATATATATATACATATGTGTACGTATATATCTATGTTGATGTGTATATACATGTGTATATGTATATATATATATATATATATGTATATACACATAGTTGTACAGGTGGTAGGGGCCTTATTGATTAGAATAGGGTGCTGGGGCCGATCTTGCTATAACTACGCAGGGACATGTAAGAACCGGGGAACACTATAGCAAATACATAATTTGGGCTTGCATCGCCCTCTTCCTATGTTTTCACTGCGCGAGGTTTACATCTTAGGGGGCTGTAGAGCCAAGACCTCTCACCAGCATTCGAAACAATTAAGCACCAGGCTTGTCGTGATCGGGCGCGACGGCACCAGCATCTGGCACGTCTTCTTGCCTGACACAGAGCCAAGATAACATGCCATGTCGAGGCGCATTCACTCACCTGGTCTGTGGCTTTATTTTGTCTTGTGCCGATGTTTACAATCTTGATCAGCAGAATGTGTGGCCTCTGCTGGCTGTCGTTCTTCCGCTCCACCTCCCGCGCTTTCTTCTGGAGCTCCTCCCTGCGGAGGTTTGAAGGGTTTAGAACACGTGCATGGCAGGTTCCCACAGGAAGGCTGGGACACACGTCCAAGGAGTTGGAACCGGATCTAGCCGCCTAGCCCTGGAACTAGAACTCAAAGTTGCACTGGGCCCGGGGCTTCTTCTGATCGGTTGGGACGGCCGTGCCATCCTTCCCATCTTGCCTTGGAGCCAACATGCTGCCTTCCACGTGGAAATATCCTTGCAACCCTAACATGCGAACTTGTCTTCTCAACGCAAGGCCTTTCACTCACCCCATATCTGCCCCAGGCCCCAACACTGAAGAATTGATGTAGCAGCATAAAAGGTAAGGCAGTGGTCAAGGGCCCATCACGGACAACATCGATCAAATCTGATCTACGACGAAGGCCGCCTCTGCTGGCTGTCGTTCTTCCGCTCTGGCTCCCGAACCTTCTTCTGGAGCTCCTCCCTGCGAAATTGAAGGGCGGGAGAGAAGCTTGCCCGGGATTTCCATGGAAGATTACATTCAACTCCTCGTGGTCCCAGTGGCTAGCATGTCTGGGCTTGGTCTCACAAGAAGGCTCGGATGCAAGGGCGTGCTGAAGAAGGTGGAACCTGATGCGCTGTGTCAATCCAACTGTCTTTCCTAGGGTTTATGGTTTAGGGTAAGAAGCCCAAATCATCTCGGCGTGTTGATAGCCCCTGCCTCCAAGCCCTCAAACTTTCGACTCAACAGTTGCACTGGGCCCGGGGCTTCTTATGATCGGTTTGGACGGCCGCGCCATCCTTCCCATCTTGCCTTGACATGGAACCAACATGCTACATTCCATGTGCCTCGACACGAACATCGCTGCGATCCTAGCAGGCAAACTCGAGTTCTCGATGCAAGATCTTCACGGCAAGACTGCTCCGCTATGGTCAAAGGCCGAGAACGCACAGAATCCATCAATCCTGACCTACAGAAGGGGTCGCCTCTGCTGGCTGTCGTTTTTCCGATCCACCTCTCGCGCCTTCTTCTGGAGCTCCTCCCTGCGAAATTTGAGGGGAACAGAAAGACGCGTCTCCGGATCTACAGTTGGGAGATGCCGGCTATGATGTTCTACAAGAAGTGACTGGGCTGTAGAGGCTTTGTCAGTGCCGAAATGACAAGAAGGCTTCTAAGTAGCAGCTGATGTCGAACTCTGGAACCGAAGAAGGCATGTTCTCGTTCCAAAGAAGCACGTGAACCTGAAGGGCCTTCACGGGCATGGTCCATGAACATATTATCCTAAACCCAGATGCATCCTGACTTGAGTGCCGGAGGGCCCCGGAATCCGACTCTCGAAGAGGGCAGTGACCGCGCTGGGCTTCAGGCTTGTCGTGGTCGGGGGGGATCAGCCGGCCCAAGTTGGACGCCCGTGGGGCACCTTGGCGTTGTGGAGCACATCGGCAATTGCCACCCTCAGCTACATACCGATACAGATACATGTCATGTATACATGTATGGACATTAACTATCTGCGCTCTAGATTTATGCACATGTAGGTGTTTGTGTTTAGCCGTGCACATACATGCGTGCATACATACAGGCAAACGTACGTGCAGAGGACGGACGGGCAGACAGACAGATAGACATATAATGTACATTTCTATATGTTCATGTATACTTAGCTGTGTATACACACCCCCGGCCGATGTCTCATGTACACGCGGTGTCATGATGTCGGTTGTAATCAACAATGTTCTTTGTTCTTTCCGGCCGTTCTCTGCTGAAGAACTTGATTCTATGCACATGGATCACAGGGGGACTGGATAATGCAGGAAGACAGACGCCGACGAGCGTACATCCATGGCTTGTGTTGCCTGTTCCCTGCAGCTGTCACGCAGTACTACCCGGAATCTGATAATTCTGCGTCAGTGAGTCAACATTGACATACTTGGCTACTGGGCAACAGTATGTCAGTATCCTTTCCCACTGCAGCATCAACACCTAGACATCCATGTACTTCAAGCCTCCGCTTAGAATGTCACACCGCCCAACCCCTCGCTCATCGCGCCAGGGGACGGCTGGCATTCATCTGCGGGCTGCGGCCTTCGGGATTCTAAGGCTTCAGTGTATCAATACAGCAGATGTTTTGGGGTCCCCCAAACGTATATACTATATTACTATATGATTATCTGGTATGTAGACCCTTTGGCAACTATGGCGACTGGGGGGTTAGGCTTGCTTGTTTCACACTTCAGGTTCTTCGCACCTATCCCCCGGCAAAAATGCTAAAGAACAATTGGCGCTGTTCTATGGATAAATATCCGGCACCCCAAGAATCACGTTATAATCTTATGGTTGGCCTTACCTTTTCCCTAGAAGCCCTTTAAGAAACTTCCACGAAGCACATGCAAAACTCCTTCTGACCGTTTTGCGGAAACTGGGCCGCTCGCCGGACTCCTCGAACTCCTTCCGCGCCTGCGTCGGAGCTCTTCGGAGAGCTGTGAAGGGGTTTAGGGCTTAGGATTTAAGTTTGTGAATCCAAGAGTGTCTATCTATATATATATATATACTGCTATGATGGAATTAGGTCCCCAAAACCATAACAGGGTTATGGCGGATTCCAGGATCCGAGCAAATGGGTGTTTAATTACAGATAAGCCCGAGCCCCAGTGCCATGAACAAGAAAAGCCGACAACTTGGCTCCACTGACATAGAACTGTGATGAGTCGCATAAGGCTGCCCCTGCTGAATTCGGGGACCTCGGACCACGCATGGACTGATCCCTACAGAGGTCTTTCTGGGCAACCTGAGACGGCTCGCATGTTTCGTGGCTTCTGGCATTGACCCGTTCCTTGCCTAGAACAGGGTGTTGAGGTAGGATCTCGAAATTAAAGAGTCGACCCTTACAGCATCCCAGCAAACCCTTGACAGAGTTTCCAGATGCCTTCGCATACATTCTGGCAGCTTCCTGGCAGAGGTTGGGAGCTGTGCGGAATCATCTCGACACGTTCGCGTATCCACTGCCAAGTTTTGCTCCGGCACAGCGCACCGATACACTGGTAGTAGTAGTAGTAGTAGTAGCAGTGGTGGTAGTAGTCGTCGTCGTCGTAGTAGTAGTAGCAGCAACTGCAGCAGGGCGGCAGTAGCAACTCACCAAACCTGGCCGTGAGTCCTGCTCCGTTTCGCAGATGCCGAGGTATGCGTGGTTGAACTGGACTCGATACCTGGGCCCAGGGTTCCGGATGAATCTGCCGCTCACGCCTTTATGGGCTTACGGTATATAGGGATACCAAAACTTCTTGCTGCGGCCAACTGAATCATGCGAAGCTTCCGACTTGGCCCCTAACCCACGGTTCTGGGACTTGATGACGCCAATGTACTTCGATGTGCACCTTTTCATTATCGGCTTGTTGGCGACAAAAATCGGAAGGCACAGGAAGGCGCATTGTGAAACCATGAGATGTCCTCCCCCTCCTCTCCTCGTATTGTCAGGGAGCTACAATTGCAGAAATACACTTAATGTTGCGGCTAGTGCATGTGGATCCTGGGTCACCAGCCTTGCTAGGATGGCAAATCCCCGACAAACTTGGGAAACCAGTCGGGGGAGAAGAACCACGTGATCCAAGGCCAACTGTGAGCATGCGGCATCCGTAAACCTGTTTCACCCGCTTCCATGAACACTTATAGGATCATGGAACCTAGTAACCTAGTAGGTAGGTATAAATGAGGCAAAGATATCCAAGTAGGGCATGGTGGCTTCGGTTGGGTGCAGATACGGCGTGGGCCAATCCCAAATGCCTGAACCCCTACAGCCCTAAGCTCAAAACCTTGTAAAATCCTAAAAGCTAAACTGAACCGTTCATGCTTAGTCTCACTGTAAGCCCAACCTGCAAGTCTGTAGGGTTACTCAGAAATCGAGTAGTCGAGCCCCCAGTCAATACCAAGAACGGAAGCCCCTGCTTCCAAATCGATAACAAACAGCGTGCTCTTAATCAGGCTCCTACATTAACAGCATCACCTCAAGGTTTAGGGCTCCAGGGTCGAGGATTTAGGCTTCAAGCTACAGGGTTCGGCGGCTTTCAGGGCTATCGGCTAAATCTTCGTTGGAACCGGGTCGCGTCTTTCCGTCTCCGGTTCGTACCCACAACCTGCCATGCACGGCAAACAAGGCTCGAAACCGGAACTCCTCCGCGAACAAACCCAAGTCCCTCGGAATGAACTACACCAGCAGACCAGACAATAGATCTCCAATAATTCTGAAAGTAATAACAATAAAAACATTACTATTATTTCTAGGAGCCATAACAATACATACTAGTAGAAGCAACCCGAAAAACGAGTGGAGCCTCTCAGAGAGCTCAAGCGGAGGTTTCAGGAAACGTTGCTTCTGCTGTTGGTTGGTGGAGGGTTTAGGCCTCCCGGCGGCTCTACGTTTTCTGATTTGGAGCCGCTCTGCGCGACCTTGGGCCCCACACCGAGAGACAGAGTGCTACAAAAACCGCCAAAACCATCGCACTCGGCGTGTAACTAGCCAACGGCACCCATCAGCATCCTGCTTGCTGCCGTTGTCACTGCTCTTCTTGCCGTTGGCACTGCTCTTCTTTGACAGTGCCCCCTGCAGGGTGTTTGTGAGACTTGATGCCCTAAACCCTAAAAGCCCTTCTAGGACTTGAGGCCTTGCACTACTGCATCCGGCAAGTGCGGAAGCCCCCAACCCCAACCCGGCCAAGCCTGGAATTGTCGGGCTGCGAACCCTGAATCTCCGATGTAGGTGGTTGTCAAAATTAGGGTCGCTTTTTGGGTCCCTATTATAATACGGCACCTAATATTCAGGGCACCCAAAAAGGGACCCTAATTTTGACAACTACCCATGTATTAGGGCTTTGAAGAAGTTTGTCTTTTGCCACTGCCGGCTAAGAGGCGAAGCAGAAAATCAGTGGAGAGGGGCGTGAAGGACACAGGAAAGAGGCCGGAGCTCTTATGGCTCAGGCGTTAGGCCTCAACCCTGGAAGCCTAGAACTTAACACACACGAGCCGGCTGAGCTTGACCTGATAACACCCGTTTCTTCGCCCGACAAAGATAACAGCTCATCGAGATACAACCCTAAAGCCTGAAACCTAAATTAGATACATGAAGACAAAAAAATGCACAGGCACACCGAAACAATACAGAAGCCTGAGTGTTTAGTAACATTCTTCTCCTAGCTCCTTATTATGACACTTTACCAAAGGAAATCCTAAATCCTATTCAAATTACAAAGGCTACCATACCAGACCCGGATAGCAACGCTCCAAGAAACTCTTGAAGGAAGCTTTCTTTAAGTACTCAGGGCCCCTTAATCACAATAAAGTAATGATGATTAAATAATGACGACAAACATTTTAATAGCAATAGAAAGCAGTCATGAGAATAATAATCATAACTTTCTGCAGTTGCCCTGCCTTGGTCTTGCCTTGGCTGTTCCTTGGTCGCGGGTGGCTGATGTTTATGGGTTTAGGGTTTAGGGTGTAGGGTGTATTTTTCTGTTTAGGCTGTAGGGTTTAGGGGAAGGGCTCCTCTGTTCTGGAGGGGCAGTGGGTTGAGGGTGTAGGGCTCGGGGGGTGCAGGGTGTTGGAGGGCTTTCAAGGTTATAGGGTCTAACATTTACTGGACCCAGAGACTCCAATATGCGTTCATTCTGGAATATACCTTAAAACATATTCGGGATCCAGTTATATATTAAGGTATCTTCCTTCATTAAGAGATAAAAACATATTAGGGACCCTACTATATCTCAAGGTATCTTCCTTAATTAAGAGATATTGGAGTCTCTGGGAATAAATCAGCTGATTCTACGTCGGAGATTGGCAAGGACCCAGGGATGGTATCAACCCTGCAGGGCGCGAATTTTTCTCGTTTTGGAAACTGAACACAGAATGCAGAAAGAGTGCAATGTAAAATCATCATAACCACCATGAACGCCATCAGCATCATCATCATCGCCATCATCATCATCATCATCATCCTGATCACCGTCATCAACCTCACCATCACCCTCACTATCACCATCATCATCATTTCCATCACAACAATCGTCATAATCATCATAACCATCATAATCGCCATCATCGTCATGATCGTCCTAATCCCCATAGTCTTGATCATCATCCCAAGCATGCTTGAAAATCACACACAAATCGGTGATAAGAACAGCTGAGAAGCTCAAGTCGGGCTTTGCGGGCAGCGGAGGCTGGGTTCTTCTTAAGGAATCGAGTTTAAGATACCATAATTAGGGATCTCTAAGGGTTCCTATAAGGGTTCCTATAAGTTCCTATAAGGGTGAAGGAAATTGAGCTTAAGATACCATAATAGGGATCTAAAGTAAATAATAGGGTTTCCTGATTTTAAGGTAGCTTGAGTCAAATCCCTGATATAACCCCGAAACCCCTATAGATCCCTTAAAGGAACCCTTGGAAATCCCCATTATGGTACCTTGAATGAAATCCTTTTAAGAAGAACCCAGGAGGGCATGGGGACGCGGCTTCAGCAGCTTGGCCAGCCCAAAGGAGATGTTGATTCCCTTGCGGGTCCTGGAGACCGTAAAGGAGCCTTAATAATTAGAAGAGGGTTCCTTTAAAGGGTCTATATAAGGGCTACTATAAGGGATCTACAAGGGTACTATAGAATGTAGGGTGCCTTAATAATTAGAATAGGGTTTTGGTGCCCATTATACTGTAATGATAATAAGGAACCCCCAAAATAGTATAGGTACTGTAAAAATTTTGGCCGCTATGTTACCACTAGAAGTTGCCATGGAAGGCCCAAAGGTTACTGCAAGGGGTTGAGGGTTGCCATGGAAGTTCGCATAAGGGCTTTAAAATTACTGTAGAGGCTAGAGGTTACCATGAGGGCTTTAAGGTTGCTATGCAGCTGACTAGGATTTGGGTTTAGGGTGGGAGCTTTCGAGCCAGATGAGGTTGGGAATGGATGGGCTCCACCTGGACCAGCCTTCCTAAAAGCCCCTGACAGGGTTTGAAACATCTTCGTGATAGTGGTTTTTCCTAGGGCCCCAAAAAAGGACATAAGCAAAAATAAGGATAGGGATATCCCCTATAGACCCCCTTAAAAAGGGTCCCTGATTTCCTGCTCTCCCCCTGGCAAGACTTGGGCCCTCGAGTCTCGACTCGGGCACCTTGCGGGCACCTTGCGGAATGTTCTCCTTAGAGCCCTCCTTCATTCAAGACCTGCAGCCTGAGCTCAAAGAAGCACAAACCCTAAAGCCTAAACCCTAAACCCTCCTGTCTTTAGAAGCACGTTTAGGGTTTAGGGTTTGGGTTTAGGGTACGCTCCTGTCTTTGGAAGACTTGGATACTTGTCCTTCCGGTCAGAAGCATTTTGAGTGCCCCTCGCTCCCATCCGACCCAATGTCCAGTAAAACTCTTGCTCTCAAACATACAAGGGAGTTTCCGAAAATTAGGGGTACCCTATTTTGGGATCCTTGTAATAAGGATCCTACTATTTAGGGTACTGTATTAGGGTCCCCTATTTTCGGAAACTTCCACAACATCATGTATGCCGGCGAGGAAAGAGGTACCCGGACGGAAGCTACAGGGGAACCCGCATTCCGGGAGTTTGAAAGCCCACAGTTTCCGAAGGTCCTTTAAGGCCATCTACATACCTAGGGATACATGGAGCATCTTCATGAGGAGAGTCGGACCAAACAAGCTTCCTGAGAGAGGCTTCTGTATCACAGTCTAGACCTGCCTGGCTAAACAGCTGCCAAAACGACTGTATCACCTACACTACAACCTTGCTGTTCTTCAGGCAGTCTGAGTGGCTGCCTCTGACGAAATTGTGAACTTTGGGGTTCAAGCGAGAGTTCTGGACCTTTGAGCAAAGAACGTAACCGACTGAGCAGCGCCAGAATGGAACCTGCAACTCTACAGTGAACCCACTCCATGTTCCCTGGTGCACTGCACATCGAGACTCAAAGCCCGCAGTGCACCTACTTTGGTGGAGGCTTCACCAGCTTTGGTAGGAGAACTCTTGCCGGTCAACCTGGTGAAGTGCATCGGTCGACTAGCAGTGCTGGC
This sequence comes from Symbiodinium sp. clade A Y106, assembly GCA_003297005.1. Taxonomy (NCBI): domain Eukaryota; class Dinophyceae; order Suessiales; family Symbiodiniaceae; genus Symbiodinium; species Symbiodinium sp. clade A. The sequence goes on along the minus strand of BGNK01000779.1, from coordinate 75,605 downwards.
GCCGCAGTGACAGCACCGGCAGTGCTAGCAGCAGAAGCAGTAGCGGAGGCAATAGCAGAAGTGCCAGTGGCAGTGCTTGGCCAGGCGGCAGAGGCAGCGGCAGTGGCAGTGGTGGTAGAAGCTGCAGCAGCAGCAGCAGTAGCAGTAGCGGTAGCAGTAGCATTGGCAGTAGCAATAGCGCAAGCGATAGTGGTAAGAGCAGCAGTGGGTCGAGATGCTCGGAAAGTCCACCTCTGTGGGAACAGATTGGGGGCCACGCCACCTAGTGACCAAAGCGTAAGCAATTGTCCCTCGCTTCGTCAAAGACTATGCATTGACCGAGGATAAGCAGACTAGCACGTAGAAGCCTTGCACTACCGGCTTGTGCCTCCTCTTCTCCCTCTTCTCCTTCTTATGTTTCTTCTCCTGCTTCTCATGCCTCTTCTCCTGATCGTGAGCAGCCGGGATAGACGCGAAGAGCAGCTGGGCTCAACATCTGACACCTGACCCAGAACAATAACAAATAAGAGAAATACTGATGGTAATAATTCCAACAGTCATGAAAATAGCAATCAGCATGGTCTTTCGCAAGGCCCTATATTAGTGTTATGCCCTTCTCTTTAAAGCTGCCAGGAACGTGCCTTTTTGTCCTTCTTGTCTTTCTTGTCTCTCTTGTCCTTCTTCTCTTTCTTCTCCTTTGCGGTCGCTGCAGTCGGGGGCTTCAGCAGCTGGACTAAGCCTTCCACCCTAGGACCAAAGACGGAACTGGCACGTCTGAGGGCCTCCGACCTTAGGATCTGTCGGAGGGTTGAGGATTCACGGTTCGGGCTCTGTTGGAAGTCGACCAAGAATCCCGCAAGGTTGTTCCGGGGACAGGCTCGGAAAAAGCAAACAACTAGCAGGCTTAACGCTTGAACTTCAACCCTTATCAGGATAGAGCTTGAGCCCCCAAAGTCTCAGGAAAGCCTGATAGCAGATGCGCGGCGACAGCACGAAAGCCACAGGATCCCACCGGGCCTTCAAAGGTGCCTCCGCCTGCACAAGCTGAGGAAGCTCTCTAGGCTACAAGCCCGGGAGGTCTCGCAGGAACAACAACAGGTTTCGGGTTTAGGTGTTTCGGTGGTTTAGGGGTTTCGGTGGTGTAGGGGTTTCGGTGGTTTCGGGCTTTAGGGGTTCAGGCTTTGAGGTTTATCTCCTGCCAGCTTCTGCTCTCGAGAGTCTGCAGCATCGCGAGCGGAAGCTGTAAAGGGCAACCAGCATCCGAACTTTCGACTCCTGCCCTGTGAAATAGCTGCGGGTACGAAGCGATACAGCGACCCGAAATGTCAGCAGGGCAGGAAGACCGACCCACTGACGACGAAACCGACCGAACCACCGACCGAGTGTATCCGTGTAAAACAGCCCTCGGCTACCAGTCAAAAGGCTTCTGCTTTCAACTTAAGCACGACTAAATCCCAGTCCGAAGACCATACATGTCAGTAAGTTGAAGGTCTCGAGGCCGAAACCCGGTTATATCCGAATCTCCTCGCCTTTCGCTTTGTGGCCGAGGAGGCGGTGGCCTGGTGTTCAGGGTGTGGGGTTTTGGGTTTAGGTTCAGGTTTTAGGGGCGTTCGGCTTTAGGGCTTTGGGATGTTAAGGGATCCAGATGGCAGTCATGCGGCGACAGTCGGACGGAAATTGGGGAACGACAAGGTCATCCCCGATTCGTGGGCAAAGCTCTTCACAGCCATTCGCTGCTTCCTGAAGTTGCCAATATGATACGGGGTCTTTAGTACTTGCATGCGCATAAGGACACCCCCAGACTATGCTCGCCAGGATTCTGAAGAAGCCCTACCTGAGTCTGTACCCGGTGAAACTCCAGCAGAAACCTCATCCGGGTCCTTTACACCGGAATTGACTAAAAGCTTCTTTGCGGATGCCTGACTACAATCTCTTTGTGCCTGAAGCCTTTGCTCCCCCTGTGCCTGTGCAGGCATGTGCTGCCATGTGTGCGTACGTGTGAGTGCACGCATTCGCATGGAATGGGTCTACCTGTGAGTGCGCCTTTGGGTGCGCGAGTGCAGTTCAATGCGTGTAAGTCCCTGAAACGTTTGAGCTGCAGATTGGGATCCGGCTTTCCCTATTATGATGATGAATGTTTTTACTGTTATTTTTCTATTATTAATAATTAATATACTGGTTTGGTTTGGGGGGGACAAGACTTTGCGCAAGCCGGATCTAGACTTCTGTCACTCGCACCCTGCCGTAGCTTACTCCAAGGACTACCTCAAGTCAAGGGCTGCTACAAGGGTGACTACACGGCTACGTCAAGGCGACAAAAAAGATGATGACTAGTGTTGATACTATTGTGGTGATTACTACGGTAAATATGAGTATTATGATTACTATCACCAGAAGCACTGCAATCCACTCGCACATTTTTTGTAAACATGCTTCCAAACATGATGAAGTTCGCAGCGTTGGAGCAAAAAACACACGAAGTGATCGCATCAGCGAGTAGAAAGATCGAGCAGGAGGCTGAAGCCGACACTGCAGACGATCAAGCGAGGGAGCATGATTTGGTGAATACGAGTGCACCGATGCATGCCAATCCTAAACACATCGACATGATGATTATGATTATTACAACAATTCTGAGGCTTTTACAAGGATGCGGTATGACGCAGACGGTCCGGAGCCTTCGAGTCTGCTTTGGACCCAGCAGGCGACCTGGGCTGCAAGGCAAGGGCAGTTGGGGGGATTAGGTTGAAGGTTTAGGGTTAGGGTTTAGGGTCTATGCTTGAGGGTTAAGGTTTACGGCTTAGGCTTTAGGGCTTTAGGGTTTAAGGTTTAGGGTTTAAGGCTTTAGGGTTTAAGGTTTTGGGTAAGGGCCATAAGCCTGCTCAAAATTGACCGCTGGCTTTGGCTTTGGATTTGGTGCTGGCGGGACCAAAGGCCTAGTTTGAGAGACTTAGTCGGGCAGTGCCAGCGAAATCGACTGAGGAAACTTCCTGTGTGTAACAGGAGGCTGAACAGGCCGATGTCCCAGGCAACTCTGAAAGCTGAAGACCGCAACCCTCAAGGTATGGAAAACATAGGGGGGTCTTGTTGAATGGAGTGGGGGGTCTGAGGTGTATTCTACTTGTAGTATGGCTATATTCAGGAAGCCTATTGGGAATTTTCAGACCCCAGTCCCATCGCTAACTGCCTTTAGTGGTTTAAGACTACGGGTTGAGTTGAAATCTGCTGAGACCCGAGTGTTCCCAAAACCCCTCCGAACCAGGGCCCACACCCCGAAAGTCCTCCGTTCAGACTTGACCTAGAAACTCCATGAAGCCTGAACCACAATAGCAACAAAAAACAGAAACCATATGTTGACCGTAAGTGTAAATATGCAAGCATTTTGTTCTTATTGTTAAAAAGAATAACCCTACAACAAGAAGCGGCTGATGTCAAGACTTTTGGGCCCGCGCTTGGAGCCAGGTTGGCCGACGACTGGCCAATGTGAGGGCTCATTTTGAGGAAGGGGGGGGCTTTAGCGTTTAGGGTTTAGAGTTCAGTTTAGGGGGAAATGGAATTATTTTTGAGTAAGACGTTGCAGGCCGTTTGGGCTTGACAGTTGTGCTTGCCACTTGCCCAGTATGAAGCCTGTGCCGACAGATGGCCTCCATTAGAAGTCAGCAGGCAGGGGCAAACCGGAGAAATACAGGCACAGAAGCGAGGAACGTAACGGATCGGCCGGTGGACGCCAGAGCATGTTTCATCCAAGTCAACCCTGACCCGGAAACAGAGCCTCGAGGAGATAGAGACTGCTGGGCTTTAGTTAGTTCACCCTAAACCCTAAACTCTAAACCCTAAACGAAGCAACCAGATGCTACGAGCCGAAGGCACCTGAGTTCGCCTTGGCACGCCTGGGAGAAGAGGAGGCAGAGTTGCCTGCAACGGGAGCGGCTCGACGGTTTAGGGTTTAGGGTTTAGGTCTGGGAGCCTCTGTAGAATAGGGAGCAGCTAGCCCAATGTGGAACTGTAGGTTGCTGGGGCTTCAGGAAAAGGCAGCGCAAAGCCATGTGGCAGGCGCTTGGGCAGGAAGTCCAAACCCTACCCCCAAAGAAAATGAGGCAAGCAGTCCTGAGCTCTTGCTCCTGCTCTTGTCCTTCTTTGCCTTCTTGTTCTCCCTGGTGTCTTTGCTCTCCTGGCTCCAAGGAAACTGGCAAGAGACACAGACTCGGACTGTTGAGACACTCGTACTGCGGAGCCTCCGGCTGCCCGTCCGCCTGCACTTTGGCTGATGCTTTGAAGGGGTTTAGGATTTAGGGTTTAGGGGTTTAGGGTTCAGGGGTTCAGGGGTTTAGGGCTTCGGTGCGATGCTTCGGGGTTGCGACTTCGAAGAAGGCCTGCAGTTTGTGTCTGGCGGGCGTGCTTTGGGCAAAGAGTTCGAGTTTTGTGGAAGATATGTCTTGCGGTTGCGGGGCTCGTTTAGCAACTTTCTGGCGCCCCTCAAACAACCAATACCACCTCTTTGGGGCAGGCACTGTTCCTGTAATAATTCCCCATACGGTTCCAGAGCTGATCCTAGCCACGCTCAGCGACGCTAACCACTACTCCCCAGAGAGCCCAATATCCCTTAATTAAGGAATATGGCTTAAATTATATAGGGCTTCATATTATGATTTAAGCTATATTCCTTAATTAAGGGGTATTGGGCTCTCTGGGTGCTCCCCCACAGTTAGCCCCTAAACCCAACTGCAGGAGCGCTTCCCGGACCTTCCGCTTCACGGGGGTGGACACAGGCTCCTGGGAGACGCACAAACCCCCAATAGAAATCCCCAAGTTAGGGTTTAGGGTTTAGGGTTTAGGCTCCCTAAAGGCCCCTAAACCTACCTTTGCTTAGTAGGGAATGGAAGAATGGTAGTAACAGGGTTTAGGGTTTAGGGTTTAGGGGTTTAGGGTTTAGGGTTTACGATGACCTTCGACTGCCCAGTCGGAGGGCCAGAAGCTTGAGAGGTGGAGGTGTTAGTGTGGCCTGTCCTGAGCTGGGGCTCTGAAGCCCAGCTCCAAGCACATAGCACCCCTTCTAAAAGCCTAAACCCTAAACCCTAAACCCCTAAACCCCTAAACCCCTAAACCTAAACCCTCACAATAACTCTGAAAAAGAACTCCTTGCAGCTTCAGAATTCCGTTTTTGGGGCCACGGCAGGAGCCCCGAAGCGTCGACTTCTCGGCTGGTGGATGACCCCCCAAATCCTTTAAAACCCTCAAATAAAGGCTTCCTGATTTAGGGTTTAGGGGTTTTTGTTGGGCTTTTGGTTCAGGGTTTAGGATTTAGGGCCTAAAGCCAACTAAGCCAACTTCCCTAGAAAAATCCAAAGCCAGGAAGAGACCCCTCAACCTCCAAGGGGCCTCTGACGATGCCCTGACATCACGGAAATAACCGGATGGCGCCTATGATCTCCAAGAGCCACAGAGCAGAGCCTTTTGCACATCCCAAGCCACAAAGCGCCATGAAAATCCTCACAGCAACCCTTTAAGTCACCCTTCCGGGTAATACTGCCCCTTAAAGTAACACTTATACTTATTCACCCTTACAGAAACCCTTTATGGCACCCCAGCCCCTAAAGCCTTATGGGTTCCTTTATGGCATCCCTCATAATAACAAGCAGCTCTGAGGTGGGGCCTTCGGGTCAGCTTTGGACCCAGGCGGGGACCTGAAAGAAAAGAGAAGCGAGAGGTTGGGTTTATGGTTTGGGATTTAGGGTTTTTGGGCTTTCGTGTTTTGGGGTCTTAGGCGGGTCCAAGACTGGAAGGTTTAGGCCGCTTAAGGCGTTGAGGGCTTGGGGATTACATCTACAGGACCTCCGAGTGCCTGGAAGTGGTCGGTTACCTGGCAAGTCACAGGTCTGAACCCCCCAACGAAACCTGAGCCTAAGGGATTGCTGGATGAGTGGGTGGGCTTCTATACTGGAGTGTGATACACAGCCATACTATATGCCATACCCTAAACTTAAAGCCCGTTTAAGGACTTGCACTGTCTAGCTATCTATTCATCTGTAATCTTTAGGTATATATGTACATATGAAACTTTTCAACCCTTTCAAGCACAGCTAATCAAGCCTAGTCAGCACCTACTGCTTCCCAGACCCTCCAGGGATCCAAGCCTCTGCGATTCAAGGCTCGAAACCTCGTATATCAAAGGGTGATGCAGGCTGATGCATATCATTATTATAACATGTTGAAGACATATGCTGTCATGTATTTTAAGATATGAGTACTGTCTTACAATAAATTACACCATGCAGCAATGTAGCACCGTATATTACAGCAAAGCACATGACAATATATAGAAAGTTAGGGTAATACATTGTAACAACATACAAAAGCACATGATCGTATCTTCATATGGATTGCACGTATGTTATAGCATACGGCAAAAACTGATTTTGTACTGTAGTAGATGTGAATGCGTTACAATCGATCAAAAAACTCCAGTATGCAAAAGCCTTTCATCATAAAGTCTTCTACAAGTAAAATACATTACAAGGGGCCTTGACCCTAGACCCTAAGCCCTCCAGTGCACCGAAGCTGAGCTCCCGGCTTCGGAGACTTAGGAGACTTCGAACCGGGAGACTTCTTGCCCGGAGCACCGGCCGCGGCGAGGGTTGCACCTGTGGGCTTTGGCTCCCCCGAGCCCCACGGGATGCCGAATGTAGGGGCCCATTATACTGTAATTATAAAAAAGGAACCCCCCAAAAAAATATTGGTTTTTATTTTTGACCCCTGTATTAGATGCAGAGCTCCAGTTTGCAGGGCTTTTTTTGGAGGCAGTCGTTTCGGCTGGCACCTGCAGACACAAAGTCTGTGAATGTTGCACGGAAAATACGAATTGCGATTGCGCGAGCCTCAATGCGATTTCTCAGAGTCATCGAGTGCAGATCTAGCGTTGCAGCAACGGCGCGACACGCAGAGCATTCGAGGAGAAATGCAACCTCCCGATGCGAAGCCCACAGCTACCCTCACGATGAACCTGTTCGCTGCAATGTTTACACCCTGCAACCCACAGCTGTGCCAGTGCAGCGAAACTCCGAAATTGGTTAGGAAGTATTGACGCGGGAGCGATAGGAGCTGCGCCAAACATGAGCAGGACGAGAGGCCGATCAGACATTACCTGCGAAGCTATTGAAACGCTCAAGCGAGGCACTGATCAGGACCCTAAGCCTCAAACAGGAAACGACGAACACAAACCAGGGCCCTGAATCGCAAAGATGGTGCTTAATGGATTATGGGACTCAGAAGTTGGGTTCTATAAGGGTTTAGGGTTAAGGAGACGATAACTAGAATTTCCCTCAAAACCCGCTTTAAAGGGTACTTATAACCTGACTCAGTCCCATGACCCTCCAGGTAGACGGACCTTCCGTCTCTTCGGGGACCTTCCGTGCACGAGACGGCCTGGGCAAACTGGGAGAATCGAGGCTGGCCGTGGCCTTAATGATTCGAACAGAGTTTTGGGGCATGTTCTGCTATGGTTATATGGGTGGACCATACAGGCATGCTGTTACCATTGTATATTAGGGCTCGCGTCTGCAACACCTTCACCTTTCTCAGAAGACCAGCCTGATAGCTCTTGAAGTTTGGCCTCTTGAAGTTTGGCACGCTTAAGCCCATCACCAAACCTTTCAGAGCATCAAGACACACTGAACAGCTGCTCCCACTCCAAAACTCTCCTGCTTGCGAGCCTAGGGCTAAGGTTCAGGGTTTCTAGGGTCAACGCCGCCCCCGTACTGAAACGAAACTCCTCGTCTTCAGGATGCTGCAACGCTTACTTTTAGGGGCCTTCATAATTACCTCTACCATTCTGGGGGCTCCTTATTCTAATTATAGTATACTGGGCTCCAAGACCCTGTTCTAATTAGTAAGCCCCCCTACATTATGCAGTACCCTTATAGATGCCTTATAGTAGCCCTTACATAGACCCTTTAAAGGCACCCTACTCTAATTCTTAAGGTCGTACCCTTATAGATCCCTTATGTAGCCCTTATATAGACCCCTTTAAAGGAACCCTACTCTAATTCTTAAGTCCCCCTATAACTTATGTAGCCCTTATATAGACCCCTTTAAAGGAACCCTACTCTAATTCTTAAGTCCCCCTATAACTTATGTAGCCCTTATATATACCCCTTTAAAGGAACCCTACTCTAATTCTTAAGTCCCCCTATAACTTATGTAGCCCTTATATATACCCCTTTAAAGGAACCCTACTCTAATTCTTAAGTCCCCCTATAACTTGTGTAGCCCTTATATATACCCCTTTACAGGAACCCTACTCTAATTCTTAAGGCCCCCCTTTTTTTAGAGGCACGAAAAGAGGTGCCACGTCGAAGCTGAGATGAGCGCAAGGAGCCCAAGGGGCCAACTGGCAGGGCGTTTTCTGTTTAGGGCTTAGGGTTGAGGGTTTAGGCGTTTTCGCTGGGTTTAGGGTTTAGGCGTTTTCTCTGGGTTTAGGGTTTAGGGTTTTCGAAGCAAAGTATACTTCCAGAGGGAGTTATCAAGGCCCCTGGTATAGAACCCTTATAGTAGCCCTTCTAGACCCCTTTGAAGGAACAAAATTCACTAGGTGATAACATACTACCATAGATCGTAACATGTCGTGATGTGTTACAACGAACTAGGATATGGCATAATGTGTTCTAGCATGTTATCATCTGCTGTAATGAGTTGTTATCACAAGCTACATTAAGTTGTAACAAGCCAGAACATAATAAGTTGTAAAAAGCTATGGCAGGCAATAAAAAAGCTAAAGGAAAAATGCGATACAGTATGATACACTGTAATGTAGTAGAATGTAATGGTCCACATTTCTACACAAGAACAGCATGATACAAAAACAAGCAACAAATCAAAATCGCTAGAATGCCATATGCTATCACGCCATGTAGTATACCATAATAGAATATATTCTCATGTAACATAATATGATACAACAAAATACAAGGGTAATGTAATATCATAATATGAAAAAGTGATCGAATGTAGCATGATACGACATAATGCAACATAGTATAGCATGATACAACACGATGTGATAGAACAGAATACAATGAGAAGACAACGGAATATAATACACCATGGTATACTGCTGTAGAATACACTGCGGCTCTCCGGGCTGTGGCAATGTATGGTAATACACCGCTTCTGGGGACTGCATAGCTTTATTTTGGGAATCGGAGGCGTTCATGTCCGAATTTGTGGGCCTTCGGCTTGAGGCCTTAACACGTAGGCTCTAGGGTTTTACTGCTTAGGGATGTAGGGTTTTTTATGGTTCCGTCATATGGCTTCCCCAGTGGTCTCTGGGCTCTGAAGACGCGCCCAGGTTTCTGCCACAAGTGGGGCAACGCATCGTGTCCCATGCAGGGGGCAATCTGTGTGTCGCCCGAGGGCAAGGCCCCCAGAACAGAGAGGATAAGTTAAGGTCGTGGTTTAGGGTTTTGGGTTCAGGGACCCTACACTCTACATCCTAAAACGTTGATGCGCACTGTAGTTATGAAGCAACTACAAAGCCCAGCCACTACGCTGGATGCTACCTGCCGGAAATACCCGAAGCCAAGCCTCAAACCCCATCCCAAAACCCGAGAAGCCCTGAGATGCTGATTGCGCCTGCCATCGATCTGGGCAGTTTGGGAGAATCCGCGCCTCTTCCCATCCAGACAATTCAGCTTAATATTTATTGCTGGGCTCCTCAAAGAACAAAGACGGTCAAAGACAGGGTTTGTGGTTTAGGGGACCTGGAGAACTTTGGGATTTAGTCGCGTAAAACGTGACTCTTTGAGGAGCGAGGCTCGGCTTTCCAGATCTCCGGACACGCGTCTTCGTTTCGGCCCTGTCTGCTGTCTGTGAGACCTCCATTCAACCCTGCATACATAGTAGGGTCCTGACTGTAAGTACCACTGCCAAACCGCCCCTTGAGAGAACAAAAGGGCTCAAGATGTCACAGCATCTTGTCTAGTATACCGTACTATGCTGTGTTAAAGTATCTTCCCACATCGTCACAGCATATTGTGTAGTATACTGTACTATGCCACTATGCTCTGATAAAGTATCTTCCCAGATCCTCACACTGCGGCAGGAGCCCTCCCGTCTCGGCACCTGAGCTTCGCGCGAACCTGGGAGGCTCGGTTTGCGGGTGGTCAAGTAGTGATGACCCTGATGAAGTGATAACAATAAGCGCAATAAGCAGCAGAGTAGTAGTAGTAGCAGTAGTAGTAGTAGCAGGAGTAGTAGTAGTAGTAATAGTAGTGGTAGTAGGAGTAGGGGGAGGAGTAGTAGAAGCAGTAGTAGCAGTAGGAGTAGCAGCAACAGTAGTAGCAGTAGCAGGGGTAGTGGTAGTGGTAGTAGTAGTAGTAGTAGTAGTAGTAGTAGTAGTAGTAGTAGTAGTCGACGTCGTCGTCGCCGTCGTCGTGATATTGGCAGTGGCAGTGGTAGTAGTAGCAGTAGTAGTCGTCGTCGTAGCAGCAGCAGCAGCAGCTGTAGTAGTAGCGGTAGCAGTACTAGTAGCAGCGGCAGTAGCAGCAGTAGTTGTTGTAGTAGTAGCACTAGCAGTAGCCTAGTCGTAGTCGTCGTCGTCGTCGCAACATGCAGGAATAGGTCGCATAGTGCCGGAGAAACCGTGCCCTTCGTCCGAAGTTCGCGAAGGCTTGCAGACATGTTGTGGGCGCAGCCTCTGTGTTCCGAAAATTACGAACTCGGAGTGCCAAGAGCAATCTCGCCCTCTTCCGTGAAAGACTACCGTGATACCCGAGGACTCTAACACTGCGGCCTTGCCCACTGTTTAGAGTTTAACCAACCCTGTCACCAAAGAAAAGCCCATGATGACCCCAAAAACGGATCACGATGAAGAGAGGTATATTACCGAAGATCACAGGGCCCCTCTGTATCTGCGGCTCTGTTAATATGACGTAAAGACAGCCTCAGCAACAATCCTAGCTGGGGTGATCCAAGGCTTCTGGTACCTATAGAGCCCCATGGAGTCTGCTTTGGGGTGGACTTCGAGGGGGATTGTGGCGGGGTGCTCACCTCAAACACGACGAGCCCTGGATGCAGCCGAGGGCGGGACGTCGGGAACGGGGCCACTGGGCCAAGGTGCTTTGTGGTTCCCGGGTTCGGGCCGCCAGGGTTGTGGGGACAAGCATGGGAATCTGGGACCCTTTTCCAGCTTCCTAGCGTCTTGCGCTTGGTCATACAGCGGAGAGCAAGAAAAAATTTGCACGAGTTTCTGAGACAAGGACCGCTCCCCGTAACCCCCACATAAACACTGTAGAAGGCGAAGGTGTACCAATGGTACAGCACGAATAATATCAATCCTGCGTGACCTCCCCCGGCATAAACACTTGCGGGGACTTAGCTGCTCAGACGGGCTAGCATGAAAATACAGAGTGCCAAGGATTGGAGAGGAGCAAAGGTTGGGGTCACACTTCAGAGCACAGTCAGAACTACAGCCTGAGATCTTGGTTAACCGGCATCGTAGACAACGACAACGAATATCTTAATTATACACACAGGAAGCATCAAGGGCAGACGCACATCTCAGCAAGCGCTGTAAGAACATCCACAACGACAGCAGCAACAGTAGCAGCTACAGCTAGAAGAATAAGAGTGCGACAACGGGGTGATGATGGTTACATGATGTTGATGAGAGGGACAAGTCCGACAACGGCGCTGATGGTTAGTGATGATGATGGCGACAATGATGATGTGGTGATGACGGCGGTCATGGTGTTCATGTTCATGATAGGGAGTTGAAGTGGGGGTGGCAATTGCGGAGTAATAGCCGTTGCGGCGGCAGTGGTGCTGACGAATGCTGAGAGACATATGTTACCGAAACCCCGACGATCTTGCAGCCACTGAGTGTCGAGTCCTCTCCTCACCATACCCACCACACCCGACATATCAATACTAGCACTAACACTAGTACTAGTACTACTACAAAAACGAATCCTTAAACCAAATGCGAATACACATACTAATACTCATACTCATACTAATACTAATGCTAATACTGGTCCTAACATTAAAAACTGATGCGGGCGAATAATTAGGAATACTAATACTAATACCTGGACCACTACCATTGCCAACACCACCCTAAACCCTAAGCCCTAAACCCTAAACCCCAATACCATGCGGGCCTTTGTCTTTGGCAGCCTCCAGATCGGCCTTCCTCAGTCACTGCAAGCATTCAAGCCCCTAAATCTAAATCACGAAACATTCAGGGTTTAGGGTTTAGAGTTTAGGGGCAGGGTTTAGAGTTTATTTTTTTAAGTGCGATGCCCCAAGCTTAAAGTTCCGCTATGTCCTTCACGGATGCTCAACTTGAAGGTTGTTGCAAACAGCAGGGGCGCCGCCGAATTTAGAGTCCAGAAGTTCGCATTCACCCCAGCAATCGCTTCACACTAGGTACGGCAAACTGGGATCTCACGGAAAGCTGCAATTGTAGAGGTTACGGTTTAGCGTTTACATTTTCAGTGTCGTCAGCATCAGCAGAGAGCCCACTGTGCAAAGCCGAGGGTCCCGCATGGCAGGCCAACGTCGCCGGGTTTGAGAAGTTGGTGTGAATTTTAGGGCTTTGGGTTCACACTCAATGCAGGACACAATTTTCACGAACCTGAGCAGAGGAGCCCAGTCCTTTGCCGAACCACCTGCTCCCCCAACCCCCCTAGTTCCTGCCTAGGAACCCCAAATCCGAAACCCTACTAAACCCCCAACCCCCTAAACCTAAACCCGTAAACCCTAAACCCTTAAACCCCCTAAACCCTAAATCCCTAAACCCCTAAACCCCTAACCCCCTAAAGCCCTAATTCCCTTGAAAACTGCCAGGGCTCATCAGGGTCTTCGCATCGAGTTTCGGCTCCTGCTTGGGCCTTGGCTCAGGCTTCGACTTCCGAGTGGGTCCTGGCAGAGCACGGAGCCGAGAGACTCCAACATCCCCCAAAAAAAGGAGTACCTAGGGGTTCCTTTAAAGGGATCCTTTAAGGCTTCCTTTAAGGGATCTATAGGGTTTAGGGTTTATAGGTAATTATGAAGGCCACTATAGTACCGTCTGGATTAAGGCCTTCAAGAATCCTACAAGGATCATGATTCGCGGGCATCGTTTTAGAAAACCGGTATTCACGGGCTTTAAGGGTCTTTGGAGGCCAGCCCTGGTCGAGGATTCAAGATACAGGCTGCAATGCAAGAAGTGCTTACGGTTTTGAGGCGACGATGTCTCGGTCTTTGAGGGAAAGCACTTTTGGAGATTGCAGGATCAGAGGCGAGACATTAGGGATGCAGTTGAAAGACTCACGCTCTCTCTTGTTTGGGGTTCATGGCTTTCTAGATTAAGGCCACGATCCAAGTCGTCAAAACGCTCACGGGCTTTCAACTACCCTGCGAGTTGTTTCCCTCCCCAGTACTTAAAGCATCGCGGGACTTGGTAACTAGGCTTGTATACCAGGAAATGAAAACCTGTATGTACTTCCCATAACCATGGCTACAGTACTTACGGTCCTACTTACCAACAACACTGATCCTCCATTCAAGTGCTGCGAGAGGCTGAGACACCTCGAGCTCGCAACAACATACACCCAAGCCCTGAACCCTGCAGCGATCAGGGTTTCAGGTTTAGGGGTTGAGGGTTTAGGGTTTATGGTTTAGGATTTTTACACCCTCAAACCGTGAGCACCCGCCTTTGTTCTCCAGGCCCTTGGAAACTTTGGGCGCGTTGATGAAATGAATCTTCAACAGGCCCTGCACAGGTGGCTGCTGAGGGGGTGATAATTGGGGGCTTGACGGTAAGCGTATGGCTTTGGAGTATACCACAGAATACGAGGGATCCCTAGGGAATAGTATTCCCAACTATTCCTGCTCCCATATTGCGGCAGGCTGGCCCTCAAACAGACAAGATGCCGTTCCCGAAGGCTAACTTCAGCTTCAGCACCGAAGAAGGCGTAAACCCGACACCAAAAAATCCAATTAACATCCAGTAATGTTATCTGGGGTCTTACTCTAAGTATATCTCTGCTTTATTTGTAGTGTTCGCGCTGATATTAGCCGCACGCCCTACTTGCCCATAACCCTTTCGGGCTACGAGCGCAAGGACAACATCCACAATTTGGAAACAGTGAAACTTGAAGTATGCAAAGATATCAGCCAATCCATGGCTGCAACGACGACGACGACTACTACTACTACTACGACTACCATACTACGGATACCACTACCACTACCATTACCACTACTACTACTTCTACTTCTACTACACTAGTCATAATAATCACAACAAGAAAAACAACATTATAAATAGTAATAATGATAACAGTGTATTATATGCGCGTCAGCAGTGATAACAGCACGGTTGCGAATATGCTGCAGACCAAGATAGGCATTGCCACGATCTTGTGCAAAACCATGCGCTCGAAACAAATAAATCCAAGATAGAAGCCACCAGCCTCTACATCGCAAGCATGTACTCTACATTGGTTTGCAGGTGCCACCGTCTAACACAAGCCTACAAACCAGTCTATGGCACCACGCGCTCAAGAGTCCGTGACACATTCAATGCATATAGGAAGGCCATCGCCATGCAACTTCATGCAACATTTGTTATTGACGCCCCGACTTTCTATGTTCAAGACCTATTGACTGCAACACAAGGCTCGAAGCTCAGCACACGCACACGGACATGAATAAGTCGTAACAAGACCTCTGAGGTTGACGATAAGACAAACCGGATGTGCGAGATGCCGCACTCAGTCCGCTTTTGTAAGTGCGTCATGCCGATCTCGTGCCGAAGTTCACCATCTTCAGGCGCTTGTCTCAAACCGCCGATCTGCCTGGGCATAACTCTGTAAAATGCCCTTGAGGTCCCCAAGTTTTCGATTCCGCAATGCGAATTTGCCGCCATATGCCTCCAATGACGAATGCTGCAAGGCTGGGGATTCCTGCCTAATGTCACCTCTTGCTTCAACAGATTGCGGACCCGGTGTCACGCAAGCTGAATTTGCTTAAATTCGCTCGAAGTGCCTAAAGTCCTAGCAGGGCCACACTATTCGGCTTCTCGGGCAACTAGAAGTGCTTCCTTCGGGTCTTGCGTTTGCATCCTAAGCCACCTCAGCCGCCCCGTGCAAGCTCCAGCCTTTGCATAGTCGAAACGGAAGTCCTCCGCACGGGCGCCGTTGGCTTTGGCCTGTCCGGGAGCATGGGTTCCCAGAGACTCCAACATCCCTCAATTCAGGAATATCCCTCAAAATATACTAGGATCCCTGAAATGGGTGGCTGTCAAAATTATGGTCCCTTTTTGGGTGCCTAATATAGTACGGCACCGAACAATTAGGGTACCCAAAAAGGGACCATAATTTTGACAACCACCCATATGATTTAAGGTATATTCCTTAATTACGGGAAGTCTCTGGGTCTGGGTCTATGTCAAGGGCTTCAGGCTTTAGGCCCTGCATGAGCTAAACGGAAAATCAACTCGATTCCAGGATCCGTGCAAGATGGGCTAGGGTTTAATGGCCTTTGGTAGGGTTAGCTGCTGCTAAACACATGGACGCAAAAAACTGGCTTTAACCTCAGGCTTATACCTGCCTGGGCATGACGGCACGAGGAAACTGCCCTCTGTCTGCAAACACAGGTGCCCAGATCTCTCCAGGTCTTGGACCCGACATTGTGATATCTGGGAATACGAGTTGCAGTACCTTCAACCCAAGAAGACAACGCGAAGCACTGTCAACAAGCCAGGCTTTGGGCAATCAACAGACTAACGCCTCAGAGTGCGACTAGGTTGCATCTAAGCCCTACTAAGCTGATGCAGTGGCCTGAATCATTACAGTGGGCTTTGATAGCGTCTTATGCTGTCGTCATACAGGAAATACAGGAGCTCTCAGCTATCGTCCCACGGCCTCCTTTGGGATTTGGGATGCTGCAAAGGGTCAATGAGCTCAGAATCTCAGAGTTTCGGCCTGGGTGACACCAAGCAGAAATGGGGTTTGAGGGCTTTGCGGTTTAAGGGTTTGACGGTTTAAGGGTTTAAGGTTTAGGGTTTAAGGAGGAGCCTCACCGAAGGTCTTGGACTTCTTGTACTTCTCGTAGAAGTCGAAGGCATTCGACCCTATCTTTTTCGGATTCTCCTGCGACAAGGGTGCCCAAAACCCTAGCAAACCCTAAGTACGTGAAATCCAGAAGTCACAATGCAGACTTCGGAATGAGGAGGACAGCCTTCCGCCCCTTCCCCCCGACCCGACGCTCCGCGCAATCATGTTAAAATCTTGCAAGCTGGACCTCCGAAAGCCCTGAAGATCCCTGAAGCTTGAGATTCTCCTCTCCTGAGGGCGAAGACGCAGCACCCCAAAGATTTCTCCAGCCCTTTGTAGCCTGAGCCCTCAGCCCAAAACAAGAACTGCTGCTTCTTCTTCTGAACCCATCTCTGAACTTCTCAGTGTTTAGGGTTTCACGTTAGGCTTCGGGATTTACGCAGCTCCTGCACATACTCCACAGGGGTCTTGTCATCGATCTCTCGCCAAGGTAAGGGAGGCTTGGCCATGCCCAGTGGCCAACCAAGCCTGCACGGTAGGCACGAGCTAGCAGGATTGAGGCTATAGTAGGCTATAGGGTTGTGTTACCACTGTGCCCCCCACACACTCGCAACAGCTTTCAGGGGTTGTGGGAGGCACGGTGTTGTCTTGGGATTGGCTGACGCTTTGAGCGGGGAAGCACGTGACATGCTCTGCAGAAGTCAGAGCGTGCATGAACCGTCGAACCGTCTTGCGGCGTGCTGATTGCAGGCATTCGACCCCGAAAATCCGAAACACTCCTATCACTCCTACCATATGCATAAAACCCTAACACCCCCCAACCCCTCAAAAAAAAGCACAAAAAAACCCTGATGGCATGCTTCTAGAACTCCTAGAGTCTGAACCCACAAGCCTCGGCGAGGGGAGCGAGGGGGGCTTCGCAAACACAAGGCGAATTTAAGGCGATGCGATGAGTCTGTGATCTGAGGTTTTTCGAATTTTGGAGGGTGTCAGGCTCTCGGATCAGGGCTTCAGGGCTTCAGGGCTTAGGAGCCCAAGAGAGTGGGGTTTATGCCCTCTTCACACTTTGGGTTTCGCTGATTTCTAGAAGTTGCGGTGCAATCCGAGTGGCTGAACCGCAAGCTGGTGGGGTTTCGGGCAGCTTGAAGTGTTAGGCTCAGAGTCCTGGGCTGGGGATTTGAGACCTAGGAGTTGCTTGCAGATCTGAGTCGAGAGCTTTCAGTCAGCTTCGGGCTACGTGCTTGTGGCATATTCTTGAAATTGCTTGAAGAGCTGCCTGAGATTCTGAGATAGCGGCCTTAATACTACGACTAGGGCTCCACTAAAGCGATCCTTTAACGGGCTCTACAGGGGCTCTAATTACAACAACTGTAATGCGTTGCATCTTCTGCTGGCTTGTGTTCGGAGTTTCACTTTGGAATCTTGGGCTTGAGCCCTAAGCATCGACGGGGCAGAACTCTCAATTCCCTGACTGGCTCTGCTGACCCAAGCTTTGGAGCTGCCTCAACATCTCCACGACCCTTCAATGTAATCCTGACTCCAGAGAGTCCAAGACATGAAAACCATCTCTGCGAGTCTCCAACCGAGCAGTGTCACGGAGTCTCGAGCCCCGGTCTGGTTACAAGCACTGCAATACAGCTTGTATGGGCAAGGACATGATCGACTGCTTGAGATTACGTCGGCGGCGATGAAGGATTGCGGTTCTGGCATTAAGGATGCAGAACACTATCGCGCCTCTTTTGAACTAACAGGCCAACGGACGCAAGAGGATCAGCACAAGAAAGCGCTGCGGTAGTCAAGGCCATGTACGTCCTGCCATTCTAGGCATGAAGAAACGAGCTTTACACAGACTGGTGTCTCGTCGTCCTGAGATAGTGAGTCCTCTTCAGCCATGCTACTAGTACACAGACATGTATCACCGCCGACCCCAACAACTCTGCCAGACACTTCTCTGCTTTACACGTGCCTTAGCAGTGAATGCTTTCAGTGCAGCTGGTGATGGTCAAGACTGTGTCGGACAACAAGGCGTTACACGCACACACCACGACATCGAACTTCGGCAGTTGAGGACGGCTCCTGGCCGTGACATTTTGCGGTTTATGATCACCGATACCAGCAGGCCATCACCGGAGACTTGGAGCACAAAGTTCAAGGAGCACAAGCCATGGAGCGCCTTTCGGATCGCTGCAGGGGTGAAGCTAGAAGGGTAGAAGGGTCAACACTGCTGTCCGGTGGAGAACCAGTGTTCATGACTCTGCAAAGGACGTTTAGCACAGCGAGACAAACAGCAATGCCGGATCGAGGAAACTTATGGGTCGGCCGTGATCCAAGTTGGCCCAGTGTGAAGACAAAGTGAATCAGAAGAGACCAGCACAATAATATGCAGCGCAGAACAAACACGGAATATAGTGTGAACCTATTTAGCACAAGTGTTCGTATTCGCGGAGGCTTCTTCTGACCATCTTCATTGTTATTGACTCATTCATGCCCCAAACCCCAAACCCTAAACCCTAAACCCTGAACCCTGAACCTCCTTCGGGCTCCCCACACTGCCTTTCGAATCCGACACCCCGGACTGTCGCAACCCCTGGACTGACGAGGCACCAGAGCCCCAAAGCTCTTCCAGACAATACCTTAACCCCAAATAGCCTACCTTGTTAAGGACTTATATAAAAAAAATCGTATTAGTGAACCCTAAAAAGGAAGGTTATAATAAATCGTATTAGTGAACCCTAAAAAGGTAGGTTATTTAGGGTCCAGGTAGCCCGTGCCAAGTGGCAGAACAGGGCATAAGCCCAGAAGTGGATCCCCCTAATTTGGGGCCCTATACTACTGAGGGTACTTTACAGGAACCCCCATTAAGGGATCGGGTCTGGGAAGCTTCGGTCTAGCAAGAATCACTCTTTTGTTAAGGCTCTTTGGGATGCTATGTCGGGTTCAGAAGGGCCTTAGTAGCTAGAATAGGGCTTTTGGGTAAGCCCCTGTCTCAGCATCCCTGTGCCCAGGAATCTTGTTCAGCTCAACCCCACATGAATAGAGGCAGGGCCTGGAAGAGCCTGAGGGTAAACTGGGTCCTTGTTAGGCATCACAACAAGGAACACATAGATGACATAGATTTGATAGGACATATCACTGCTATGACCCCCGAGGCGAAGTTCATTATCAAGGACCCAGCATATAAACTACCTGTTCGGTACAAGCAACGACATGACGACTGTAGCTCGACGCGGCGGCTAAGCGAGAGGCCATGGGCTTGGTAGTGGGGAGTGGCCAAGCCGCCCCTGACGGCCACCGTCTTTGCAAAGGACTTGATTCAATGGCTGTGTGCGCGACTTGACATGAGTACAAGGAGGCAAAAGCGCGAAGATTAGCTGTGGGCCTGGCCTCTCCGGTCGAGGTGAAAAGGTGTGTGAGAATCTGCCTCGCCACTGCCTCTGCATCCCATGTCCGACGCCTTGAACACATAGAGGACCCTGCATCCGAAACTAAGCCCTGCTTGAGGTTCACTCGGACGAGACAGGTTCATTCGGACCGCTTCTCGAAACTTCAGGCGGCAAATTACCATAGCTAGCTCAGAAGCAGCAGGCTTCATAAAGCTCTCCCGTGCCGTTGGGCCTGAGCCGACTCAAGAGAATCTTTACATCGCGACGGCAAAGGATCAACAAGATACCTAGCATTGCTAGGGCAAGTTCTATCCAGCCACTTGTTGCATCTTTGATCTAGAGCTGATCCGTGCCCTTCCTGAACCCCAAAGACCCAAAAATTGCTTCCTGAATTTCCCACGGCACTCCTCACCCCAGGCGATCTACCAGATCTACCGCAACACGGCTTACTGGATCAAGATCGAAACAGATCCATCTCCGCGGCTTCGCAAGCTTTGCGTCTCCGCGCCACGTACCCGTGCTGCCATCGAGTGACAGGGTTTTGAGCGCCTGCTGGTTGATCAGGGCACGCCACCTTCGGAAGCTGCTGCTACAAAGCATTGTATTCGGATACCCAACAACATGCCCATGCTCATCGACAGCGGCATCAGCAGCACCAGCGGCATCTGCAACAGCATCAGCACTATCAGCCAGCAGCGGCGGCGCCGTCAATCGCATCCTCGCAGATCTCATCACCATCGTCCACATAGTTGCCATAAACATCTCATCAGAACCATCGTCATAGTCATCGTCATCTTTGTCGCCATGAGTATCATCACTTGCCGGTGCTGGCGGTACAGCTGATATGGTCGTTTCGCTTGTACGAGTGCTGGTGACTGCTGGCACGGCCTCTCACGAGGTCCCCAAGCTACCGGCTACCGCTTACCGAAAGCCCCAAGATCTCCAGGCAATGCTTCTCCTGTTGCTCTGGGCCTGACAGAGGCTCTCCTCAAATAGGTACTGAGGCCCCCTTATCACGAAGAGCCGAATGACAAGTTTGTCCCTACCCCTGAGATTTCGCCAGCACATTCCCCAGATCCCCGAAGCGAGATCCTTAGAGCCTTTAGGGTCCTCACACAACAACAAGGGCCCCTACGAACTCACTGGCCTGGTGCCTTCGGGAAGCCTGGGTTCAAGGTTTCGGCTTTTTCTGGGGGGGTCTTGGGTTTAGGATTTTTAAACTTTCGGGCTCTTAACGCCGAACCCCGTGAACGTACCAGGGACGTCCGAAACCGTCTGCGGCCTCTCTCACTGGTGCACCGTCGGCAGCTGCTGATGCTGTGGCTGCTGCCCCGCTTGCGGATTCTGCACTTGCTGCGCCTGTTGCGCCTGCTGTTGCAGCGAATCCTCCCAGGACATGCAGAGTACGAAACAACAGAGACATGAGACGAAGATAAAGACTGGTTAAACTTTTCAACCATCCAAGAATGTAGTTCCAACTGGATTGACTTTCGCTACTTTCTTGCTCCCGCCAAATGTCTCAGGTGGACTTAGGCTTTGGACACCTGTGCTGATGTGCGGAAACCTCCATGCTGCTTATACTTTTCCGCTTGCTGACCATTCCGTGTTGAACTATGCACCTGCCCAATACCGTGCAACTTTGCGCAAAAGCCAAGTACACAATATGCTTGGAACTCCACTTCGGTGCTACAGTATGGTTGTCGGTTGAAGACATGGCTTGAATGCCGACTGACCGGCCACTCTTCAAATCCACAGGCCTGACAAGCCTGAGCCTCTGGGCTCCACATGATGACAGAGATCTGAAGGCTGCAAGAAACACAACATTTCGAATGGCTTTTGTGCAGGCCTGCGGTGCCATTAGATAGGCTGTCGGAAAGCAGCCGGGTTGGCCTTCGCCAGGCAGTGACTCTGCAAATCTTACGGCTAACCTCTTGCAGTTCAGGGTTGTTTAGGCTTGAAGGATTTTGGGGGATTAGCGTTTAGGGCATTGGGTTTCTGCTTTACGGTTTAGGGGCTTAGGCTTAGGGATCTGACAGTTCAGGCCTCGGATGTGGAGCTTGATATAAACACAAGTAAGTTCTTGACTGGGCAAGCTGGCAGCTAAGAGCAACTCCGAGTGGCGGGATCCCTGAGGCGAACTCGAAGGCAATGCCCCGCCGGCAGCTTTCAAGCTAAAGTAACTCGGATAGTAAAGTAATCGGTAAGCCCTGAGAAAAAAACCCGAATCCCCGGAAGCATGCTGCCAGCAGCTTCGGAATCCAGGACCGAAAGGCTCGAAAGCGCCAAGACCAAACCCCTGCAGATCGAGCCTGATCCAGGAGAAATCAGCGCCATTGGCATTCCCAAAACGCTTCCTTGGCCCAATGAGAGGTGACAGGTGGGCTTGGTCAACACCGACACCGCACTTCGTCTTCCGAGGCCAGGGCCGTTCTGCTGCATGGGTAGCAAGCCAACTAATGCTTGCATGGGCGCATTGGCAGAGGTGGCCCCTCCGCCGTTGCAAACTCCACAACCACTGCAACAAGCAGATGGATTTTGGGGGCAGCCAGCCAAACAGGCACAGCCGCCTCCACAGTTGCCACCACCGCAGCCACTGTTGCCACAAGCCCCGCTGCCACAGCCAGCAGGGACACAGCCACCACCGCCACAACAACTGCTGCAACCACCGCTCGCACAGCCAGCGCATCCCATGCTGCCGCATCCTGGACAACCACCCGCTCCACAGTTGCCGACACCACAGCCGCCACAAGCACCCATGCCACAGCCATCTGCGCCACAACCGCCAGAAGATCCTCCTGCAGCACAACCAGTCCCACCGCCCGCGGCACACCCAGCGCAGCCGGCAACGGCACAACTTCCGGCCGCACAACCGCCCGCACCACACCCGCCCGCACCACAACCACCTGCACCACAACCACACGAACCACAACCGCCCGCAGCGCATCCACATGCTCCGCAAGCTCCACAAGCTCCGGCACCGCAACCACTGCAGCCACTGGCAAAGCTGTTGCCGCAAGCCATGGTGGTGCAACCACCACATTCACTGGCTCTTGAACCTCCACCATCTTGAGATCCAGAGCAGCCGCACCCAGAGCCGCAAAGTCCGCAGCCACCACAGCCGCCACAACAACCACTGCATGCGCTCTGGAAGTTGCAGCCGCCACATGGCATGTTCATGCAACCACTTGCACCGCAACTTCTCAAGTTGCCGTCCATGCCACTGCCACTACAACCCATGGAAGCACTGCAGGTTCCACCACAAGAACCGGTTGGCGACCCGCAACATCCACAGGCTCCGGGCTGGCAACCTTGGCAGCCTTGGCAAGCTTGGCAACCTCCGGCAGGGCAGCCTGTGCAGCCGCAGCTGAGGCAGCCCATGCACCCGCAGGCGCCACAGCCAGCGTTGCAGCAGCCACTGGGACAGCCACAGCCTTGGCAGGCGTTGCAGCCCCCACAGCAGCCACCATCGCAGCCACACCCACTGCAACCACAGCAACCACCACCGGCCTTGACCATGCAAGCTTGTTGGCCAGGGTTGCAACCACTGCAGCCACAGGAACCTCCGCAGGAACCTCCACAGGAGCCTCCGCAGGAGCCACGACAACAGGCGCCACAAGCTGCGCTTGGCGCGTTTCCGTTCTGAGCCTGGGAGCCCTGGGAGCCCTGGGAGCCCTCACTTTGTCCCTGCCGACTCAGAGTTCCACAGGCTTCGGCCTGGTTCGTGCAGCCACAGCCGCAGCCACCGCAGCCACCACATGGCAAAGCACTTGGGCAGCAGGCACAGCCTCCACAGGGACCCCAGCCGCAGCCGGAGGGGCAGCAACCACACTGACAGCCGCCACAGCCACAAGGCTTGCAGGCACAACCACCACATGCACCAGCCGGTGGTGGAGCATAGCACCCACAGCCACCAGCACTATTGGCACCTGTTGTGGAATATGGAGTCTCCGCAGTGTTGGACTGCGCAGACAGATCTCGCCGATCTCTGCGGTCCCGCGGGAGCTGCTGCTGCTGCTGCTGTTGCTGCTGTTGATGCTGCTGGAGCTGCTGCTGCTGCTGCTGCTGCTGGAGCTGTTGCTGCTGTTGCTGCTGAAGCTGTTGCTGCTGCTGTTGTTGCTGCTGTTGCTGCTGTTGCTGTTGCTGCTGCTGTTGCTGCGCCCGCGACTGGGGTGGAGGCGGTGGCGGCTGCTGTTGCTGATTGTCTCTGCCCCTCTCCTGCGCATGCTTTCCTTTCCGCTTCTCACGCTTACCTGCACGGCAGACTTGTCATGGCTGGAATGTAAGCCCGGCAATGCGTAAATAGTAAATACTGTACATCTAGGATCATTCCAAAGCATGCAGCCTGTGCCAGAAGGATGATAGCAAGGCTAAAGGAACGACAACGATAAAATCGCAGAGAGCTGAGTGCCACTAAGAACCAGGAAAGCACCCAGAAGCGACCCGAGCTTTCCCGAGGCTTCCCAAATGACTTAACAGCAGATCTACTTTAAACCATCCATCCATTGTGGCCAGGGCGTCCTAGATAATTGGAATATGCAGGGCTTTGAACAGGATGCCAAAAGCACAATCATATCGGGACGAAACCTGGACATTATTGCTGGTGATTCCGACTCCTATACTACCAGGGCTGCTTTGCCAGACCCGACTTAGAAGCATGAAACTGCGAAGGTGCCTTCCTTTCTCTGCCCTCCGCCTCAGGCACATGTCGAAATGCCAAACTGTGTGCTTCACCTCATGAGTGCTGATTCTGGAGGCTGCGAGAGAGCTCACAATATCAATCCTGCGGTTGATGATATAAATCCTGCATTACCTTCATGACCCTCAACTATGGGAATTATGGTATAGTCCTTATTAGGGGTAATGCAGGATTTGCATCATCAACCGTAAGATGCAAGCAGGGACCAGGCCGGGCTGGTCGTTCTCAGAAGCTGGCGGGTAGCCTGGGTCGGAAGGTGCCGGCATGTGCCGGCCCCAGGGGTTTTCCTAGGGGCTTAAAGGTTTCGGGTTTAGGGTTTAGGGTTTAGGGTTTAGGGTTTAGGTGTTTGGGGTTTTGGGGTTCAGGGAATTACCTTTCCGGGTTTACCTTACCTTCTTTTGTATTCCGTTTTCGGGGTTCTGCTAGACAGGTGCAGTCGTGCTCTGCGTCTGTGAGGGAGGAGAACTTTGCTAGAACGTGTCATGGGACCAAAACGCTACCTACGCTACAATCTACCAAATCGTGTCATGCTGCAGTGCCGTTTGGTCTTGTTACTGCCGATGCCAGTGTGCGAAATACACCAGTTGGTCTTCTATCCTTGTGTTGTGTGTTTTTTTACGCATATACTGACTACCAAGACTTCTAGTCATGCTACACTTGGGGCTTTCAGTCTTCATGAATAGCTTCAGTGTGTCAGTGTGCGATCTGTCCTCGAAGAATGGCGGATATCCCAGAGGGTGTGTACAAGCAAACACATGCACTTTGGTGGATGGAGGAAACCTTGCACCACCTACATATTCTGATTCGGGTACGCCCCGAAGCAACGACCCCGCACCCAGTTTAGGTCATCGGAACGATTTGCAAAGCCCCGTGTTCATAGCCATATTAAGAAAGGGGTGGGGTGAAGCTCGTTGACGCAGCTTAAAACCGGTGCAAGATTTCCTCCATCCACAGTACCTTACTTCACTTATCGTACCTTCCCTTCTCCATACCACGCCATGCAAAACTCATGCCATACCATACTTTTATGATACCATGCCGCGCAACGCCATACCATACATGTGTACAAAAGTGCCGGTGTGTATGTATGTATAGAGAGAGAGAGAGATTCGTAGAAAGATGTATGCATGTGTGTGTGTCCCCATATATGTATATATATATATATATATATATGTGTGTGTGTGTGTGTACTATATGTACACATATACTGAACCGTGCTTGCTCCACAACTTCTCTATCCAGGGTTTAGGGTAGTGAGCTTGCGCGCAAGAACTCACTGAGCGATGAAGCAAGGAGCTCCCAGAACTCCCCAGAACCCAACGTTTCTGCTGAGAGCAGCGCCGTCGCCGTGCCCTGGCTGTAAATGGCGGTCAGATCCACACTCCACATCAGGGCTCTAAAACGACTCTGCTGATCGGACTCTGCGTGAATAAAGTCTCATGCGATTTTGGCTTCAGGGGTTTTAGGGTTCACGGTTCGGGATTTGGGGTTTAGGGCCTCGGGTACGATGCCTTTCAAACAAGCGATAAACTTTCTAGCTGGCCTCAACTCGAGGGTGTCTAAGCGCTCTGTTGGGTGGTTATGGGAAAAATACGGGGGGTTTCTCAAAGATCGAAACCGACATAGCAACCTGCACTCCTGCAGTCCTACAGTCCTGCAGCTGAAATGCTTAGGGCTTAGGACTCAAGGTCTGGAGAATTCTCCTGGGTTGATGGCACTGGTGCTGCAAGGATCCGACTGAGACGGCCCCAGCAACCACATGTGTACGTATATATATATATATATATAATGTAGTATACAGTGCTCGGCAATGCTCTAAACAGCCTGAGCATTCGTAACAGTAGAGCGAAACGTAGCAACACCTCCTCGCTGGGAACGGCCGTCCTTCCATCGGATGATTCTCAAAACCCGAAACCTATATCTACATACGCTCCCAAACCAGAAGTTGTCTACGGTCATGAGCCGATTCCCCGCATGCTTCGCCATGGCCTTTGGCCGCAGTTGGTATAGACCTCCCAGCCAAGCAGTTTCCGAATTCTTCAGCGGTGTCGGCTCCGAGTTTATCAAGAGCTGTTCTCAAAACCGCAAGCCTCTCGAAACCCTCCAACTTGAAACCTCCCAAAGCCTTCGCTCCCCGACCTTTCGAACTTTGAGGTCGAAGTCGGCCGATGAAGTTGGAATGAGCTGCAAGAGCTCCTAAACCCTAAACCCTAAACCCCTAAGATGTCGAAAGCTCCAAAGTTCCAGTGGGTACAGCTCGCGTTTTGACATATTCGCCCACCGGCGCATTTCGGCTGGCTTCATAGCATCATATGGTGTAATGTCATATAGCATAATATATTACAGCATCATGTAAGATCATTTATCACAACATATCATAACATGACATAGCGTAACGGAATGTAACATAAAAGATCACAAGAAACAAACGCGAACATAACACAACATCACATGACATAACATCATGTCATAACAACAATACCGATGATGCTGATGACGATGACGATGATGATGATGATGGTGGTGATGATGATGATGGTGATGACCATCATCATCAAAGTAATAGTCGCAAAAGTAAAAATTAGCAATAGTAACTAAAGATGTCAACAAGAACCATGATAGTCACCGCAAAAAAGACACAATATAATCCTTCGCACCTTCCATCTTCCAAACCCCTCCCCCCGGCCCCTCAGCCTATGCCCTGCCAGGGCCCCGGCCCTGGCTGCAGTTGCTGCGGTGGCTGCGGTGGGCCCGGCACCGGCTCCAGAGCCTGCTCGCCAGTGTCAAACCCCAGCTACCGAAATGGCCCTGCAAGAAAACCTAAAGCAAGACATGAGTAGGGTTTAGGCTTTAGGGTTTAGGGTTTAGGGTTTAAACTCTCAAGATCCGGAAGTTCGAGACTTGGTCAAAGGGCCATGCCTGCTGTGCCTGGACGGGAATGGCCACAGCACCTGACGAGCGTGGACCCATGGTTTTCCTCCAACACCCTTTTGCCTGAGAACCGATTTAGGGTAATGTAAGGGCCTTAATCTTTGCAATAGGGGCTTGGAGTAGCCCATAGTGTAGTCTTAAATGCGACTACAAACTATTCCGACCCCTGTACTGTAAACCCTTGACGAAAGACGGTGCTTGTTTCAGGAAGTTTGTGTCCACGGGCCCTCGGCTGCACTCTGCACGGGTTTACTTCCCAAGCACCCTAAACCCTGAACCCTATACCCTAAACCCTAAACCCCAAGCCGTGCAACGAAGTACTCGTTTGGAGCCTGTGTGGGACCCAGCGGTAGACGGCCGTTCCCTGAACCCTGAACCCTAGCGACCGAACACTCCTGAACCTAATAAGACCCTAAACCCCTCTGTTTAGGGTTTAGGGTTTAGGGAACCCTAGGGTTTAGGGCTTAGGGAACCCTAAGACTGAAGCCGCAGAGCCATGAAGACTGGCGAGATTTCCTCGGTGCGAGATTAGCCCCACAGAAGCTTCTGTCTAAGTTTCTTCAAAGCACATTGGAGCGCGCGGCGTACATCCCAACCGTCCTAACCTCCTACTATCAGGGAAAAAGGGGCTAGCGACGATTAGGGTTTGTGGCGGACTAGGGGCTCGGGCTAGGGTTTCTGGAACCTTTTGGACCGTGTCCCAAGCCCAAGCCAAGAAGACATGGAGACCTGGTGGTATGTTCATCCCATTCGCGAGAATTGTCCTGGCGTGAGCCGTCTGAAGCTCGAGGATTCCGCTCTTGCCGAAACGGGCGAAAACTCTTTGTCTGTGGTTCGCCGTTCAACTTAAGGGTTGGGTGGTGTCTGCTGGTTTGTGCGGAACCCTACCCTAAACCCTAAACCCTAAACCCCTAGCTAACCTAAACGAGTCAACGAGAAATCCGAAAAGATAAGCGCTACGTGTTGGAGTCTTCGGGATGAGGGAGCCAAAGACCTTCAGCCCGGGTCACAGAGACAGCTTGTCGGATTGAAGAAGAATAACCGTAAGTATAAGAAGAATAAGAAGAAACATCAGAATAATAAGAGCAAGAAGGACAATAAGAATAGCAAGAATACAAGAATAACAAGAAGCAACAGCAAAACACGACAACGAACACAATCAGGGCGAAAATGATGCTGATGGTGATGATGGTGATGATGGTGATGATGATGATGATGATGATGATGATGGTGCTGGTGGTGGTGATGGTGGTGGTGGTGGTGATGGTGATGATGACCCGATGATGATGATGATCATGGTGATGATGACGCATGGATGATACTGTTATCATTATTGTTGTCAGTATTATTGCAATTATTACCATAACGATAGCTGTTACTGTTACTATTTCTATTACTAGAACTCGTACTATTGCTATTACCATTACTATCACTATTACTCTAACAATACGAACAATAGCTATCACAACCAGACAAGCACCAGCAATAATGGTAATTGCGCATGCTCATACTCGCGCTCGTGCTCCTGTTCATACTCGTACTCATGATCATAATCATTGTCAGAAGGAGGATCCATTCAAGATGCGCGGTCCTGTAGCTGTTTCCCGCAGCCTGGGGCCACTGTGTCGCAGCAGTGGAGGGCCTTGGACCGAAGGAGGAGGAAGGCCTAGAGGAAGTAAAGGCTTCGTCGGTTAAGAATGGGCTTAGGTTGGTCGTGATGATGATGAAGAGGATGAGGATAGGATGAGGATAGGATGAGGATGGGGAGGATTGCGAGGGTGAGGGGTGGTGGTGGTGGTGGTGGTGACCGTGGTGATGATGGTGGTGACGGTGGTGATGGTGGTGCCGGTGGTGATGGTGGTAATGGTGGTGATAATGATGGTGAAGATAGTGATGCTGATGATGATGACGATGATGACGATGATGATGATGATAACGACGACGACGACTGCTTTGTTATACTGCTACTACCACTGCGACTACCGGTGCTGCTGCCACGGCTACTACTATTACTACGACGCTGTAGCCATGACTCGAGGCACGACAGAGCTCTGAAATGAACCTTTACACAAGCCAAAAATCTCGTTTCGTCTGCCTCGGCTCAACCGGGTGCTAAGACAGGATGGATTACGACAACTTGCATAACATCAGATGGGGAGATCGTCGATCTTGCTCGACGATCTGGCCCTGGTGCGACCCAAGAAATGCAGACCCACTACGTTACACACCCCTGGCATGACCCTTCAGGAAGGTGTCGCTGAGGGCTCGAGCTGCTCGCTGCAGGCTGCTGCAAAGAACCTGCGCAGTCTCTCTGAAGAAGTAGGCCTCTGGTGTATTCTCATTTCATTCGGGAAGCGTGGGCGCAAGATATCATGTGATACAAGTACCATAATCCTTCTAGACTGTCGGTGGGTCTAGGCCAAGCTACACGCCAAGGCCTGCTACCGGGAAAGATGCGGTTTCTACGGAGCGAGGTCTAAAGGCTTCAAAAATCGCCGAGTAGTACTAGGTGCAGCACTATGGCATCGTCATGTCCAAGTGCCGAGGGGCTTGGAGCTGGGGGCACTATTAAAAGAAGAAAAATAGCAATAAGAATAAGAATAAGAATAAGAAGAACAATACATGCATATGTCATTCATTTTATCTATTTATTTATCTATTTTTCCGGTGCTCAGCAGAAGAAGGCCCTTGCTCGCAGGCGCCCGCAATCAAAAAAAAAACAAAAAGGCAAAAAAAAGAAAGGCGCACCGCTGCAGGACGGCGTCCGTGGAAAGCTTGGCCCCAGCGGAGCGACCTTTTGAGCTTCGCGTTTTCTGGGCTAAAAGGCGGTGGAATATCGGATTTCGATCTGCAGAAAGTAGATCCCCTAATTTGGGGCCCTATAAAGTGAACCCCGGAAAGTTGGAACATGGTTTTTGGAGGATTAATGCTGGGATCCCCTATACTTTACCTTAAGGCCATGAGGATATTGATGTTCCAACTTTCTGGCTTCTACTGTACTACTAAGGGTACTTTATCGGAACCCCGATTAAGGGATCTACATCTGCAGGGCCATGGGCCTGGTCACTATATATATGCTCATTACTATGCTATGACGATGGCTACTAGTATGGCTAGTACAAAATCCTGAAGGTTTAATCAATCAAGACCAAAAGACCCCAGGTTCTCAACGACCCGGTCAGTATGTAGCGAGCTTTGTCATACGCTTTCCTTGGCTTCCCTTTTTGCCTCAACTCTATCGTTCTTTACCTCATTTAAAAGCCGCCTTGCTTCATTCCCTGCTTTCTTCCCTTTCTCTGCTTTCTTTCGGTTGCGTGTTGCTGTTCTGCATGTGCTTCTTCTTGAAGTCATCTATTTCGAGCCACATTTGCAAAGCCGGGGCCCGGACCGGTCACAAGCGCGTTGAAGGACTTTGGGGGTTCCTCCGGGTTCGGGTTTGGGACCGACATTGCGGGATTTTGCGAGAGTCCGAAAGAATTGCGGGGTTGGCTTTTGGAAATGAAGTTGGGACCCTAGAAGCTCTGGAAGATGAAGGAAACCTAATGGAAGCCCAGCACTGCCAGATTGCTTTTGAGGGGCGGCGGAAAAGGCTTACTACAGAGTTTAGGCTGGGTCGAAGACCGTCAGGCCTCCAGTACAAAAGACTTACTTTGGCCTCGCAACTGATACCCTGCGCTGCCCTGCTGAGCTTCTCGCCGGCTGTTCGCCCAGCTTTGGATCCGCATGGGACCTAAACGCTTCGAGAAAACTAAAAAGTAGTCACAATAATAAATTAAGAGCAATAATGAGAATTATAAGAATACTAATCAGAAGAACAACAAGAAGAATGGGCCGAATAATGATAAGAATATTACAACAACAATAACCATGGTAGCAATGACAATGATAATAATAGCGACGTAAGCCCGGCAGCTCGGCTCTGTGATTTCGAGCCTTCGTGTTCGTGGGGACAGAACTCTTTGATCTTTGATGATTTTTAAGTAATGCTCAACATTAGGGCCCATTAGGGTCTCTTGTGCGTCAACATGGAGGCCTTGGCAGGGAAGAAGGCCTCTAAAACTGGTACAGTAAACTACAGCACAGCATAGCATAGCATAGCGTAGCCTAGCATAGCATAGCATAGCACAGCATAGTATAGCCTACAGTAGTATAGCATGGCACAGCATTGTACAGCTCAGTATAATTCAGTTTTGTTTCCTATAACATAGTATTGTATAGTATAGCATGGGGAGTGTGGGGAGATTCAACTCACACTCGAAGAGCATTGAAGCGCCGACCCTCTATGGCCAATGTTCCCTGAACCCTAGACTCCAAACCTAACTCAGCAAAAAGGAGCTCAGATCCGTGCAGCTGCATCAGCAGCTGCTTCGTCATAGGCTGCTCGCCAGGATCCAAGCCTTGCTTGCTTTCATCAATCATTATTCCTGGTACTGTTCCTACTGCTCTGACGATTACGATTGCTGCTACTGTTAGTAGTACAAGCATTGCGACTTTTAGTACTACTCTCATTAACCTGTCATTCAGCTACAAGACAAGTATTGCAGGTATTCGTACTACTCTCATTAATCTATCATGAATAATAATAGCCTGAACCCTAAACCCTAAACACCAATACGACGCTCCACCAAAGGCCAGGTGAGTCGAGGTCCCGGACCCAGGTCCTCTCCGTGATCGAGGGGAACCTCCTCCACGCCTTCAAGCAAGGATGTTTTAGGCCTTCTAGGGTTCAGGGCTTATGGGTTTATTGAGGTTTATAGGGCTCAGGGTTTAGGGTTCAGGGCTTATGGGTTTTTAAGGTTCATAGAGCTCAGGGTTTAGTGTTTATGGGCTTTTAAGCTTTGTAGGGCTCAGGGTTTTTAGGGTTTAGGGTTGAGGGTTTTGTTGTGACGCCTCTTTTCCTTCCACCTGTTGGGGGCCAGAATGCCATTATGACTGAGGCTGAAACCTGGGGACTGCGACGACGGGGATTCAGGGTTGAGGGTTTGGGGGTTAGGGTTTTGGGAGTGTTGTTATTGATATTCTTAGTAGTCGTCGTCGTAGTAGTAGTCGTAGCAGCAGTAGCAGTTTTAGTAGTAGAAGTAGTAGTAGTCGTGGTAGTAGTAGTAGTAGTAGTAATAGTAGTAGTAGTAGTAGTAGTAGTAGTAGTAGTGGTAGCATCATCCGAAACCCCCCGAAACAGCCTTGCAGCCGGCCTGGGCTCCGGAAGGTTTTCGCAGAGCCGCCGACGCTTTGGAGCGGAAGGCCGGCTGGTTCTCCTGGTTACTGCAAGGGGTTACCTAGGGTTTAGGGTTTAGGGGGTTACCTTTGGGGATACTCTAAGGCTACTACAGAGGGTACTACAAGGGTACTATGAAGGGAAGGGTTTAGGGTTCAGGGTTTAGGGTTTTGGGTTACCTTTGGGGGGTACTGTAAGGGTACTCTACGGGGTACTCTAAGCGTACTATAAGGGGTCTATAAGTGGTACTATAAGGGTACTGCAAGGGGTTACTTTTCGGGATACCTGAAGTGGAGCCCGTCTGCTCTTAGGGTTTACTGAGTTTACTGTACGGGTTACTCAATTTACTGTACGGGTGCCATAAGGGTACTGTGCGGGTTGCTACGAGGGTTACTATACGGGCTGGTTGTTCTGGGTGTGGGACAGATTTCGCGAGATGTGTGCTGAGATGCTGTGGGTTGTTTCGGCAACGTGGGGTGTTCAACTTGCCTCTAGATTGCCACTGTACGGTTTCGCAGAGGGCTTTGTACAGGCAGCGAGACATGCCATCTATCCGCTGTTCTGCAACAGAAAACTTAACCCCTGTATCTTGTGATGCCTTTTTCCGAAACCCTGGCCGCCGGCCTCGATCGACTCCCTGCGGACCTCCCAGTTAGAACAGTCAAGTTCTTGCTTCGGCCAGGCTTAGCACACAGAGGACTGAACGTTGCATCGTGAGGGACGTGTTGGACCGGGCAGTCTTCCGTGCTCGTCTTGCCACATGAAGCTACCACGAGCTTCAACTGCTCTAACCCCCAACCCCAGATGCTGGGCCAAAGACTCCGCGGTCATCTTCCACTTAACGGCTTCCGAGTTCAATCCCTTCAACTTTCCTTGCCCAGCCGGGAGATCTATCTGAGGCCAGCCTGCAACGAGAGGCTGAAGCGCCTCCGGAAACGAAGAGGCACCGCCAGCATCCTTCCAAGAGGCACAAGACTTTAGGCTTTAGGGTATAAAGGGAACGATCGACACTCCGCAGATCTTTTCTCGAGACCGTTCCCTCAAAGACAGGGCCTTGCTGCCCGGCTGCGCTTCCTCTTTCCTGGCTGTGTCCAAGCACAGGGACGAGGCCCTTCCAACCGAAAACGACGCTTAGTCCCAGGACAGACCCTGCTATGGCCGTTGCCCGGTTCTTGGCTTCAGATTGCAAGAAACAATAGATCCTAAACTCTGACAGGATGAATCCAGCACTTTGTCGAATGGCCCGCAGCCCCCAAACAGCAGTCCTGCTGTTGGCCTTCCTCCTGCAAACGTTGAAGCATACCGTGGACTACCGCTTTCAGGATCGTGCCGTGCAGTCGGTGGGGCTTTGGGTGAAGTGGTGCCGCATGGCTGGTCGACTCCCAGCCCCATTCCAGCGTGGACACTACAGTTCCGCCTGCGATCCAGCTGCATCCGTGCCTGCGACATAGGAGGAAGTGGGAGCAAAAAGCTTGACTGTCATATTGACTGCCCGACAGCCCGTAACCCTTCCCAGATCCCACCTCTGCACCCGCTGCTGCCGCATCTTCCGCCGCGGCCTGGTTTTGAAGCGATGGCGGAACACCGCTGTTCCGTCGAATTGGGGTCCGGGCAGCTTAGACAATCTGAAACTTGGAGGTTAAGGTGAGAAGAATGAGCCGATGAGCTGATGAGCTTTCCGTTGTCACGCTTCTGGAGACTCTGGATCCCTTAACTAAAATTGCCATGTCTCCTCATCAAGTCAGACAAGACCTGACCCCAAACCCACATCGGGCCGGCCGTCAGCAGCATGCGCTGCAGTGGCTGCGACTCCTGCTTGAGGAGCTGTTGGGTGCCCGAAACCCTTCGTCCCTCAAGCCCTAAGATCCACCCTCAACAACCCCAAACCTCGAGTCATAGTCCCATTCCGAAAATC
Organism: Symbiodinium sp. clade A Y106; assembly: GCA_003297005.1. NCBI lineage: Eukaryota > Dinophyceae > Suessiales > Symbiodiniaceae > Symbiodinium > Symbiodinium sp. clade A. The sequence continues at coordinate 41,449 of BGNK01000779.1, read as the reverse complement.
TAAACGACCCTACACCCTGGGTCTAGTGCCTAAACGCCCTGAAATCCCCATTACAGGGCCTCCAGAAGCTCGGCTTCTTCGGCAACGGACGGCGTCGGCGACCTTTCGAGTGACGACTGCAATTAACATCAAGATCTCCTCGCCTCTAGTTTTGAGAAAACCTAAAGATACGCGCCTTCAGACTTCAACATAGGGTTTGGCGGCATATTCGACAAAAATCATCTTCGGAACCCTGAGGAATCCCTTTTCTGCCTGTTCCGGCCCCCCCATAGTCGACCCACAGCCCTCCAACGCCCTGCAGCCGAGAGTCGGCTGCTGCTGTGTGTCGCTGTTCTGGGCCTGTCCGGGGCTAAAGCTTAGGGGTTTAGGGGTTAGGGGGTTTAGGGGTTTAGGGGTTTAGCGGGTTAGGGTTTACTGTCTCGGGGGTTAGGGTCTAGGGATTGGGATTGAGGGGTTTGGGGGCGCTTCGGTCCACAAGAGTGCCGCAGAGGAGCAAGTGTGTATGTGTATATATATATATACATACATACATGCATCATATCATATCATATCATATAATTACATGTATTGTATAGCATATCATATATATAGCAACTGCATATACAGAGGCGATGAAAATATATCGGGTGTATATCACATTCTAAATATAAAACCATATATCACGTACATTATACTACAAATAAGATTTTCTTGCTGAAGGCCGATCCAGTGCTGTCGATTCGTTCAGGTTCGACCAGATTCAGTCGAACGGGTTGGACTGCGTTTACTTTGCAATGGAACAAGGTCGCTGATTTTGTTGAGGACAGACAGGCAACTTCTCGATCCCAAGCCCAGAACGTTTGGGACACACCGTGCCTTCTCTGCCCGCCACGAGTTCCGCAGTGTCCGACGAAGCTCCTTTTCTTCCTCCGCCGTCCTGGCACATCAGACTTGAGCTTCAGAGGACGGAACAAAAATACAGAACGTCAACTAGCAGGATCCTTATTGCAGTGGCCCCTGGAGAAGGTACCCTTGACTTCTGAAACAACCATTTTTGGACTACCTCAGGTCCCCAGGCCTCTTCTGAGCCCACGGGTCTCCCTGGAAATCATCCCTCTCCTGGCCTTCTCTTGTGCCGATGGTCCAACTTGTGGAGCATCTGCAGTCAGGGCTTAAGGTTTGGGGTTTGGTGCTTTCGGGCTTAGGGCTGTAAGCTAACCGCAAGGACATGGTGCGGACGAGGGTAAAAAAGTGACTTCGCTGGCGGACTGACGAATTGCCAGCTTGTGAAGGTGTCAGAAGGCTCCAGAGCGGAACAGAAGAGCAAACCAGGATTCTGGAATGAAGGAGATGGGGCAGCTCTGGCGAACCAGCAGAACATCGGTTTGTTTATCACTCGTGGCTTTGCCAAGTCTTTGGTTTTTGTCTCAGGCTCGGGGCGAGCTGTGCACTTCCGCGTTGGCTTCTCGTGGGTTGCAGTTCTGGTCGAGAGGGAGAGGGGTAGGTTCTGCCTGGCTTCGGTAGATCTAGCAAACTTGAGCGTCTTCCGACGGCTGCTACAGCATGTGCGCGTTTGATGTCGCGGGTACGAGTTGCTTTGCCGCCCGGCTTGTGGCCTATACACACACGATTGTGACATGATTGGGCTGTTGCGGCCGTGATGCCTTGAATTCACCCAATTCGGTCGCCTAAATCCAAGACCCTAAACCCTTGGAGCCCTAAGCCTATCCCGACTTTCAAGCAGGTTTGCCACCAGGTCCCCGTACGTCCGGAGGTCCAGGTTCCAGGTTCAGTGCGTTGATTCCTGGGAGAAGCGCCGCTAGCAAGAGACACAACCACGATCACATTAACACTACATAAGAACTGCTGCAGCACAAGCTTGGTGTCAATCTTTCAAATCTTCTGTCTTTGTCAATCGGTCTCGCTCTTCGCCCGTGCCTTTGCCTCTGTCGCGAGGCTCACATGTGTGTGCAACCGTGGGCATCAAAATGAATCATTGCTGTGATTCTTGCTTGGTATTTAAATCATGCCTGTGGGACCAACCACAGCATGTGATAGCTTTGCTCAAGTTTGTGGCACTTGCATCTGTCCATGTTCGTTTATCCCACACCGTGCCACCCAAACAATGAATAGAGGGACCGTGGAATGTGCGAAACTAAAGTAGTCTTGATTTGAGTGGCATTTGTGAAACGGCGCGCGCACTCGTGACCCGCCACTTTTCTGCATTCTGTTTAGCTCAAGCTTGCACGATTTTCCGTGCGTGGTCCAACATGGAGCCTGCCCAGACTCGCTTATCTCGTTTATCGTCTTCTTCTGGACAAGAAAGAAGGAACGCCCCCGCCCCCCTGCTCGGACTGCGAGTCCGAGTCGTCTCGGCAACATCACAGCACGCGACAACTGTCGAGAATTAACGCTTTCCTGGTACAACTTCCCCTCGTCGTGTGCCACGGGCTTCCTCGGCTCTGTCTCTCTCCAAGCCAGGAACAGCAGTGCCCCTCGTCTCCCTCGCGCTGGCCGCGCGCGGGTGCGCCCCCGACTGTTGCCAGTTGCGGGTGCCAAAGGAGAAAAAGCATCCCAGGCAAACTGGGGAGTCCCCCGCAACAGAAATGAGCAATCAGCGAACCAACAAACAAGTTTCAAAACAAGTGCCGGCAAGGATGACTCCAATAGTGGCCATGTTGGAATCGAGTCTAGTGCTCGCCATACAAATTTTTGAAAGGGTACCGGCCAAGTAATTACAGGAAGCTGTACGGTATGATAGATTGCCTCAGGTAGGAGGCGGGTTCTCGAGGATTTTGGAGGCTCCAGCGGCCGGTCTGACCAAAGAATTCAAACAAGGAAAAGAGGGGCCTCACCCCGTTAGGTACAGCGCGGTCGGAGAGAAGATCGATGCTTTGAACGATAGTTTCAACACACATGCATGCCGGTACGTAGGATCAGGATCCGATTGCCGCGCTGAACCCGTACAAGAATCCCCACTCTTGCAAGCACTGCGGCAATCCGTACGGGGATGCTCCCCGATGTGTTGGGAGCATTGTGAAGGAGATTGTGGCTCATCTCACTTTGGCACCGTGGGTCACCGCCTTCCCACCTTCTCCGATTTCTTCATCTGGTCCCCACTCATGTCGCCGACGCTGTTCTTTTCGGCATTTTAAGTAGCCACTTTTGAGCGCCGATCTATAAGCTCCCATTTTTCTTCGTCTGTGGAGTAGTTGTCCAGACCAGAAGGGGCATTCCCGCCCGAAGGCGAAGCAGGTGTGGCGGAGTTCGGCGGTGTCGGCGTCGACCTCGACTGCAAAGGCTCCAGGGGCAACTCCCCCTTCGTCGTCCTGAACTGGATTCGGAGGTTCTCCTTTGGGCGTTGGAGGTGGTCGTCATCGAAGACGTCAACGATAGCCACGGTTCAAGGTGAAAGCCCCGAGGCCTTCACGTTCCTGAGACTGCTCATGGTTCTCGGCATTGTCCTCGGGGACCGCGGGGGATCCTTCTCCAGCTTGCTCCAGCCTGCTTGGCATGTCATGTTGGAAGAGTCGCTGAGGGGCAGCAAGTGGCAAGCGGTGATTGTGCTGCGACAACAAGGGCAGCACCAGCTTACTGCGGGGTGATCCCCCCGAATGATCCTCGAAGCACATGTGGGCAAGGAGGTCGCAAAGGCTGCAGTGGAGGCACCCTTGGTTGGCGAAGCTTCCATTTGCTGTGGCAGGGGCGATGACCTAAGTTCCGCAGGTGGGCTGGGAAACGCGCGGATCGGGGTCCTCAAAACTGACTTGCGACCATCTTGGGGCGGTTCCCCGATCGTCCTGCTTGAAGGCCCCAAGATATCCAAGAGGAGCTCCAGCATCAGGTCGTCCGGGGTCACAAATGTTGGTGCCAGGTAGCTCTCGGGGTGGCGCGGTCGAAGCAGAAGTAGCTTTGTCACGGTCCTTGCGCTTCTTGCGCCTCTTGCTGTCCTCACTTGAAGACGCTCGCTTCGTCGGCCCACTGTTCAAGTTGGAGCTCTGCAGCAGCCCACTGCGCCTGCAGCCGTTTGCTGTGGCGTCCACATCCTCGACGGCTGGGCCAGGATCCAGATCGGCGCGCGCCAGTGTTTGTGCAGCACTTCAGTGGATTGAAGAGGAAACGGCTGGCTGCTTTGACCAGGTCCTGTAAGCCTCCAACAGCAGGTTCTTCAATCCGCGCTGACATGGCGGGCGTCCAACCGCACAGGCCCTAACGCCTGAATCCGAATCCCAAACCTTTTAGAATCAAGGAGTCATACACCCGAAAACCCACCACAAAATCGTCCGACTGAAAAAGCAGGGAAACGAGGAGCCTTTAGGTGCCGGCTGCATACACTGATGATATAGGGCGATTTTTGAATAGGTCTCAGGTTGCATAAAGGTTTAGGGCTGCAGGCATGAAAACTCTCGAGCCGAAGCTTGAGCCAGAATCGTTCGTTTTTCCTCTTTCTCCTCTCTCTCTCTCTCTCTCTCTCCATCTCTCTTCCTTCCTTCTGTCGAAGCAAGGTCTTCAGCAGACCCTTGCCTGGGCACCCCCCTTCCTACCTTGTTGGTGGAATGAGGCATCTCTCTCTCTCTGTCTCTCTCCAATGCAAACATACCCTCATGCAGAACCCAAACAACCTAGTGGCCAGCGGCCAGATAAACTCGTCTGAGGGCCGATCGATTTGTTAGACCTTGACGTCTTTCGAAGGCAGTCTCACCTTGGAGGAGCAGTGTATCGAGTGTTCCAGGCTCGACAAACCTCCATGTGTGCCTTCCACCTCACCTCCAGCATTCCCAACCCAAGAGAAACTAGAGCCTTCCACTTATATTTATATGTATATACGTATGTTATCAATATTATACAACAACCTGATACTATGTATACATATGTATATATATATATATATGCATACTGTAGTCGGTAGAACTAACAGCAATAATAAGCAGCATAAATAAAATGAAAAATATTTGAGTATAATGATACAAGTAGTAGTACTCACAATACTCGCAGTACTAATTAAAGTAAAAAACAAGCATAATAATAGTAATCGTAATAGTACTAGTAATAGTAACAATAAGAGTAATAGTAATAGCAATAGCACTAGTAATAGTGATAGTAATAGTAATAGCAATAGTATTAGTAATGGTAATAGTAATAGCAGTAGCAATAGTAATGACAATGGTGAAGATAATAATGGCAACAATGTCAAGGAACAAGTGCTGTATAATATCTAGAAAACTCAGTAAATAACATATGAAGAGATAAAGAGCATATATTGAATATATATATATATATATGTATGTATACGCACACAGACACAGATATGTATGTGTATATATATGTGTGTGTGTGTATAGATATATATATATATATATATTGGTATAGAACGTATAGCACATAAAAACGTAGAAAAGAGAACCGGCAACATGCAACAAATACTATATAAAAAATTGTCAAATAAAAAAGATACTATATACATATATACTATGTATACATATATATATATATACATAGATATATGGAGATATACATTGAAATATGCATCATGTACATAACGAAGAAGCCCATAAGAAGTTAGCATGTTCGAGAATATACATATATATACTCAAGAATATTATTTGGTATGTGTAGCCTAGAAGAGGTCTATAACTTAAAACCAAAAACATATGATTAGAAAATGTTAAAGTACAACTTTTAAGTCGGAGCTCATGACATATAATATGCTATACAGTATGTTGTTACTATAGATAACCTCTCATATATGATATGTATACTCTGCGATATGAAATATTCATTCATGCAGAACCTAGTTTATGATATTCGTGCATCTAACCTAAAATACAGTTCATGCAAAAATCACAATATACCACATATATGTAAACACATTTATGAATACGTAAAATCTTGTTAACGGAAGATGTATAGAAATAAATACATATATATTTGTATATATATATATATATATCTTATGTAATGCACTTAACCTTTATTTTGTAGCACGTAACATGATATGTACCACCTAATATTAATTTTGTGATATACGGTGCGCAATATATAATCTGCCATATACAACAAAACATATGCAATAACTAATATAAAAACAATTTAGTATGTAACACATATATATATATATATCATAATGTATAATGAATGATGTACGCAATGGAATGTGTGTGTTTACCTGTATAATGTGTTTATAGAAAAAATACACCTAAACCAGAACTATCTGCGAAAACGCTCTAAGCTCCAGTCCCATCTTCCGCAGCACCGCACCTTGCACAAGCGGTGGGGTGTTTGCAGCATTTTGCAGCATTTAAGAGTAATCCAGTACTAGCATGTGCCATTGTGTATATAGTAAGTCATCGTATAATATAAAATGCCAAAGGTTTATAGTGTGTTAGTGCATCATGCTATGCCTCATGCTGCAGAAGACTACGCCGTCAAGGCACGTTTCTTTTTCCTGATGTGCAGGCTGCGGTGAATCATAAGCACGGAAGGCTGAATGGGGCTCGGAGCGAAACTTGGGAGGCTTAGCGTCGTGTGTTTCGGGTTACTGCCGTCACCCCATTGAGCACCGGAAGGAAGCAAGGAAAGGCCACCGTTGAACCGTCGATGAAGCTGGTAACCCCAAGATGTTGACCAGTCCTGTCGACCCTGAGTCCAAAAGTGTCTCATGCGCACATATTCTCTAAACCAAATGGCAAGCGGGTCCGCCTGGCATCAAAGCCTTGGAACACCGAAAAACGGCTCAAGGTGTAATGGCATACGGCTTCATGCAATGGATTGCTGGCTCACTGGTTCTCAATGCCTGTGACTTGACAGGGAAGGTCTGCAGCTGAAGGGCGGAAGATTCGTCACAGACTCCGAATGTAGCTTCGAGGCCCAAGACGTGAAACCAAGCAGGACACACTCTTCACTCACGAGCTCCCGTGCAAAAGCACCAGGAGAGAGGGAGCGAGAGAGAGATAGACAAAGAGAGAAAGGGCGAGACATCAACACAGATGTGGTGACCCACTGGATTGTTCTGAATCTTGGCTGAGCTTAGGCCGTAGCAAGTCCAGCACGCCGATCCTGGACGCATGAGAACGGGCTACGTGGCTACCCGCGTGTGTGTGCCAAAACTCCTTTTCAAGGGAGGACGCGGCGAAAGCAGGAGAACCGCCCTCAGGAACAAGTTCTGTGCCATTACTTTAGATCGTACTCCCAATCCCTGGAAAAGCACAGTCTAAGCTGCCAAGCCTCCACCTACTCTGTGATGTTCCAATCATTTCAGGACTTCTTTGACAAAATGGGATTTCGAAAATAGGGGACCCCAATATAGCACCCTAAATTGTAGGACCCCTTATTATAAGGACCCCAAAACAAGGTACCCCTAATTTTTGGAAACTCCCAAATGCTGAGCCGAAGCTGCCACCTTGAACCCGGAAAGTTGCATGCGCCAAGCTTGGAACGCTGGAATCTCGGAGTCTGCGGGAAGCAGATGCTTCGACTGAAAGCGTTGCATATCACGCATCTGACTCTTCGACCGCACTGACCACAGATCATACCTCCATACCCTTCCGTGTCCTGTTCGTGATCGAACGTGGCCGGCACAATCCTTCGTCGTGCAGCACAACTGTGGCAGTTCTATTGCTTTTGGGCCAAGGGCATCTTCTGACAGAGCGGAGTCGTTGAAATCTTGACACCAAGATAACCTCCAAGCAAGCGTGCTAAAATGGGAGTGTCAACCAGTTCTTGCGGCAGGGGGACTGTGACAGCCCCCGCGTAGACCTGTCTTTCCACGATACCCAGCAACCCTTCCGGGGATGAGGAAGGAGTTCGACTGTATTCGCTGCCGGCATAACATCCCAAGGTAGAGCTCTGAGGATGCGGCCTGCCCAGAGGCTGAAGGCCTGGCAAAAGGTCATTGGGAAGTGTGGGGAATGGTAGGGAAACCGAAGCATACCGAAGCTGGAGGAGAAATTGGGGGGGTGACATATGTTGGGATGCTCTTCAAAAGCTTCATTCGTAGAATGATGGACGAAGGTGCCTAAGGTTCCCTGATGGCACCTGGATTGTTTTAATCTCGACCGCCCATCTGAGTACTTTAGAATCCGACCCCGCTAGCCCCAACTGTCGACTCTGGAAGGGCTCTGACTTCTCCAGTGCTCAGAGAGCCCCGAAACCTAAACCCTAAAATCCTGCAATCCTCCAAAAGCGATGGTGCCTCGCAACTGCCTTTGGCCGCTCTCCCCGCTGCTCCGGGCTTTGGGATAAGCTTCCTCCCTGGGAGTCGGGTCTCAGCTATAGTCTCCACTGTAGTTCCTTCTGTTGGTTTAACCACAATTTTGAGGATCCTCTACACTGGGGACTGTCGGCAGTCAGTGGTTCGAATTAGGCTTGGGGCTTCGCCTTGCATAGGCCTCTTTGATACACCAAAGACCTGGGTTCCGCTCGTCAACAACTGACTAACTAACATTCAGAGCAGCAAGCTGTGCAACAACAACTTCAAAAACAACAACAACAACAACAACAAGATCAGCGGCTGCGGCTGCGGCTGCGGCTGCTGCTACTGCTACTGCTACTGCTACTGCTACTGCTACTACTATTGCTTCCACTGCCACCACTACTACTACTACTACTACTACGACTACTACGACTACTACGACGACTACTACGACTACGACTACGACCACTACTACGACTACTACTACGACTACTACTACTACTACTACTACTACTCCTACTCCTACTCCTACTCCTACTCCTCCTACTACTACTACTACTCCTCCTCCTACTCCTGCTACTGCTGCTACTGCTACTGCTACTACTGCTACTACTACTGCTCCTCCTCCTCCTGCTGCTGTTGCTGCTGCTGCTGCTGCTGCTGCTTCTGCTGCTGCTGCTGCTCCTGCTCCTGCTGCTGCTCCTGCTCCTACTACTGCTACTGCTACTGCTACCGCCCACTACCGCTACTGCCACCACTGCTAGGACTGCTTCTTCTGTTTCTACCGAGCAAACTAAGCTCGTCGAGAAACATTCTCGGATCAACACGCTGTCGATCCGCGAAATATCGTGGTTCGCCCATGGCTATCGGCTTTCGGTGCCCAACATTTCGGTCACCCAAACATGCTGGCAAATTTATGTTGTCCACGGTTTGGCGCTAAGGTTTCCTGTTCCTTCCGGGTATTTGGGCTGCTCTGGAGTTCTCTTCCTTCTGCGATCTAGAGATTATGCAGAGCTTCGGAGTTGAACAACTTCTGTCCAGGACATGTATATCTTGCGCCTCTTCCTGGCTCCCTTTCTCCTTGCTGTCCTTGCTCGCTCGCTTCCTCGGTTTCTTCCTCGCCTCACTGGTTCTATCCTTCCTCCCGTGCTTCTGCTTCCGGCGTTCCTTCCTTCCTGAATCGTTCCTCGCACCTTCGGCAATCCCTCTCAATCCTTTCCTACATGCCGTTCATAATCCTTCGCGATGCCGATTGAAAACTAGTGACATGCTCGTACACTCCTTCAGCACAAAGTTGTGTCAGTTACTTCGATCGTCACGGCTTAAAAGGGTTGTGGTCAACACTGCATTTCTGGCAGTAGGGTTTCAGGACATCAATCCTGACCGACTGCAGACCTAACACTTTCCAGGTTTGCCTTCAGTCAAGCGCACAGCATCCTGGTACCAGAATGAGCTGAGGCTGCGGCGGTTCCTCCACCTCGCAAGCCGGCGTCTGCATGTTTTCGCGATATCCAGTATGCGAGTGAAGGAGAAGCATCGACGTGCAACCGCGAGGCATGGTACAGCATGGTATGGTATAGTAGAGCAGGATATGGTTGGTATAGTAGAGTAAAGTCAGCACGTACAATGTAGTACAGGATCGCAAAGTACAGACAGTATGGTATTGATCATAGCATAAGGTAAAGTGTGATTCATACAGTATATTCTGTAGCACAACATACAGCAAGCAAAGGGTTTGGGGTACAGGGTCTCCGGGGTCCTTTGTGTGGATGGCACCAGAGGGAGTAGCTTCTCCTCTGAAACGTCCTTATCTCTAGTGTGTAAGATTGTCATGCATGCGAGACAGGGATCTCATGTGTCAGAATATGGGCCCCTTGTTCGTAAACCCTTGTGGTAGCCCTTAGTTGCTTTCCTGGGTTTTCTGACGCTCTCAAAACTTGATTCCATGAGACCGGACTGGCGGTGGGGGACGGGGGGGGTGCATAACGACGGCTCAAATGGCTACCAGATCAAGACACTGACATTTACAGTGTTGCTGCCACTTTATTCGACTTTCTGCAGAACGATGCTTGATGTTGACGCACATCTTTGCACAGCAGTGCACAAAGACATGGGAATGGCGATGATAATGGCGATGATGATGATGATAATGATGATAATGATGATGATGATGATGATGATGATGCTGATGCGGTTGCTGATGCTGATGCTGATGCAAATGCTGATGCTGAGGCTGAGGCTGATGTTGATGCTGATGGTGATAGGGATGGTGACGGTGATGGTGATGGTGACAAAGTAAAATGTCGCCCCGCACCCTCATAGTAAAAATTAACGTCGGCCTGGTAGTCGCCCTTATCATAATCTTTTAGCAAACCCTTATAGCAAGCCTAAGCATGCTACGGTTGATGGACCGAATCCTGCATTACCCATTATAAGGAATATACCATAATTCCCATAGTTTAGGGTCCTTAGGGTCATGCAGGATTTTGTCCATCAACCGTAGGTCCGGCCCAAGGCTGAGAAACTGGCGAAAGCCATGCTTTGCGATGCCTCGCTCGGTCCTCAGCTCGGCTCTGGGTTCATCGAGGCTTCTGCTAATATAGGGGCCCATTATAATATTCAGAATGGGGTTTTGGGGTCCATTGTACTATGATTACCTTATCTTCTACATCTTGGCGTCAAGAAGCATTAGGTAGGCAGCATTAGGGTTTAGGGTGTAGGCTTTGTGGGTTAGGGCCTGTATCCTTTCGCGTTGACGGTCGGGCGTGTGGCTTGCTGCAGGGTTCTTGGGAATCGGTTGCGGCCAATACTTACAACGACCTTCTCGATCTCAAAGCGTTTGGAAGTTCCAACCCCTCTCAGAACGAAGTCTTTACAGAAGTGAACACGACAGGATCCTGCAGCGGAGCTCTAGCTTTGCGTCCTGAACCCCAAGGAGTCGCACAGAACCCTCCCAAAAGCCACCAAAACCAGCAAAAACCGGGAATCACAGCTCGCTTTGCTATCGAGACCCTAAACCCTAAACCCTAAACCCCAGCCTTGGGAGGTCTGTCGAAGCAGCCGCTCCCGGGCTTCAGCGGTCCTTGGCGCTGCGAGACGGTGTCAGCTCTCGGGTTCAGGGGCCCAGGGCTCAATGGGTTTAGGGTTTAGGGTTTCGGGTAGGGGTAAGGGGGGNGGGGGCAGGGGGGCGTGCCAAAAAAAATGCCCACCAAGGCTTTCGGCATCGAGGGAAATTTTGTGTGAAAATATTGGCGCCACCCAGGTGGCCCAATGGCATGGCTCAGGTCTAGGGGCTGAATTCGACCATTCTCCAATGGCTCCACCCATTGTCCATCCAAGTAATGGTGTCAATGACTGCCGGACGTGCTCTGGGTCCAGGCACCCTAGAAAAAGGGTGGGTACGGCCTAAGCAGGCCTGGGTGGGAATTTCGGGTTTAGGGTTTAGGGTTTCGGGTTTAGGGTTTAGGGTTTCTTTATAGGGTTTAGGGCATGGAGCTCGGCTGAAGGCACGTCTAAAGAGTTACTTCCGCTTCGGAGGGCAAGGACTGCTCCTTGCCTCTGAGATTGAAACACAAGTGGGTTGCTCTGATTCCGGTCGAATAGTGCGAAGGATCAGCTTGTAGCTTACAAAGAACCGCCAGGAGTCAGTTCCGAGTGCTTTTGCAAGCCAGGTGGGACCAAGGCTAACCCATTCCGGGTTTAAGGTTTAGGGAGCCTGCTACGCACAACGACTGGTGAGACCCTGTCGCTACCATCAAGACTCAACTTGAGGACGGGCCGTCCTAGCTTGCACAAACAGTCATGGTCTAGAGTGGAACCTCTGACTCTAGCGAAGCCTAGTTTACAGAAACAGCTAGACTCCTGGACCGGGCATTCCCCATGCTGCCCCAGCTTGTGGTTTCACAACACCGTCTTGGCTCGGCCCCTCCACAGACCTTCATAGTCATCCTTAACGTAGGCCTGGTCTCCCGCGCATCTTATTTAGGGTCCATGGTTTCGTGTCCGGCAATGCTTTCGGATGTCCGGTGTTCCGACAAGCCGCCCGTTCGCAGCCTGCAGATCCTGACAAGGCGACTTCAGCAGGCGGGCGGGAGATGATTCTTGGGTTTAACGGTTTCGGGGTTGAGCGCCAGACGTCACAATGAAGTCACACCGGGGAACAACTGACCCTTCCCACCATCCTTAGCAACTACGGACAGTGTCCAAAGCGATAGTTCACCAGTTCACAACAGCACTGTTGAGTTCCTAAGACCGGACATTGGTTTTTGATCGTAGCACCAGGTCAGAAACCCGGCAAGCTCAATCGAATCAATCAAGCTTACCCTTAAAGAAGGAAGCCACTCTTATTCTTGGCATCCGGCGCCGCAGAGACCGGTTACGAAATTGCTTACTGCTAGTTAGACGAATGATAGCAACAATGATAGTAGCTGTAGATGCTCCCTGAAGAAAAAATTATTGATGACAACAGAAATCCTACTGGCAATAGGTACAAACTTACCCATAGGCCATAGGCATACTCACAGTTATCATCAAGCAAATAGATCACGACAAAAGTAATAGTCAATAGTCATCATACCGACCAGAAAGAGAACCCTCTGAAGAGGCAGAAGGTCATCATCAGCTTCATGATCAAGATTTGACAACCTGGGGCGCCAAAAGCATACCTGATGAACCCTAAACCGTAAACCCAAATCCGTCACCACCGCAAGCAATCGGCCTTCAGCTGATGGGCCAGCTGCGAGGTCACCTGCTTTTGGACGTGGCTTCTAGGATTTAAGGTTTGGGGCATAGGGGTTTAGGGCTCAGTTTACTACGATTTAGGGGTTGGGGCTTCGTTTAGGGCAACAGTTGTTGAGAACCAGGCTACTCCTGATATCCATATCCATGGGGCTCGACAGATACTCAAACTGTCGGACAGTGAACGGTAGTCAGAAGAAAGAAACTGTAGCCGAAAATGCCGCGATTCAGGATTTGACCCTGCTTTCGAAGTCCTACTTCAAGTTTGAAGGTCGTAAGCTTGAGATCATGGACACCTTGATAGCTCTGCGCCATCGCACCAAGAAGTCCAAGCCAAGAACGCTATTAAAAAAGAGGGCCGCAAGCTGCTCAAGAACAGAAGCTCTGAGTCCCAGCCCTTCAGGACTGGCCCCCTCTCAAGCAGAGGAGATGATGAGCTTTAAAGGCCTGGCCATCAGGAGCAGGCCGGTCCTGCACCGACCTCACTCTAGGATGGCTGAAGCTTGCAGAAGAACGTCCGTTTCTGAGGATCTCAAGATGCGTTCAAGATGTGCAAGAGAAGAGGAGCTGGGGATAAAAGCTGAAGTTAACTGAGCGATTCTGCAACTGAGCCTTGATTTACCCATCTCCTTGAAGATTCATTAACGGTTTGGTTTAGGGTTTTAGGGAAACAGTAATATTGGAATATTATTCCTGTCAAAGGTACCGGCAAACATGAATGTTGTGCAGCTGCTTCTCGCAGCGACGGATCTGCTAACTGTCTACACACCTCCCATCTTTCGGTCTTTCTGTCTGTGCACGTGTGTGATTTCACCCGTACGAATACACCACATCCCACCTCAATACTGCGACCCAGTCGGAAGAACCTGTCCCGACCCAGGAAGTGCACAAGCCACAAGTTTCACCAACAAGCCGGATCCAACAAAAATACAACAATAGACCCGACACAAAGAAATCATCACAAAGTGGCCGTCGAGACACAGCCAACGGCCAACGGCAACCGATCAAAGCTTGAAATCCTCCGGATCCGCCTGTCAGCGACCCACTGCCGAAAAAGCTGAAGATTGAAAACGGAAATCCAAAACAAACGGTGAATCCTTCAGGAGTGCAGTCCGAAGCAGCAAAGGCCGCAGTTACTGAGCTCTGAGCCCCCTTCCCGGTCTTTCTCTGAATTCTGTCCGGGGCGCAGCGGCAGCTCCAGGTTCATTGCATTCAGCCCGCGCCCGATGTTGGCAGACTGGCCGGGCTTTTGCAGTTCCCAACGGTCTCTGCTTGAAGCCACGATGTGCCCTGGAGACGGAGGAGCCACAACTTATGTGAGTAGAATCGCAGAAATCGCTGGCCATCTTTGTCATCTTCGGCATGGCGGGTAAGGGTGCCCGGCTCGCAGCACCTGATACAACCGCACATCGGCCGACTATGGGGCCTACGGGGCTCTGAGGGAGTCCGGGGCTCTGCATCTTCAAAAGGTGGGACGAAGGTAGGTAGGATGAAGGATCCCTTATATAAGGACTCTTATTTGGGGATTACCCCACCTACCTTCATCCTGCCTTTTGAGGCCCCTGATTCTTGGGAACCTTTGAGGCTCAGTCGAGGCATGGCGCCATTGTTGGGTTTTGGGGTATAGGGTAGCATGCTTACAATAAGGAGACCTACTCAGATTTGCTGTCAATCAAGGTATGGGGCCGGCTTCGAAGTCTAGGTTACTTGTTTCGTACGGGCTCACGTCCTTCATGCCAAGTTGAACGAACAAAGCGCGCTCTACCGGGCTATGGACAAAGCCGGAGACGCAATCGTCATCCTGGAAACCTCTCCAAACTTTTACACACAACCCCCGCCAACTATCCACTCTCTGAGCCCGAAACGAAGGAACTTTTACTCCGCAAAGTCTTCATTTACCTCCAAGTCCCTGGAACCCGGTCCCTGCACCTTGGCGGTCTGCGGATCCAGGAATCCTGGCATCACGTCGACTTGGGAGCCCAGGAACAGAGGGGTCTCAAAGCGAATCCAGCAAAGCCCTGCATCTTCTCCGGAGGCTGAGTGCCGGACAGCCCGACCTCCGCAAAGTCAGGGTTGTGGGGAAGTCATAGGCAGACTCGATTCTTGCACTGACGATGGATCGGAGCTCGTGATTTCAAGATAGCAGGCACTCCTGTCCGGAAAGTCTCAAAGCCTTACCTGTAAGCTTCCACGACCCACGAAATCTTGAAACCGCCGCGCTTGGATCATGCCTGCTGCACTTCATGATGCTGCAAAGCGCCTGGACGTTGGGTGTCTCAGTCTCAGTTCTCAGAAGCCAGGATGGGAGATGACCCCAGTCATGTGGGAGTTTCCAAAATAGGGGATCCCAATATAGTACCCTAAATAGTAGGATAATTCTTGTAAGGACCCCCAAATAAGGTACCCCAATTTTCGGAAACTCCCATATCTGGCAGTGCCCATGCTAAGCTTCACCAACATAGAACTCCAAGCCCCAGACCCAGATCTGATGTCATACACAATATTGGGAGTTTCCGAAAATTCGGGGTACCTTATTTGGGGGTCCTTATAATAAGGATCCTGCGATTTAGGGTACTATATTAGGGTCCCCTATTTTCGGAAACTCCCATATCTGCTCGGGTTTGAAAAGCTTTCGGGATCCGAGAGAACAAGTACAGGGCTTCATGCATCGAAGCAAGATTTCAAGACTCGTTGCTTCCTGTGAGCTGCGCCTTGCCACAGCGCCGTGCCACACTTCGAGGTACCTACGTAAACGTTGCTTCAACTTTGAAGCAACCGCTGAACCACCACTCACCCTTTGCGGCTAGACCCGAAACTCTCTCCACATGCCTGGCGGGGACGGCTGCGTGGGATCCCTGCCAAGGCAGGCCCATGTGCGATGACTTCAGTCTCGTTACGCAAACTTTGAATAAACAACTTTCGCACTCCCGGTACCCGGTACATGGGTCGAGGGAGTTCAGTTCCTCAGGGCCCCAAAGATGGGGAAAGGACTGGTAGGTTTTTTTGCAGGGGCCTTCTGGGTCGAGCAGGTGATAGGCATAATTGGGTCCCATCAGAACCCTAAACCCTCGGACTTTCGAGCCTGATTCCGTGTTGTAGCTGCAGATAGCGACCTAAAGCCGATACCCTAAACTCTGAACCCTGCTACCCCTTTCCAGAGTTCCTGAGCCCGCTAGGTGAAGCTTGGTGCGGGTGCGCCCTGTCACTCCAGCAGTTTCAGGCTGAAGGTCATTTTGGTTCAATCGCGGGACAGCCCTTTCTAGGATAGTGGTTCCACATCTACAGAACTTCCGACAACATGCATGAAATATGCGACCCTAGAAAGTCCTCAAACCAAGAAGCGAACCCTCGTCTGTCATGCCCTTGACTGGCCATGCTCTCAAAGGTGTTGCCCTTCAAGGCTGTGTCTTCTCATCCTCCTAAACCCTAAACCCTAAACCCTAAACAAACCCTAAAGCCTTCGTCTGTGTGTCGGCTCTGAGCACGCCTCGGACCACGAGTTTGCCACTCGCTTTCGTGGATCTGACGGGCCAGCTGATCCGCCTGCAGGCCAAGACAAGAAGAGAATGGGTTTAGGATTTAGGGTTTAGGGTTTAGGGACAATGACAAATAACACCAAGAAACAGCAGCAATCAGAACATTACTAATGATTGAATAACGATCATCAAAACGTAGTGACAATCATGATGATGATTCATGATGACAATGGAAGCTTCAGAGCTCAAAGCACCACAGCACGGACGCCGCAGCGGGACGGCCTCCGCTCGCTGCTTGGGAGGAATGCAATTAGGATCGAGCTGCGTGGTGTAGTGATCCTGGAGCAGGCAAACGGAAACAGCGACATGCCTTGGCACACAGAAGCTGTCGATACAATCTCAATCTTGGATCCTGGGGAAAGCAGTAAGTTCAGGCGTCCCGGGAGTTAGAGGAGGCGTCAAGTCAGGGGTGGAACACAATGAAGCCTTCTGAACCGAAGCCTGTTTCCATGTGCTTCCCCCAGCCGGTCTTGAAACATCGAAAGAGCGCCAGAATCATCTCCGGCAGGCTCTTCGGATTTGTTCTCACCCTGAGCGGCGCGGTGGGCTATATGGCCGATGTTGCGTTACTCATGGTTACATTCTGTCGAGTTTCCTACATGACCAGCAGCATGGCACCCTTCCCAGGATCGAGACTACGAACGAAGAAAGCTCTCAGAAGAGCTCTCGGAATCCGAGAGAGAGACAGAACCGTGCACTTAACGGCAGCCGGAATCTCCCACATCCCGAACCCTTCATTCGGCCACCGGCTTTGCGTACATCATGCGACATGCCGGCCTCAGGAGAAGAAGGATCACAACTGAGAAGTAGGACATGAAGACTGACAGAGCATGAAGCTCACCGACGTTTTCCCAGTTCTCCATTCCTGCTAGAATTTCTTGATCCTTGCATCACACGAGTAAATCGTAGTGCTTGTGGACTGAGCCCAATCGTATTCTTGACGATGTGCATGCAAAACTTTGCAGTTGGATTCAATCAGGTTCCGTAGAGAGATCTGAACCGGGGATCTCAGAGGCTGACGAACCCCAGGCCGAAATATCCACCCACCTTCTCTGCCTCCCTCCGAACTCCAAACATGTCGGGTTTTAGACTCGTGGAGATGGGAGTCCCGTCCGAAGGATGACGCCGGCCGAGGGCCCAGCGCCACGCGTCACACCCTTGAGGCATCAACAGCACAATTAAAACCATGGCCCCATGCAGCTAGCCAAATCATTCCGGCTGGACAGAGTCGGGTGGGATTGATGTATGCTTGCTGCAAGTTTTGGAATATGAAAGAAAGATTTTACAGATCCCATGTTGGAAAGCTGCTAAGCTCGATACAAGCCACTGCAACAAAAAACACCCAGAGGCCGCCTGGGGGCTTTAAACGATCCTCTCTGGACACTGACATGGCCCACACCCTGGGGTGAATTCCGTGTCTCACTCTAGATGTTGTTCACTCGCCAGGGAAAAGCCGAAACATGCGGAAGACGTCCATCATCAAACTCCATGAACAAATGTCACGTGCGCGCACGTAGGCCGTGGTCTTCAGTCAAGGAAGCGTTGATGGCCACTAGGCCCTAGGCAAAAGGCTTGAAACAACAACAGCCTCAGCTTCACCAGTTGATGTCTGGTCCTGTTGGATCTCATACATACATGACACGGCACCAATGTAGATCTCCATAACATGCCTGTTTTTTCCCAGCCTGTGACAGTTGGATATGCAATGATATGCATGAAGTTGTGATGGCTGGCCCGTGCCACCAGGCACTTTGTAGTTGCTCACTAGCCTTCGTGCAAATCTCCTGTTATCTCCGTCCATGTTCGGTGCTGCCGTGCGAAAGCCGGCTTCCTGCGTTAGCTGCTAGTTCCTGCTGAGGTTCCTTTGAGACTTTGAGCCCTTGCAAGTGCAGCCACCAATGACAGTCCCGAATCATCCCGAATCCATGGTCATCAATGCTGTCAAAAACCCTCAAAGCGGACCGCAACCTTTCAGGCTCTGGGTCTCCTCTTTTTTCCACGAGCGTAGCATGAGGCACGCGAGCTTGTGAATGAACTGGCGGTGAAGCAGAGGGCTTCTGCCTGGCGGAGATCACGCACTTCTGGCACAACCTGCCATGGCTTGTCCCTATCCTGCAAGTAGTAGATCAACGAGAGCAGCTTATACAGCTTCCGCTCTGGCTGCTCTCCCGTCGGTGAGAATCACTCCTGTCGTNTCTGGCACAACCTGCCATGGCTTGTCCCTATCCTGCAAGTAGTAGATCAACGAGAGCAGCTTATACAGCTTCCGCTCTGGCTGCTCTCCCGTCGGTGAGAATCACTCCTGTCGTGCGGTACCTCATGCGCCAGCTGCGTCCATGAACACGGCAAGCGCTTCATTCGATGACAAGAACGGATCTCTTGAGGTTTTGCGTTGAAAGACTCAGCAAGCACTCTAAGCCTCTCGCTGCTTCTGCCCAGCATCAGAACTGCACACCCCTTCGCTAAAACTGTAAGGTCCGGCGTGACGGCATCGGCGACACGGAAACCAAAAGCTGCAGCATCTTCTGATACTAGAAGGATCTCAGTACCCCTGAAGCAGAGGGCTTCTGCCTGGCGGATATCATGCACTTCTGGCACAACCTGCCATGGCTTGTCCCTATCCTGCAAGTAGTAGATCAACGAGAGCAGCTTATACAGCTTCCGCTCTGGCTGCTCTCCCGTCGGTGAGAATCACTCCTGTCGTNTCTGGCACAACCTGCCATGGCTTGTCCCTATCCTGCAAGTAGTAGATCAACGAGAGCAGCTTATACAGCTTCCGCTCTGGCTGCTCTCCCGTCGGTGAGAATCACTCCTGTCGTGCGGTGCCTCATGCGCCAGCTGCGTCCATGAACACGGCAAGCGCTTCATTCGATGACAAGAACGGACTCTCTCAAGAGGACGGTCGCTTGTTTTGCTGTTTTGCGTTGAAAGACTCAGCAAGCACTCTAAGCCTCTCGCTGCTTCTGCCCAGCATCAGAACTGCACACCCCTTCGCTAGAACTGTAAGGTCCGGCGTGACGGCATCGGCGACACGGAAACCAAAAGCTGCAGCATCTTCTGATACTAGAAGGATCTCAGTACCCCTACAAGGTCTGTGGCACTGCCATCGCAGCGGGACTGGATGCTCGACACTGCAGAAGAACTGACCTTTCCCCGCCGAAGAGCCCGGCATCAGCTCACGGTGGAAGACTGCATGACGACAACACTTTGTCGCTGCACACCGAAGCCGAAACAAGCACTGATAGCCAGGGCATGCCGTCTAGCGCCCAAAAAGCAGCTGCACAGCCAGATCACATCGAAAGCATTGTGACTCTGTGCTTGACCGGAACCGCGCCACCTTTGCATCCAGATGCCGCTGTCCTCCCAGAGCTCAGCAAACTAATTCGGGCATATTCGCGCTCTGGCGAGGGTCCAGGCGGGCCAGTGGCATTATCGTCCTCGTCCGGAAACGAAGCCACCATCAGCTGGCAGGTCCTGAAACAATTGCTCTGTCACATGGAACAGCAGCTCAATCATCCATGGACGATAAGCTCGACCCAGCTCTCTTCCCCACAATCTGCAAGATTTCCTGAACTCGGAGACGCCAACGCAATTTGACCGACTGCAATGCCAACAAAGGACGCTTGGTCAATTTACACAGTAGCAAGTCGCTCAAGGGAGAGGCAGAAACGGTCGAATTTCTGATTTGTCAAATTATCTGCCCCACTGATTCTTCTCTCTCAAGACCCAAGAAAGATCCAAGCACTGTTGAGCAAGAGACTTGTTCTTGATGGGGCCCGGATCGATTGGATGGTGCTGGAAGGCGCTGCAATGGGACGCTGCATATGCCCTTCGCCGAATGGAAAATTCCGCTCCATCTTGTTACTGAAGGAAACAATGAGCGCGAGTGAACTTGCGGTCATGTCATGTCAACCATATCTGTGCAGTTGAGTGATTGCGAATTCTTTGAAAGAAAAATTTTTTTTTTAGAGTTTCCCTTTTGACATATTCCATTTATATGGGAATGCTTTTTGGGAATCCTCTTTGTTTTTTTCCCCCTTCCTTTTCTCTTCTGCCACAGTCCGTGGATGGTGGTGAAAGGGTGTCGGTGGGATGGTTTGATTTGCACGCACAACATGTTGCTGCCCCGCACTGGAACACCCGCTTCGACGAACAGCGGAACGTCGTCGAAGAGGTCACGGGTGTTCCGCTTTGTGTACCAGCTCAACCGTCAGGTTCCCCTAGAGCCACTTTGGAACTTTCGACGGCGCAATCCTCAGTGTCTCCGGCTGCTTTGGCCATTTGCCAAGGCAACCTTGACTTCACCACCTGCTTGGAGCTTCTGGTGAACAATTTTTCCATTCCTTTTGTAGCCTTCTTTCAGAACGACCCGGCTATCAGATCGGAGGCCTACTTTTATCTGGGTGCCTTTGCTTTCGACAAACAACGGCTCCCGCGTTGGCATATTTCACCGTACAGAACATTTTGCGCTTCTTGAACGCTTTCGCAACTCCAATTCCCGGAAGGCACCTGGAGCTCACTCTGTGTCAGCCACAATGTTCGCACCCGACTGCACATCGACGCTGGCAACAAGCCAGCCTCTCAGAACCACACCCTATCTTTGGGCAATTTTTCAGGCGGCGAGGTCTGGATGTGCCCAGCCCGGATGCTAAGGCACCGCTGACTCAGGCTCTGCACAACTCAACATCAGCTGCACACCCTTGGAAGCTACACGCCTGGGCACAACCCTGGACACGTGGCACCTCCGACTTCCTTCGCCTGCGAAAGTGTTCACTGCACAGTACCTCAGGGCGACAGATGGGTTCTTACGGCCTGGACATGCCGGGACCTCGAAGCATTCCACTGTCGCAGCTCGCCCACTGAGGTCTCTCGGCTTTCCATAACCAGGCCCGCCGAACAACGACTCTCCCGCCTTGCCCAAAGAAGATGTAGCGGACTTAGCAGACGCTCTATTTTGGGATATATGCTGTGGGGCATCGGCACCACTGAGCAAAGAGCCGTCATCTAAAAGGTATCAGCTGTGTCTCGGTGGACCTTCTTGGCAACGAAAGTCCAGATCTGTTGTGCGTTAACGACGATTTGCTTCGCTTGGCATTCTCGGGGTGATCAGACATGCCCATGTCCCCCTTGCAAGGAGTACTCTCGCTTGAAGCTTTCGCACCCCGGAACATCTTGACGGCCCACCCAGCAACACTCCGGCTTAGCAGTCCCGGGTGATGTCCAGCCAAAAGCTACTTTGCAGAAGTGTCTGTGTTTTGCGAGCAGTATTCTCCGTAGGTGGCCATGTTTCACTGGAGCAGCCGACTAACGCGATGTCCTGGTTGGAACCATTCTTATTGGACCTGCTTTCTGAGTTCCAGGCTCGTTTGGTCAACATTCCCGCTTGCACAGTGGGCCAGGACAAGTAAACACAGGAACCGTTCAGGTGAACTGCACGCTCAATGCGATCTGCAGGGAGAAAGTGCGCTGGAAGTGGGGATGTACCATCCCACCTCGAGAGTAAGTCGCTGCGTCGTCGTTCTTTTTCGCCGGCTGTGTGGCTGCAGTCCAGAGTGATGCCCGTGATAGCGCACAAAAGGGTTAAGTGGCACTCTAGAGGTGTAGAGCTTATTGCAGGGACTCAGCCCCGCTGCTATCACAAGCGGGCAATATGATAGCCAAGCGGCCAGCCCTTGTGACTTCCAAAAAGCGAGCAAGAGGAAGCATTGTGCAAGTGTCTCGCACACTTGGTAGAAGAAGAAGGCGCTCTTGTTGACGCAGCCCAGAAGGCCCGGTCTTGCTCACGAACCAAAGCGGTTTTGTGAGCGCCTTCAACATCCAAGCTGAAGCCCGCGACGGATTCTGAATCCTCGCGAAGCGGGTAAGCTGCTTGAATGTCCTGCAAGCTGGGCAGAGAGAACTGTTCTGGCACGGTGCAGTTCTGGTGTGTTGCACACACTGTTGTCGATGACCAAGCGGGCCGATCGGCCGGGCGATATTGACCTTCCCGACTACTACCCTGTCTCTGTCCCCAGCGGGTAAAAAGCGGCCTCGAGACTGGGCATTTCTTCGAGAAAGCCTGCAGTCGCTTCCTCTTCAATGAGCTCTTGCAACAAAGCTGGATCCGACTCCGCTCCTTGCCAGTTGCCCTCACATGTAAGCAAATCCGGCTCATTCTCCCGCCTTGGTCGAAGTGTGTGACTGCGGGGGATATCGTTATCAAAGCCGGTTAGGACGCCTTGACGAAGCGAGGGAAAAAGCGAAGTGTCTCTGTCCCCAAGCATGGTGCAAAGCCTTTCCAAAGCAATAAGCAGCAAGGCTGTCCCGGCATGACTGCGAAATCCCAGTCCGAGAGACCGACGCTGCGTCGGAGAATCTTCTGAATGATGCCTGCAACCATGCTGACTCTGACTCATCGAAGAGCGGTTCATTTGTCGCGTCTGCGGCAACTTGTGTAGGCGAGTCGGGATGTGTTTTTCCAGAAGCCATCTTTGCCAAACCTGTCGAAGGTCGCGAAGTTGGTCGGCCTGATACCTGGGAGCATCCGATCAGTCTGGAAGTGAGTAGATCCCGCTTCCATCCTGAGCTGCGGTTGGGGGTCGCGTCCTTGGCTTGACAGGGATGGCGTGCAGCACTGCAGAAAGCGAGCATGTTCTCGTGCTCGAACTTCAGATTTGTATGGGAATGCAAGTGGAACCCGGTACTCTGCCGTCCTTTGCGACACAAAAGCACCTTGTGCATCTCGCAGCCCTGCGAAAGATTGTAGCCACTCTTGCAGGTGCAGGTACCTGCCAGCGAGCACAAGCGTGTGTAACTGCAAGCGAAGAGCCACGATTTCGCTACAGAGTTCTTGCTTCACACGTCCGCGCCGCTTCTCAAGCCGCAGCACACCATGAAACCTACAGTTCAACTTCAGCTTTTTCCCCGCCCACCCACTCCTTGGGCTTTTCAAGACGTACAAAGCAGTTGCGGCCACTTCTCTGCACTGGCCCGCTCTTACTTTTATCATGCTTTGTTCATGTGCTTTTGCTTCCACTATGCTGCTTCTTGCGATACGGGCTTAAGGTGACCGCACAGCTTTCTGCTTCGCTTTCAAAGACCGGGTGCTTCCAGGTCGAAGACCGGAGCCCCGGCACGGAGCTGCGGACACCTGCGTTCCGGCAAGNAAGACCGGGTGCTTCCAGGTCGAAGACCGGAGCCCCGGCACGGAGCTGCGGACACCTGCGTTCCGGCAAGCCGAGAAAAAGGTCCGCTTTCTTACACTGCTGTCTTTCAACGCTTTGTTCGCCAAGCTCGCCACGCACAGTAGCCTTTTGGTGTTTCGTGGTGTGCAGTTCACCTGAACCAATGTTTTCTTCGATGGGTTTTTAAGTTCCGTTTGAGTTCCCTTTAAGCTTCTCTTGAAGCCTCTTAAAAACGCCCAAGGGAGGCTTCAAGGTGGGTTTAAAGGCGGGCTTAAGGCGGAACTTCAAGAGGGACTTCAAAGGATGAATTTTATTTCTTCGTTTTCAACCTCCCTGAAGCGGCTTTCTCTGCTTGTGGGGTGGTAAGCACGTTTTTGTTCATGTCTTTACGGCGGCTTCAAGGGGGCTTTGGAGAGAAGCTAAAAGAGGGCTTCAAGGAGGCTTAAAGGGAGGCTTAAAGGGGGCTTGAGGGGGGGCTTCAAGGGATGAATTTTATTTTCCTCGTTTTTAACCCCCCTAGAACGTCTTCGTGTGGCTTTCTCCTTCTTGTGGGGTGGTGAGCACGTTTTTGTTAATTTCTTTACGGCTTGGCTTTCAAAAGACCCTTTGAAGGGGCTTTAAAGGGGGCTTCAAGGGGGGCTCCAAGGGNTTAAAGGGGGGCTTAAGGGGGGCTTAAAGGGGGGCTTAAAGGGGGGCTTAAAGGGGGGCTTAAGGGGGGGCTTAAGGGCTTCGACACTTTGCCCCCCCCCTCCCCTTTAGGGAAACCCCTTTAGAGGGGAATTTAAGGGGGGCTTTAAGCCCCTAAGGGGGCGGGGCCCATCCTCCAGAGACCACTGTGGCTTCTCATTGAAGAAACAGATTTTGATAATGACCAGTTTCTGTGCGTGATTCTTCCACGATGCAGTTATGAGTTATGAATGTTTTCAAATGGAAACAACAAGAAAATGGTGTCGATTGTCATCTGCATGGCACAGCGCGCTTGCAGGAAGTGTTTCCTGCAAGTGAAAAGTTACAGCTGTAGTCCATTTGCGCAGATCACATTACGACCTGCAGCATTGGCGTGTTGCGCTGTCACAAGCGTTTTTGTGGCTTGGACGATGAACGATTAAAGTTGGCTTGACTTGTTTCTTTCACGCGTGCGGCAGCTACCGCCCTCTCTCTTAGTGTAGAGTCTCCAATCCGCGCCACAACACAGCTGAGAGGATCGAGGATCCAAAATTCAGGTTGGAGCGCCCGGCACACAGTGGCAGCCTTTCGATGGACTGTCTATTGCTATGCTTCTGTTGAAACAAAGTTGCTTTCCGTAGCCAGGCAACGAACTGTGCTGCTTTGCTTTTTATGCTGATGCAAGCACTCCTCAGTGCGGAAGAGAGAGATTCAGAAATGGTACTGTCTTGCTTTTTGTGCTGATGCAAGCAATCCTCAGTGCGGAAAGAGAGATTCAGGAATGGTGGACAGTAGCATCCAAGTGTCATGCAGATTGCGAGACAGAGACTTCTGTTTCCACCAAGCTCTGACGGATTCCTTCGCTGCAAGTCTTCTTCTCTGGATTCAGTTGTTCACTCTCGCTGGATTCGTCTCTCTTGTTGCTTAATTCTGAGCTTTCTCATTCTTTGCTTCTCTCTAAAGAACTTCTGACCACGCCAGCACCTCTGCACAACTCCGCTAAAGACCAGTGAGTTTTGGCTGCAAGTTTCCAACGGCAACTTGAACTGAATGTTGGAGTTGAGACATGGTCAGCGGTTCATCAGGCGGCACTTCTTGGCTCAGCGGGTTGGTTCTGTCACTGGCAAGGTTTTAGAGGCTTTCTGTGCTACCTAAACGAGTTCGTGTGCTGTTTGGAATTATGGATTTACACTTGAGCCAGCCTCAATTTCTTTTGCAGTAAGTTGCACCCGTGTGAAGTGCACCAAATGTTGTGGCATCCAGTTGTGGGCACATTCTTTTTCGTTCTCGGAATTTCCAGCGGGTGTTTGAGACGACTTGCAATTGTTTTAATGCTCGACTGCTTTTAATGCTTCATTAACCACTCTGCTAAGTGATCGGACTTGAACTGTTTATATGCAAGAGGCTGATCTGTTGGCTGAAGCAATTACATGTTCGGTTTTGGTGACTTGGACATTTGATGATCTGTTTCATGTTCGCCCTTTTGAGAATGTTTGGGCTTCCTTGGCTCAGGGAACATTCCAACAACGTTGGTTGACTCTATCGCCAGAGTGACCGAACCGCACAGCTGTTTGCGCAAGCGCCAACCACAGCAACACAATACATTTTCGGGTTTAGGGTTGAGGTCAGGAAGTCCTTGTTACGTTTTTCACATCCCATTCGAAGTTTCCTGGGCCAGAGTGCCACGGCAGCTGCCATGCCCCAAGCCATGAACGAGGCCAGGAGATGTGCTGCAAGTTTTGGTTTGTCGTTCCCTTGCACAGGCGGGACTTTTGAACTCCATGCCGTTGGAGGATCTCAAGGCCTACGGCCTATGGCATGAAATCGCGACAGGATTCGAGATCATTGTTGCGTCAAGTCTCGTCGGCGAGCTGCTGCTTGTTCTTGGCACGGACTTTCGCATGTTAAGCAGCCAGAAGCTTGCAGGAAGTGTTGCCCTACTGTCTCCGTATTCAAGCTGTCGTACATGGACCGTACTTGCCTGCGTTTGCATGGCAATGTTGTGCTTCATGCAGGTGACCTGCGAGCGCTTGGAGCGCAGCTGCCAGGCTCGATGATGCGCAGATTCGTTTATGTTGTTCGGGCAAATGCCGAGGATGTTGAGACATCCTGCAGAGTTCAAGCAGCCACAGAAGCGTACTTGGCCCATCTTGGCCCCAGGACATGCGATCTTTGTTGAGTGAGTTTGAAGAGGAGCAGGCCAGGCCGAGCACGCGAAGTTGCGGTTTCTTCGAGAGGTTGTGGAGTGACCGCTAGCAAAGATTTCCCGGCAGTGCTTTGGAATGGCTGGAGTTCTAGACCCAGCGGGAGAACGAATCGTGTCCGCACACGAAGGCGATGCTGCGCCAAGAGCAGGACCGACTCCACAAGCTGCTACGCTGCATCCAGCCAGTATGCTGAACCGATTGAAGGTGCAGAGGTCGTGCAATGCGCTTAATTGGGGCAAACAAATCGGGATCGCGGTAGGAGGCCAATTGCATGGGAATAGTTCCTCCAAATGGATGCTTACTTTCCAGTGATTGGCCCCAGGATTGGAAACTTATCCAGGCTTTTCCGGTAGACTGGCACATGACATGCACTGGGCTCGTGGTAGTTTAGTGAACTCGCTGAGGCGCGTGGAGAAAGCACAGCGGAAGGTCAAGGGCAGACAGGACCGAGATGGACTTGGCAGAAGAGTTGAAGAACTGACCCCACTGTGTATTCCACGAAAGCCAGGAATGGTTTATCGACAATCTGCTCAGTGACATGGAGCACTTGGAGGCCGTCTTGGATGGCCGATGAGGGGGACAAGTGACTTGAAGTTGTGAGACAGAGGTGCGACTCATCTCTTGTGAGAAGGTTTGTTTGGTCAGGTTGCTACTGGTGCTACATATCTGGATGCCAAGCCAGCAAATCCTTGTTGGAAGGTGTCGAACTTGCTGTCAAGCATCTTCCGTGCTAAAGAAGAACGAAAGGCCAGCATCAGAAGGGTTTTCATGCTGCATGGTATAGATTTGAAAAGTTTCATGAGTTGACGGATGGGCGATATGATATGCCGCAGGTACATGTAGGCAACAGGCCGAGGAGGAACGATTTGCTGAGGTGGCCAAGAGGCGGCGATGGACTGCTGCCGAAAGTCCAGGCACTTGGGCCATTGCCTTTTCGCTAGACTCAGCGTAGGGCATAGACTCGTGTCGCGTGATGACCGTGATGATTGGTGCCGATGTCGGACAGGCGGCAAGCCGACCATGCCGGAAAATCTTCAGGACTTCCGCCAGAATCGACCCTGCCGTCATTTTGCATGGTGTCTGCTGGAAGCAATCTGAGCGGAAGCAAACAGGCTGGCGAAGCCTGCAAGGACGATGACCTTTCCGGTCCCTTCAGCGATGTCAATGCCTACCACACAGA
Source organism: Symbiodinium sp. clade A Y106 (assembly GCA_003297005.1). NCBI lineage: Eukaryota > Dinophyceae > Suessiales > Symbiodiniaceae > Symbiodinium > Symbiodinium sp. clade A. Next base: position 13,790 of record BGNK01000779.1, on the reverse strand, counting down.
ATGGGATGTGACATCACGATACCCTCGGACAGTAGGCGGACAAGCATTTAGTAAGTAGGTGCTCTCAGTGTTGGTGACGCAATTCGCATGGGTGTCGATGTGACTTCGTAACCCTAGGCCCTAGCCTCAAGTAAGTGTGACTTCTCTCTCTTCATAGGATTGCGCCGTCGAGTCTGAGGTGCAACTTTCGTGGGCCTTCGGTCTCCAGAAAGGTGGGCCCCGAGCTCAGACGGGCCGGGCAAGCGGAATGTAGCGATGCTCCTGTTGCCGAAGATTCGCCACTATGTCTTGCAACATCTTGCCACAAACAAACACAGAAAAACAAAGCATGATCGGCGGGTGATGCGCAGGATGCAACCTGCCGAATTCGGCACGGAGGCTGCAGAGCTGCAAAAATGGGTGGGTCCCCCAGCGGCCCAGCGGCCCAGCGGCGGCGCCTCCATAGTCCTGAACTCCGATGACTCTGTTATCGCTGCCCGAAGGTTCGAGAGGTCATGTCCGGTGACCCCGTGGCCCGCGTCTCAGAGGGTGCAGAGAGCGGTAGTAGTAGCGGTAGCGGTGGTAGCGGTGGTAGCGGTCAGGACCTCAGCCTCGACAGCAGTGGAGGTAAAGAGAATCCTTTGGTCATGTGGCCTGCTGGCCGCTTCAGATCGCCTTGAGTTTGGACTCCTAATACTTCACGACTGCAAGGCGGAAGCCGAAGCGCTGCCCGATGCCATGTGGGCGGCACAACTGGCCTTTCCCCCGTTTCTGTCGCAGTTTGTATGAGCATGAGCCAGTGTGCTGTTCTGTGGCAAAGCCACGTGCTGCTGTGGTTGGTATGTTGGTGCATGTTGCCCCAGCCGCGACGCGGCCCTCAGGCCAAAAGAGCCGTGGAGTCGTCGTCTGCAGCCCAGCATGCGACGTCATGTTTTGATGCTGCAAGGGTCAGGATGCGGCTGGACCAAAGAGCCCCCTAGTTCTCCGTTCTCCTGCGGATGCTTGCCGATGCAAGGCCGCAGAGGGTGCGTCACAGTCCATCCTCCAGTCCCAAAGCTCCAGGCCTGGTGCTAGGTGGCGTGGCGGCCAAAAACGCAGGGCCGCATTTCATCATATGTTTGCATGTGACATGTTATTAGAAGCAGCCAAAGCAGTGGCATCTCTGCTAGGACCTGGGATGGGCTATGCGGAGCCCGGACACCTGGTCGCCACAACTCTTCGTTGATGTATTGTTGGAGCTTCCTGCCTTCCCAGGCAGCCGAGTCCGACCGCGATTGTCAGGCCCCCCCACCCGTTCAGGCAACATGCAGATGCTTAGCAGGAGTTTAAGGTGCTGAAGGATCGACGCTCAGGCCGGCCATGCGAGCTCCACGGCCGGACGGTGAGGCACAGCTCGACTTTTGAAGTTGCTCAATCCTGCTTTGAGAGGTGGAGCTTGGATGCCAGACATCGGCTCGAGTCCGCTACAGCTCTGGTCGGCTTGCCTTGACTTCTCTGGTGCCCATGAAGACCGCTGCGCTGGCTTTACTTTGCTACCCGGCTTGGATAAAGAAAACTTTGGTGAGGGATCTTGAGAGGGCCGCTTTTGGAAATGTGCGTGCTGCTCAGGCTCGCTGTACGGCATCCTCGCACAGGAGCTCCGTGGTGGGCGTCGTGCTGGTCCCGAAGCAGAGCACCTGCTGCCGAAGCCCGCTGTGACCGTAGCACATGGCCTGTATGAGTCCAGCTGTGAAGTCCCTGGACTGGGAACGAAGCAGGTGGCCCGTGGTCCTGGAGGATGTGTGAATGCCCAGCCAGGTTTGGCCGGTTTCAAGAATCAGAAGCAGCAACAAACAGTGATGTCCTTCTTGGTCGAGCCCTGTGGCTTAGTGGCACCGCATTTGCATGCTAACTCCGTGGAAATCAACACTGTGATCCGTGGAGCTGGCGTCATTGGGCAGCTCACCACCGACACAAACGAGCTTGAGCTGTCAGAAGTCAGCGAAGGTGACTCCTTCTTCTTTGCACAGGCGGCATACCATTGGTGGGTGAATTTGGGTGAGGAGCCTCTCATTACGATTGGTGCCTTCTTCAACACCGACGATCCCGACACAGCACTGGTGGGATTTGATGACGGCGTCGGGCTGGTTGGCACCCTGATGCAAGACATGCCGTTACTGAACACCATGCTTGGTCGATCTAACGGCCACAAGAACACGGTGCCGCTAAAGGAAGGGGAGAGCCCTTTGTTTCCCAAGCTTACTCCTGAAGCCTGCGCTGCGGCACGCTCAAGCAACCGGCGGGCAGGGAAAGAGAGCTTCCAGAAGAATCCAACCGGCACCAACATGTTCCAGCCCGGCGAGCTGCGCTCGGGGAAGTTTGGGCTGACGGCAGCAGACACCCCTGTCTCATGCCCCAAGCCACCCTGCGGAGGAGGACTGGACTGGGACTGGACCATTTGATATCCTTTTTTCCCTGCATTCCTAGACCGTCGACCCCCAACTCTGAGTTCATGCCTTTGAGGACTACGGCCGCTGGCCGGAGAGGTCGCCAGTCGCAGTGCCCGGGTTGCAGAGGCCAAAGCGAATGTATCGAATGGCAGTGCTCACGTCATGTCGAGGCGAGGGCGTGGCCGGCACGGCATCTTCACAGCCCAGCTTTGATGGAGGCTTTCCGGAAAAAGCGCAACAGCTCAAAGCGCCGAATTCCCAGAGCTTCAGCTTGATGCCAGGTCTGTCATTTACCGCCAACGGCGGCGGTCCTCCCCCGCCTGCATTTTGGCCCGGCCTGACCAATGTGGCAGGACTGCGTGCTTTTGTTTCCTGGAAGTTCTATGTTTTTCTTCTTTGTGTTGTTGTGTCACAAGACTCCACCAGTTGTCAGCTCGTGCAGGAGGTAAGTCGCTGGTGAAGTTCGTCGTCTCCTACTGTGGCATCGTGTCTGCGCATACCCACCCAAACGCCGCGGAATGGAACACGGTCATCAGCGGCGCAGGCCAGGTGTCTTACTACCGGATGAACACGGGTGATGCTCCACAACTAGTAACAGTGGATGTGAAGAAGGGGGACACCTTTGTGTTTCCGCAGGGCACTGTGCACTGGTGGGTGAACTACAGCCCCACTGAACAGCTGGCCACAGTGGGTGGATTCTCTGCTGCCTTTCCTGACACATCCCTGTTGTCGGAGCTCTTCCACAAGACCGAGGAGGCTTTCCCGTTTGTGAACGATGCCGTGTTGGGCGAAGACTTCGTGCCGTCTGCTGCTACAGAAGGCGGTAACCTCTTCCCTCTTCTTCCCAACCGTCAGCCTGCAAGCTGTGGTGGCGACACTCCATGCACGTCGTGCGTCTAGCTCCAGCACTAGCAGACCTTTTGTCCTGTAAAGTTGCACTCTCCAGCATGTGTGTACAGTTTCATGATGGAGTTCGTAGCAGTGCTGCCCGGCGGTGGTGTAGCTTCGTCCACCTGTACAGAGACGGCCAACAGAGCCAGTCTTAGCTTGTGTCCGCTTGAAGCGAAGTATATTGCTCGAGCAGGAGTTGACGGTTGACAGATGTGACCGTGTACACTGTATAGTAGCTGGATGTCTCATCATGCGAAGTCGTCGAAGCTGCTCTTCCTCGTTGGCGCTCAGCTATTGAACTTGTGATTGTTGTCGGTCGCCAGGCATCTCCCGAGCACAGTGGAGCTGAGGCGAGGCGTTTTTGTCGGTAAGTTGGGTCTTGGGGTGCTCCGGCTACTGGCAGGGTTTGGGGTTGACCACCTGCTCTCGCACAGCGTTCGCGCCCACCAGTGCCAAGCCAAGCTGGCAACACTGCATGGTAAATATAATATCAGTATTCTTTGTAAGAACAAATCTGCCTGAAAATCGAATTCGGCAAAGGTCTTTTTTTTCGAAACCTGCTTGCGCAGCATGCAGGGAAACAGCATCGACTTGAAAGAGACAGGCCATGTCGGCAGACGAAGGGAGACACCAACTATGACTAGCAATATGCAGGGAAACAGCATCGGTTTAAGAGACACAAGCCATTTGGACACTTCATCAGTTTAGCAGACTTAGGCGTTCAGAGCCAAGCGCCACCAAGACCCGCACGAGCCTTGTTGTGCCAGTGTTTCCAAACTTCGTTTGGATCCTGGTTTTCATGGAGGTCTACGCTTGGTTCAAACTGATGCCCTGCGACCAGGGTTGCAAAGAAACGGAGGCACACACAGGACTAGCAATGCGCTTTGCCTCAGCGGTCAAGCCACGGCAGTTTTCAAGCAAGATTTCCGGCCCGAACTAGTTTCAATTTCGCTGAGCGTTTTCTTCGGTTCCAGATTTTCTAGCAACCCGACCATTTTTTGCAAAGAGCACAAAAACATTATTGAGCATGTTGCTTCGGTCACAGACCAAGGCCGCGATTTCAGCATTTTGGCCAAGTTTTCAGCCATTCTTTTTGCACGAATGTTCACTGAAGTTTTGCAAACTTTCAGCTAGGGTTACGCACAAATGAATTCTCACTGGCAAGTTTGTTCAGCTCTAGTACCTTCTTTGTTTTTTTACAGAAGCCTGTCTATTCTGCAAGAAGGTACTGGAACTGGGCTTACCTCTAGTAATGTAGGAACCTGATTAAGAAACCCTGGGCCTATAACCCCAAAATAGTAGGATTCATATAAGGAACCCTAATAAAGGCCCAAGGTTTCTTAATCAGGTTCCTACATTACCTTCTTTTGAAGAAAGTTCTGAGTTTTGAAAATTATTTATACAGGTCTTGGCGCTGGAAAGTCGCGCCGGGCCTGGGGGAAACCTGTAGAGACACCGGTTTAGGGTTTAGGGTCTAGGGGTTTAGGGGTTTAGGGTTTAGGGGTTTAGGGGTTCAGGGGTTTAGGGTTTAGGGTTTCTAGCGGGGAATCTTGATATAAATATCGGCGTCGCCTCGGAAAGCTTACGCGAAGAAATTTGGAAGGTTGCGCTGGTTCTGATGTGGAGCAGAGGCAAATTTTCATGGTAAGAAATAATGCTGGCTGGAAATTTGGCACCGGAGATGAATCCTGGTCGCCTGGTCTTGGTGCGGAGCAGAAGCACATTCTCGGTGAAAAGTATATATAAATACTTCTAGCTGAAAACCTGGCCGTGGTGCTGAAAAATCCTCCTTGGGTTTGGAAGCGCAGCAGGATATGATTCAGAAGCAAGTCTGGCCGAAGAAATGGTCTTGGTGCTGAGGTGCTCATGCCAAGTTAGAACAGCGATTTCAGCCGTTTTCTGCTTTTGATGATTTTGCAAAACATAATTTTCAGCTGGGAGTTTTCACTTAGCTGATTTTGGCGAATACAACCCTGCAGGACCCGAGTCACTTCGATACTCTGGTTGGCCTCGTGAGCAACGTCGCAGGTGCCTCGCAAGAAAAACCAATGCTTGGTTGTTCTGCATGGGGAATGGGGAGGTGCTTGCCCGAAGGCTCGAAGACTCGGCAAACTGTGATACTGAAGGGTCGTACTGCTGCGTGCTGCGTGCTGCGTGCTTGGTGCTTCGAAGCAGGTCACCAAGTGGCCCAGCAGATGGAACGGAGCTTCGAAGCCGCGCAGCAACTGGCGCAGCAGGTGTGGAGTTTGGGTGGCTGGGTCCTGGTCTCGTGCTTTTTGCCGCCTTCATGTGCATCTTGAAGCCTCTTGGAACCCTGTTGGCACCTCTAGCCTTGCAAGTGCTCTCTGAGACGTTGTCAGACATGTGACGCGCTTGCTGACAGGCGCGTGCTGCTTCGAAGGTGCGCATGGACGGACGCGGCAGCATGAGCCCCTGTTGCCAGCTTTGTTCCTCTAGAAATGCTTGACTTGCTCGTTTCGTTGTCCCGTATCTTCACTTGTCTTCACCCCTCGTGCTCCGCTCCGGGGAGCAGTAGGCCGCTGGCATGGATTTCCTCAGGTGGGGCAGACATGCCAGCTGCCCCGACTTTCTCCAGAAGACTGCAGGAGGCTGGGACGACTGTTTCTACTGTTTGTGCGCGCATGCTTTTTTGTCTATGTGACCATTCTTTGCGTTTCCGTCGTTCTGCACGCTTGTACGTTTCACATCTTTGTTTTCGTTTTTCCTACATTATTCACTTGCTACTGCTGTCATTGTTCGCTAGAGAACCATCATGCTTCACTGCCCTTGACGGCGTGCTAGTAGTTGTTTCTTCTTCATGACGACGGGGCCTTGCTAATTCGTAAACCTGCCCTCAGCTTTGAGCGTTATCAGTGGCAGGCCGGAGCGGTCATCAACTTCTTCGCAGATTGGGCGACAGGTATCCCTCCGGTGTTGGCGGCCAGTGGGATCGAGTTTGGGTTTTCGACTTCGGGCTGTGAAGGGCGTCGAAGCGCGGTTGCGAGAAAGCATGTCAGTGTAAAGCTACTGGTCCCCAAGCGCGAAGACACGAGTTTGCAAGTCCATATCAAGGTGGGAAGCACGTTCGTAGGCCTGACGTTCGAGAGCCTGTGGGATCTGTATCTATGCTGGAGTCACTGGAGTTGTCTGCAGGCAACGCTGCCGACCCTTCGCGAGAGGGCGAGGCTTTGAGGGTGCAGTGTTGCGGTTTCAACATGGACAGGCTGCAGTGCATCGCCCCAACCCTAAATCCCCAGTCGCTGATCCCTAAATCTGATGCTTCAGACTGTTGGCCGCAAGAAGAATGAGGCGTTTAAAAACAAGCTTTAAACCCTAAGCCCGAAACTCTAAACCCTAAACCGTTTCCCGTCTTGCAAGGGCGAGGAAGTGCCCGGGGCTCGGCATCTTGGCACCCATGCAGCGCCTGAAGCGTGCCACGATCATGAGCACTTCAGGTATGGCCTTCCCCGATCTTTGCCACCTGACAAGGCCAGCCGAGACAACCTTCCTCTTCCACCGTTCCGATCGAAGCATCACTATGGTATGGTTATCATCGGTAGTGTTGGTGATCCTGGTACCCTTTTCAAGGGTCCCGTCTCACGCGGATCTTATTACTGTAGGGTTTCTAATTGTGCCATTTTTGGGGACTCTGAAACCTCCACTTCGTCAGAACGAGCCGGAGGACATGAAGGAGGGTCACATTGGAGGAAACGCCGAGCCGGGATCCCGGACTGCCGCAGCCATGATTGCTGCTCTTTTTTTGCCCATTCGTAATAGTTCTGTTTCTAGTATTCTTGTTATTATAGTTCTGTTTCTAGTATTCTTGTTATTGGTACTCGTTTAGAACTATGGTTGCGATTGTAATGACCTGTGATGATTATCATCATTTTCATTCTTATTGTTATTCTGATTATCAATATTGCTACTGTTCGTACCATTGCTGTTATTTATTTTAGTATTAGTTCTAGTATTATGTTTGCGTAGTACTTTGGTTTTAGTCTTAGTCTCGGTATTGCTATTTTTGTAACAAACCCTGCGAAGAACAAGGCGCATCAAGTTCCAGTCGTATATGACCCTTGAGTTCCAACGGAAGGTTTCCTGTGTGGAACAGCAAGCAAACATAGAGCACCCTAAACCCCAACCGTAAACCCTAAACCCAAAACCCTAAACCCCTAAACCCAAAACCCTAAGCCCTAACTTGCTTTGGTACATGAAGGCCCGGCAAGATCGGCTCGGTGGCAAGCCGGGACGTGCGGCGAGCCAAGTTCCAGGCCTCCTTGGGGAAGCAGTTTGGTCATGCTGCCCGCAGACCGATAAATCTGATCTGAGGGCAGGGAAGACTGTTGGTGGTGGTGTTTCTGGTCGTGCCGGTGTGCTGGTGTCTTCTGCTGGTCTTGCGGTGGTCTGCTGGTGGTCTCTGGCTGGTCTCCTGAAATACCTGTCTCCTGGTGGTCTCTTGGTGATCTCCTCGGTGATGGTCGTCCTGGTCGTGGTCGCAGTGGTCGTGGTGCTGGTCCTGATTGTCTTGGTCATCCTGCGGCTTTATCACCTCATCCTTGTTTGTGGATCTACGCACGCGTAATTCGGCTAAATAGATAGATAGGTAGACAGATAGACCGATACAGAGATAGAGAAATATTATAGATAGACAGAGTGAAAAATAGATAGACAGATAGACAGGTAGATAAATATACAGACAGATAGACTCAGATAGATGATTCGACAGACATCTGTCGACATATGGATAGGGTAGATGCCTGATATGTATGTGAGTGTACATAAATACATATATATATATATGTGTATATATATGTATATATATATATATATATATGTATATATATACATATGTACATAATGTGTATATATATATATATATACACACACACATTTCTATGTACCTAGGCACCTCTCTGCAAGGCGGGGAGCAGGGAGGTGGAGAGTCTGGTCAAAATGTCCTGGGTCGTGTTCTTGTCCTCAAAGCCAGGAAGCATTCTCCAGCTATTTGCAGCAGAAGGCCGATCGTTTCCCTTGGAGCTGATGTAACTTGGAACTCAGGGGCAGATCTTTGGGACTTTAGGGCAATTTACGGTTTATTTGATGAGTCGAGACCACTTTTATGGCCCAGGCGCCGGAGTTCCAGTCCCCGGAGAAGCCAGCGGCCCAGGACGTCCAAGCCCGGCGAAGTTCTTGCTGAAGCCGTTCGGCCCGTGTCAAAGTTTTGAAAAAAGTTCTTGTCAAGCACGAGATAACACTTTCTGACAATCGCTCTAGTTGATCTGTGCCGAACAGGTCGGTTTTCTCTGTACCTCCGTGATTCTGTTGCCTGGCCCAAGTTACTGCTGGGCGCGGGACCTTGGCTCTCAGGTTGTCGCGTGCTCCGCCGATTTCGGTGGCACCACCGCGGGCAGCAGCGCCGGAGGCGCAACAGCGTGCTCCGGTGACACGGGAAATGACCGGAAGGGATTTGGATTCAATGTACATCACGGTGGTAGTGGCGATAGTGCTGGTTGAGGGTGGTGATGATGATCATGATGGCGATTGTATTTTGTTGTTCCTTGTTTTCACCAAAGGCATGTCTGAACGGTCGGGATTCTTGCATGGCACATCTCATAAAGAACAGGAGTGTCTGTGTGTGTGTGTGTGTGCAAGTGCAAGTGCAGCTGCAAAGCATTTGCACTGTGTCACAGTGTTCACGGGCTGGTGGGAGGGAGGGAGTATGTTTTATGATTACATGACAAAACTGGGAATCAGGACGATGCCTCTCCCTCCCTTCCTCCTTGTCCTCTTCCTTCTCCTACCCTGCGGCCCAGCTATCGGCGGTGGTCTCCCTCGCTAGCATCTTGAAATTCGGTGTCTACATGAGCATTCTGTGCTCTATCTGTCTTGTGAGGATCCGGAGCCCCCCTCGCCACCACCGGCACCGCCCACCCGGCAGGCAGGGCATCCTCGTCGGAACCGGGCCAGGGGTTTCTCGGCCGTGCTGAGATGCACTGCAGGCATTGCTTCAGGAAGCGCTGGGAGCATCCGAGGACGAGGAGGCACCCAGTCAGGGATCCAGAATTTCTGGCAACTCCCATGCCTGAGCGTTTGCTGCGATGAGTCCGCAACCCAACTTGACCCCCTCCCTTCTGCCTCTTATATGGGTTAAATTCGTGTTGTGATCCTTGAGCTGGATGGCCCTCAATGGCGTTGACCTGGATGGCGCAGCATGGCTTGTTTCAGAAGGCCTCCTTTCTGGCAACCATCACTTCGCCGCTCTGGACATCAAGGAACGCCTGGTCGCGCACAGCGTCCTGTCGGCTGTCCGGCAAGCTGCGTGTTACCTTCCGCCACCCGAGGGTGCACAGACAGGCACAGAGGAAGACGGCACCTTCGAGCTCTGCGGGACGGCTACTGACTTCCAGGATCTCAACGGCTGCGTCCGCTTCGATGCTGATTGCTCTGCTGGACTCGGCCGTGGACCAGCCGGGTTTCAACGAGTACCACACCGGAGCGGCCTTTGCACGCTTAGCCCAGCTGAAGCAAAAGAACAGGCTTTCGAGGGAACACTTGAAGGGCCCTGTCGTGCTCCGACTGCAATCCCGTCTTCTTGAAATCATCTCGCGTGGCATGTTGGAAGCCCGCGGGGCAGCAAACACTCTCTGGGCCGTGGCGGTGCTGGGCCTCAAAAACAGGAGGCTGCTTCAAGATTTGGTCCCTGTGGTTGGCGACACCTCATCTCTTATGAAACCGCAAGAGCTGGCCAACTGCGCTTGGGCCCTCGCATGCCTCAAAGACGAGCACGGGCCCGTGGTGCTCCAGGCCCTTCCAGGGATTTTAGAAAGTCTTCCCCAGAAGATCGGTGCCATGAAACCACAGGAGTTGTCCAACTGCCTCTGGGCTCTCACGCATCTACGGGAGGAGGCAGCGAGCGCACCCACTCTGATGGGTGTCGTAGGATGCGTGGCAGTGCAAGCCGCTTCCTTGGCAGACTTTATGGGGCCACAAGACCTGTCCAACTGCCTCTGGGCCTCGGCACAGCTGTGCCGTCACGTCGATGCTCCGGATGAACTGAGAAAGGCCCTAGTTCCACGGTTGGTGACGAGACTGCCGCGAGTTGTGCGAAGGATGATCCCTCAGCATCTGGCCAATTGCTTGTGGAGCTCCGTGTATCTACAAGACGTAGCCGACGTAGCTCCGGAAGTTCTGCAGATTGTGCCAGTGCTTTCGCGAGAAATTCCTGCCAAGGCAGCTCGAATGAAGACACAGGAGCTTAGCAACTGCCTTTGGGCGGCAGCGAACTTGAAGGATATTTCGAGAGAGGTGCTGTCGATCGTGCCGTCCGTTTCAGAAGGCCTGTCAGAGGCCGCCAGCTCCAAAGAGCTGCTGCCGCAGCACCTCTCCAACTGCCTTTGGGCTTCGGCCCAACTGAAGGACGGCCCGAAGGGCAGAGAAGTGCTGAAAGCCCTGCCAGCGATCCTGCACTCTCTTCCAAGCGTTGCCGACATGAATCCTCAAGAGGTGGCGAACTGCCTTTGGGCGACAGCCCATCTGCAGGACGTATGCCGCGGCGTTCTGAAATCGGTTCCATTTCTGGTGGAGCGCCTGGTTGAGACTCTGGATGGCATGAAGCCCCAAGAGCTTTCCAGCTGCCTTATGGCATCAGCCCGTCTCGAAGCCACTACGCCGGAGGTGCTAAAATTTCTCGCGCCGCTCTTGGCCGATACTTCTAACCAGGTCTGGCCTCGCGGTCTCAGGGACGGCGTGGAAGCACTGACTTTTCCGCGCGCCAGAGAAAGAAGTTGAAGCGAGTCTCCGTCTTTTCCGAGCTTTGCGGGACGAAGCTTTCAGAGCCACCGAGCCACCCAGATGCTCGGCACAGGTCGAAGCGTTGGAGCCCTGTACCGTCCAGGCCTCGGACCCTCCTGAAGCGTCTTCGGAGGAGCGTCGCTAAAATTCGTTTTTCGTTGCTTGGAGTGGAGGACAGCGTCGTATGACGGCACTCCCGCATTGCAGAGGCATGACTGATACAACGGAGTCGGGCACACGACCCCGCACAGACGCCCTAACGGCCTGGCCTAGCGGTAGCGTTATTGCCGTTACCGCTTGAAGCGGATGCTGAGTACAAGAGCACTTCACCTGTGCCGAGGTGCCCTACGGTGTGTTGGCGCAGGCATGCCGCCGTTCCGGACACGCTGGGTGCAGAGTTGTGGGTCTTTTCGATATGAATGAATGCACGGTTTGGCAGAGAATCGACGCCTCGCTCTGCGATGGCTGCACGCTTGAACCTGGGAGGTGACGTCCCTGGCAGGTGGCTCTGTGCGTCTTTCCTGGCTCGGAGCTTGGCACGTGAAGTTGCGGATCTCAGGTGTTTCGCCCAGCTGCCCGCAGTGCCTGCAGGCTGTTTGACTGGGAGAGCGCGCCTGGCGAGATAGCCAGGGAGGAGTGGGCCAGTGCCTGAGGAGCTTGTTAAGCAGTTGGTCAGGGCATTTCGCATGCGGAGAGGACATGCAAAGCATTGCCAAACCCTAAACCCTAAACTCTAAACCCTAACCCCCTAACCCCTAAACCCCCTAAACCCCTAAACCCCTAAACCCTTAAACCCTAAACCCTAACCCCCTAAACCCTAAACCCCTAAACTAAACCCCCTAACCCCTGAACCCCCAAACCCTAAACCATAAACCCTAACATACATAAACATACCGCAACATACGGGGTTCATATATGAATCCTAATATTTAGGAGTTACATGGCCAGGGTTTCTTAGTTAGGTCCCTACATTAACGAAACAGCAACGCTTCGCAGCCCTGGCAGAGGCCGTGCGAGGCTTCGAGGTCCAAGCGCACTCGGAGGAGGCTTGGGCGGTTTAGGGGGTTAGGGGGTTTAGGGGTTTAGGGGTTTAGGGGTTGAGGGTTTAGGGGTTTAGGCTTTAGGGGTTGAGGGTTTAGAGTTTAGGCCCGTTCCTGTGCTTTTTGGCGGCTTCGTAACGGGTGCAAAGAGGTACTGTAGTTCGCAGTCCGAAGCTGTCGGGTGCAAAGATGGACTGTAGTCCCATTCGTCGGTTGATGCTTCGCAGGACTCTGAGAATCTGGAAGTTCTTTCTTTCTCGAAGTCCGGCCCCAAGAACCTACGTGGTTCCTGGCATCTCTCCGGGGCTCCTGGGGGGCTACTCGCACCGCATGCACTGCCTCGCCTCGCGGTGTATTTCTCCTCTCTGTGCCACAGTGGCAACATCGCCTTGAGGTCGCCAGCCACCTTCGAGCTCTCTGCAGGGCAGAGATACCGGCTTCAGGCACGTCGGCGAGGGCTGCTAGGGATATGGGAACATCTGCAAGGATTCACGTCATGATGTCGGGGGTGCCAGGGTGTGTTGAGGCACCACTGCTCTGGTCGGGATCGGATAGTCCCCAAGTCGGGACGCCGTAGGACTCCTCTCGTGTTCGCATGATCTCGCCAGTTGCATCCAGTCCTTACTCCAACAGTCGCTCGGGAGGGCCCACGGTTCAATGCTCCTGAACGTTTACGCCAGCCATTGCTCGCCATTCCCGTCCTGTGTATCATCTTAAAGATGCCATGGGTATGTGCAAGGCAAACATGAGTGCTCGCATCTCGGAGGTTCGGGCGATCCTGTCCGATAGCAGGCAATCAGGCGCAGTGCAGTTGCGAACAGATCCATAATTTGACTGTCCGCGACGGGTGCGGGAGTCGCTGAGAGCAACTTGTTGTTTAAATTGTCTTCGACCCGTCTGTCTGCATGTTCACAACGGAGAAGGAGTTCGAAAGGATGTAGCTGCAACTGAAGAAGCAGTAGGAATGTTGCCTTGCCAGCTGTAGCCCGCATGGCTGACTTACATATCTGGCCGGGGTGCTTCCATGCATTGGACCTGTAGGTTCCCACCAAAAATCGCAGGTCCTGACTCTGAGTCAAACAAGAAATGAGTGCTGTTGGTCCTCCGCATGACCTTAGTTACTTAGTTGACCTTGTCGTGCCGCCGAAGACTAGCCAGCTTGTTCTTTGCTTTACACTCGTTTCTGTGCCTCAGAATGTTCACCAGGCAGTGCCGGAACAAACAAGGGCCAGCTTACTCTCCGACCCAGAACATTGCTGGATATTGACGGCCCTTGCATCCAAAATTACTCACACGGTCCCCATCTCAAGGTAGCCTTCAGTGCCTCAAAACACACGGCCCCGTACGTCTGAACTCGTCTCAGGGGCCTCGGCCTCCTGGACTTCGGCGCTCTCCAGCGCGGCCAGGGCCTCCGGGACGTAAGCATCGCAACCGCAGCAGTCAACATGGCACGCAGAGTCATCGTCTCATCGTCATCACTGTTGCAGTTGTAGTAGCAGGCCGGCGGCCACGTTGCACTTGGCTGGTATGTATGTATGTACGTATGTATGTATGTATGTATAGGGCTCAGAAGACTCCACAGGGGAGATAGCTGAAGCCCCAGCGCCACTGAGCGCGATTTTGCCTAGTGCGCCATAGGCAAACATCCTGCCAGTCCACC
>BGNK01000778.1:131107-200696 GCA_003297005.1 Symbiodinium sp. clade A Y106 | reverse complement strand
CTTGGGGTCATTTAAGGGTTCAGCTTCTTCCTGTGCAGAGCGACACTGCGGGTCTCTCTGCCTCCGTCTTCCTTCCGGTTTTGGGGTCGGCGGCATTGGCGGCAGCCATTAAATAATATTCACATAAAAATACAAGCCATATACATGTATATGTAATAATGTAATACTATATGTCGTATCAAAGACGGTGTCTCGCCGCCACTCTGCAGCGTTTCTGGAGCACTGGAGGATCCAATTCTGCATGGATCTCTCCTCTTTCAACGACAGAAGTTTGGGCCTGCTCGTCTTCTCGTGGAAGGCCAAAAGACATCCGACATCTCACGGGCTGTCACTCGTTTGGAGGAAGTGAGAGCAGAGAGAGAGAGAGCACCGAGACAGCCTTGGCGGTAAGCCTTTTTCACGGCAGAAGCTCGCAATCGGCGCATGGTGTTGGAACCACGGCTATCGTGATCATCGCGAACAATTTTGGGTCTGACAGAACACAGAGGCTGCGCAGGGCAGTAAGCATCAATTCATGAATGTGATTGTCGCTCGGCCTCTGTATGTTGAAAGTTGTGCTGCAAAGCTCACATTTTCCAAAAAGCCTTGGACCGTGCTGCCCTTGCTGGTGCTTTGTACCTGTGGAGCTTCTTTGGCACACTGTCAGTGTCCAGCTTCAACGATAGTGTCGTGGCATGGCAAAGATGTTTGGATTGTGGGGGTGTCCTAATGTGTCATGTCTTTTGCGATTGTGTTACAATCGGCAGCAGTAAATCCTCAAGCGATTGGCTTGTGGCATATCGAAATGCACTCGTGGCGCTGTCACAAGACAGAAGATGAAATACACATAGTCTGACAATTTAGTGGCTGTCTAGAGTCTCGGGCTCAGTATGCTTCAAGCATATAGGGTTGAGAAATTCACAAACACTCCGAGCCTTCACCACGAAGCCAGGAGTCGTCCTTGCACAATTGCCGAACGTCGGATTTCATGAGTTGCGTCTTCAGGTTACCACGCGTGTCAAAATAATTGATGTGCGTGCTTGCTATAGGAAAACTACACAGTGCTTAAGGTACTTTCTTCGCTCATGGCACGGAAAAGCCGACATGGGAGCCTTGCTGTTTCGAAGTCCGCGCTGGTCCACAAATCCGCGTAGCCTCGGTGGACGAAGTAGGCAATTTCAGAGACATAACATGCTCAAAGAACAGCATGGGATTAGCGGATGAAGACGGCTCGTGTATGACTACTGGTACAGCTAAGTTAAATCATATTACATTTACAGTCCTTGTCATGCAGAGGTGGCTTCTGACACACGAAATGTAGGACGTGGTTTCAGCACATGACAACCTCCGTGGCGCATCTTTCCAGCAAGCCCGGCTTCTTTTGAATTTGATAGCGGGGCCAAGCATCCCGAGCGCTATAAGCAGAACTGTAGGTGCCAAGTCAAGATTAAGATTTCATGATATTCCAGGCATCCCCACAAGAATCCAAGCCCCTCATCTTCACAAACTTCCCGGGTTTAGGGTTGAGGGTTTAGGCATCCCCACAAGAATCCAAGCCCCTCATCGGGCCGAGTCCGAGGAGCAGCTCCAGGGCCGCAAGGCGGGGCAAATTGAGATCCTCGATACGGATCCTGATTCGCACCCATCCCGCTTGCAGTTTTTGATGCAGCAGAAAGGCGACGAAGGTTTTCATACCATCCCTCCTTGCTTGGTTTTGCTTCCCAATGCCTTGTGCAGATGTTTCTATAGCCTTTGACCCTAGCATCCTCGTACACAGACGAGCATGGCTCGAAATGCGGATCGGGCCTTACAAATGCAAAGCCCCAATGATGGCAAAGGGTCAGCATCTGCCCTGCGAAGAGACGCCGGCCGGGTCGACACTGAAGCGCCGCCTCGAGCTAGAAACCCATCGCTTGGACCAGTCGTTTGCGGTTTGGGGCTTTGAACCGGACCACAGATCCACAGCCTGCGGCCACAACTCCGTTTCACCTCTTTCCTTCTGCCAAGGAGTCCCAGTACTTAATTATCATGTCATGCGTACCTCCAGACCCAGCTCAAGAATTCGAACACAAAGCGACTCCTTTGGCCTATGAAGCTATTGCCATGGATGTGCCATGTAACTCTGGAGTATGCCCCGGTTGGACGGCTGGCGAGTCGCTGCCACCAGCGCCGTCCGCATCTCTGAAGAGCCAACTTGGCGGCTGAGAATGGTGCCTGCTCCCATCAGCTTCAAGGGAAGTATGGCCCGTGCTGGCTGTCATGATATCGCATATTACATGTGGCAGACAAGCTCGACGGGCTGCGGGCCAACAACATCAACCAACCCCACCACCACTGCCAACATCCCTCTCCGGCACCGCCAACCCAGGGCAATGCATCGACACTGCCATAGCCTGCCGCCCCCAGCTCCCCTCCTACTTCCCCTGCCCTCCATCATCACCATCGCAGCACCATCATCATCATCATGATCCTGACCATGGTCATCATATTGATCATGAAACGTCTCCTCATCCTCCTCCTCATCATCATCATCACTATCAAGCACTATCATCATCATTGTGAGCATCAACAACATCATCATCAGCATGGTCATCAGCCTGGTCATTATCATCACCATCATCATCACCACCACGGCATCATCACCAACATAATCATCATCCTTGCCCGCTTTCATCATCACTATCATCATCATAGGGTTCTTCATCATCTTCTTCCTCATCGTCATCATCATCATCATCACCACCCATGAACACCATCATCGTCAACATTACCATTATCGTCATCAACATCATCATAACTATCATCGTCATGTTCATCATCCAAGTCCTCATACCGCCGTCAAGATCATTCGTCACCCTCACCAATGGCCACAATCTCATCTTGGTCTTCTGCGGCAGCAATACTCCTATCTGCCTACCCGTTGCTGGTTGCCGCCGTCGTAGTCGTATTCATCGATGACGTCGCCACTGTGTTCGCACGATCGTCATACTCGCCATCGTCAACATCTGACTACAGTGCACCTCGAAAAGTTGGAAACCGGGTTAAGGGCAATTAGTGCTGGGATTCCCTTTTCCCAACTCTTCAGGATTGAGGCCATTGGGTTTCCAACTTTTAGGCTCCTACTGTAGCTCGAAACATCAGGATATCATCTCAGAAAAACATCCTGTGCCATGGATACATACATGCGAAGTGACTTATGACAGGAATGCAGAGTCAACACAGTTTCGGAGACGGGGCTCGAAGGCTTGGAACTGGGTAACAGGCAGATGACTGGATGATTACGAGGCAAGATATCCGTGGAAAATCCAGCTCATGCCAGCTGTCAGGCATTTGCTGCCCCGTCCCGTTTCCCTCCAGCCTACTGTCATCCACTTCTGCAGGACGGCCAGCGACTGCTGAGCTGATGACACTATCCTGACACGTCAAGGATCTGTGCATCGAGTTCTGCAGATGCTCTATCCGGCCAATTAGTAGGATACGGGTATCCTGTCCCATGGTTGGACTTTGGTATGCATAGAGCTTGTAAGCCATGAAAAAGCTGCCTGCACATCCGTGTGGAGCGACCCTTTAGCATCCAAACCCGAAACAACGGAGACAGGGCTGACAGTTTGTCTATTCTCCTGAATCCAAGGGCTTCGGTGCTTGCATGGTTCCTGAATTATGCTTAGCGGCCTGGGGGTTAGGACTCAGGACTTACACTCAATGACACGAGCAATCTCCATCTTTCAACGGAAAGCCCATGGTTTGGAGCCTCGGCTACACACTGCCACCTACAACCGGGAGACCGTGCTTCTACAATCTTCGTACACCTTGGTTGATACCGAGAACATGCATGTAAGCCAGGTGGCATCGATTTTCCGACGCTGGGGCTGCCGGAGATGAACCTTTGACACCGGCACGCTTCGGCTACGCGCAAGCTCGGATTTTGCTAGGTGGGATTGCAAAGCTTCCAGAAATCTTCGGTGGCCTCACCTGCTGTCTGGAACTGAAAACGGGGGTCTATGCAGATCGGACGGAGTAATGTGTTCGGCCATCGCCACGAAGACGACCAGACTACTTTTAAGGTTCACCTGGGGATATTTTGGCTTCATCTCAGGCTCGCCAAGGGTAGTGCGATTGAAGCACTTCGGATTCAGGGATGACGGCAGCTTCGTAACCGTCAGCGGCAAATTCAGGCCCAAACTGAATAATCGAAGCTCCTGGTTTACAAGACAGCTCTGAGCTTACGTACAACAGCAACCCGCCAAGCCCCAACTTCGACTGACCAACGGACTAAGGGTCAGGGTATCCCACTTCATGGGTGTAGGCCAGCAAGACCCCGACAGCCCGAAAACAACACTCAACTCAATGCGCTTAATATAGTCCGTCGTTGGAATCAGTAGCCATATCGAGCTGCCGAATAGCGCTAATATAGAGGTCGGCTTGTTGCTGCGAGCAGGTGATTGCATAGTCGATGCTTCGGTGTTGCATCCGCGAAGCTTCCCAAAAGCCACAACCATCTCGACGCCGCTCTGAAAATGTGTTGTCACAGATGTTGGTCTTTGGAAGTGTGAGCTCGTCGGCTCACACAACAACAGCCAAGAAGCACACTGTTGCCTGCCAGAAGGAGGTTGTAACTCAAGTAGCTGTACGACATCCTCGGTGGTACAGCGCATCACTTGACTGTTGGAACTATGTTATAGATGTGTGTGAGGCTGTCATGTCCAGCATGCTGTGCAGCGTGCCATTCGGAAGGTGGTGATGATGATGACGATGACGATGATGATAATGAGGATGATGATGATGTGATGATGGTGCAGATGAATCTGATGCGGGGAGGATGAAGCTACTGACCTTAGTCGCGATGATGATGTGTAAAGGCAGCTCGTGATGCATAATGCCGGATGATGCAGATGACGACAGACGCTGAGGTGAGGGACTGATGTCGGATGATGCTGATGAGTTGATGAGACATGTATACAAATGATACCGACCAACGAAGCGATGACAACAACCACAAGGATGAAGGAATGATACTGCGATTATCGTGTCGCGGTGATGATGACGATGCTGACGACGTGGGACCGCCACAGTACTAGTACGAACACGGCTTCGTTATTTTGTCTGACGCTTTACAGCAGTACACCCCATGTTGCTGTCAGTACTCTGGTATCACTACAAACTCTTAGTGTCTTGCTGCATCGTCCGAGGTGAATTGAACTTGCTGGTGTCGAGAGTGTAGTTGTTGTGCAATGAGATGTTTAGCTATTGTTAACAGCTGAGACTTGAGCGAAACACCACGAACTGATAGTGCAGCTGCGCTAAGTGCCTACGAGACCACTCCTGTGTCAAGAACTGATCTACTCAAGGCTCAAACTCAGTCTGACAAACGCCACCCAGCTTACCAATCTCCCAGAAATGGCGCAGAGGCGTCGTTTAGCTTGTGATATCATCTGAATCATGCTTACGCTTCTGCCAACCAGCTTTGCTTAGTCTTCCAAGTCTGACTCTGCTCTTCCAATGCTTCTGTACTTGGCCTGCTGCCACGATTCCCCGGCACGGTTGGCACAGCTATGTCTCCATAAAGATCTGCCTTCCCTTGCTCCTCCACGCCGTCTGGGTATAGAGGTTGGATATGCGGTTTGAGTTCTGCTCGTTCCAATCAATGGCTGATGACGCTGTTTGCTATAAGCGAGCGGGCTCTGGTCTGGCATGCATCGCACGTTCCGGCACTACCCAGCTTCCCGTCAGCATGCAACAAGACCATCACGACAAGTTTACCGAGACAAAAAAACCTAGAATACCATATACTGCTGCCTACGCTTAGACTGAGGGTCAGAAGGCTGAATGCATCTGGTTCGATATGTTCCCTCTGCACAACTTCACTTTCCCAATGCACCAAAATTCTCGCACGCGTGCAACACCGTAATGTGAGCACCCTCAAGATTCCCAGCACCCATTCTTGGGCTTCATTCAACGCATATGGAGAACACAAACCTCTCTAGAAGGAACCGCCTGCAGCGCATGCATCGACAGCACTTGACACGATACCTCTTATGAATGGGAAGTGCACTTGACACGATACCTCTGATGAAAGGGCTGTGCACTTGACACGATACCTCTGATGAAAGGGCTGTGCACTTGACACGATACCTCTTATGAATGGGAAGTGCGCTTGACACGATACCTCTGATGAATGGGCTCCGCACTTGACACGATACCTCGGATGAATGGGCTGTGCAATTGACACGCTACCTCGGATGAATGGGCTGTGCACTTGACACGCTACCTCGGTTGAATGGGCTGTGCACTTGACACGATACCTCGGTTGAATGGGCTGTGCACTTGACACGATGCCTCGGTTGAATGGGCTGTGCACTTGACACGATACCTCGGTTGAATATGCTGTGCACTTGGCNGTTGAATGGGCTGTGCACTTGACACGATGCCTCGGTTGAATGGGCTGTGCACTTGACACGATACCTCGGTTGAATATGCTGTGCACTTGGCACGCTTCCTCGGTTGAATGGGCTGTGCACTTGACACGATACCTCGGTTGAATGGGCTGTGCACTTGACACGGTTGAATGGGCTGTGCACTTGACACGATACCTCGGTTGAATATGCTGTGCACTTGGCACGATACCTCGGCTGAATAAGCTGTGCACTTGACACGATACCTCGGTTGAATGGGCTGTGCACTTGACACGATACCTCGGTTGAATGGGCTGTGCACTTGACACGATACCTCTTATGAATGGGAAGTGTGCTTGACACGATACCACTGATGAATGGGCCGTGCACTTGACACGATTCCTCTGCTGAATGGGCTGTGCACTTGACCCGATACCCCCGATGAATAGGCTGTGCACTGCACTTGACAAGATACCTCTGATGAATGGGCTGTGCACTGCGCTTGACACGAAACCTCTGATGAACGGGCTGTGCACTTGACACGACACGACACCTCTGATGAATGGGCTGTGCAGTTGACACACTACCTCGGGTGAATGGGCTGTGCACTTGACATGCTACCTCGGCTGAATGGGCTGTGCAATTGACACGCTACCTCGGTTGAATGGGCTGTGCACTTGACACGATGCCTCGGTTGAATGGGCTGTGCACTTGACACGATACCTCTGATGAATGGGCTGTGCACTTGACACGATACCTCTGATAAATGGGCTGTGCACTTGACACGCTACCTCTGATGAAGGGGCTGTGCACTTGACACGATACCTCTGATGAATGGGCTGTGCACTTGACACGATACCTCGGTTGAATGGGCTGTGCACTTGACACGATACCTCGGTTGAATGGGCTGTGCACTTGACACGATACCTCGGTTGAATATGCTGTGCACTTGACACGATACCTCGGTTGAATGGGCTGTGCACTTGACACGCTACCTCTGATGAAGGGGCTGTGCACTTGACACGCTACCTCTGATGAAGGGGCTGTGCACTTGACACGATACCTCGGTTGAATGGGCTGCGCACTTGACAGTATACCTCGGTTGAATGGGCTCCGCACTTGACACGATACCTCGGATGAATGGGCTGTGCACTTGACACGCTACCTCGGTTGAATGGGCTGTGCACTTGACACGATACCTCGGTTGAATGGGCTGTGCACTTGACACGGTTGAATGGGCTGTGCAATTGACACGCTACCTCGGTTGAATGGGCTGTGCACTTCACACGATACCTCGGTTGAATGGGCTGTGCACTTCACACGATACCTCGGTTGAATGGGCTGTGCACTTGACACGATGCCTCGGTTGAATGGGCTGTGCAATTGAGACGCCTCCTCGGTTGAATGGGCTGTGCAATTGACACGATACCTCGGTTGAATGGGCTGTGCACTTGACACGCTTCCTCGGTTGAATGGGCTGTGCACTTGACACGCTTCCTCGGTTGAATGGGCTGTGCAATTGACACGCTACCTCGGTTGAATGGGCTGTGCACTTGACACGATACCTCGGATGAATGGGCTGTGCACTTGACACGCTACCTCTGATGAAGGGGCTGTGCACTTGACACGATACCTCGGTTGAATGGGCTGCGCACTTGACACGATACCTCGGATGAATGGGCTGTGCACTTGACACGCTACCTCGGTTGAGTGGGCTGTGCACTTGACACGATACCTCGGTTGAATGGGCTGTGCACTTGACACGATGCCTCGGTTGAATGGGCTGTGCACTTGACACGATACCTCGGTTGAATATGCTGTGCACTTGGCNGTTGAATGGGCTGTGCACTTGACACGATGCCTCGGTTGAATGGGCTGTGCACTTGACACGATACCTCGGTTGAATATGCTGTGCACTTGGCACGCTTCCTCGGTTGAATGGGCTGTGCAATTGACACGCTTCCTCGGTTGAATGGGCTGTGCAATTGACACGCTACCTCGGTTGAATGGGCTGTGCACTTCACACGATACCTCGGTTGAATGGGCTGTGCACTTGACACGATACCTCGGTTGAATGGGCTGTGCACTTGACACGATGCCTCGGTTGAATGGGCTGTGCACTTGGCACGCCTCCTCGGTTGAATGGCACGATACCTCGGTTGAATGGGCTGTGCACTTCACACGCTTCCTCGGTTGAATGGGCTGTGCACTTGACACGCTTCCTCGGTTGAATGGGCTGTGCAATTGACACGCTACCTCGGTTGAATGGGCTGTGCACTTGACACGCTTCCTCGGTTGAATGGGCTGTGCAATTGACACGCTACCTCGGTTGAATGGGCTGTGCACTTGACACGATGCCTCGGTTGAATGGGCTGTGCACTTGACACGATGCCTCGGTTGAATGGGCTGTGCACTTGACACGATGCCTCGGTTGAATGGGCTGTGCAATTGACACGATACCTCTGATGAATGGGCTGTGAAAGTGACGCCCTGACATTACTCCTCCGACTACGATGATCGGACCTGTTGGGTCGAGGATCCCGGCCTGTTATGGGTTCACGAACTGACAACTTGGTCGCACGTACCACCGAGCCCCCGCCCACACAACTCCGACGGAACATGCAGAAACTGCTTGCCTCCGTGCAGCTGCTACTTGGGCATGACAACTGATAACCATGTTAGTCCGAACCCCTTCCTGAAAAATATACGTCCAGGCCTCCTGCATGGCCACAGGAAGTTGGGAATACCAGGGACTGAAGTAGCCGGCTTCAGGATCCTGCCATGCCGTGTGCCAGAGTTCTTACCTCATGGCTTACGGGCGAAGTCTTTCTGATAAAAACTCCGCGCCAGGAGAGATAGAGGGAGAAAGGGAGAGTTCTGGGTAGTTTCCAGTCTCAACTTTTCAGCTAAACTCTCAAGGCCTGTCACATCTATCATGTCATCTTGGGGAGATGCAGGTGTTGATCCAGACCGGACCCCAACCTTCCTTGGCATTTGCGCAGAAATCCTAGGTTCTAGAAGCCTAGATCCTACAGTCCCATAGCCCAAAGAGTGCTCATGCCCTGGGCAACAGGGTGCTGCTGCCTTGCAGTTGCTGTCCACGTAAACATCGGTGAGCCTCAAGGTCCGAGGACCCAGCAATGACGACAAGACTAACCAGAAACAACTGTGTGATACCTTTTCCGTACCCCTGTGATTTTTATCCGTGTCCGGTTGTGCCAGAACTCACTGTTGCTCCAACCGTTGGTGTGAGCGTCTGATGCTTGCAAAGCTTGGAGGATCTGACGGTCAAAACCTTGATTGGATGGCCCGTGTTCGAGCCCTGGCCCATGTGCGTGTCACGCTTTCTGAGCTACTTAAGCGCATATTATGTACATGTATGTATGTATGTATGTATGTATGTATGTACGCCTATATGTATATGTATATGTATATGTATATGTATATGTATGTTTGGTATATGTATGCATGCATGTACGTACGTAGGTAGGTATGTATGTAAATACATATATAAATATACATATACATATACATATACATATATATATATGTGTATATATAATTATACACACACACATACCCAATGACGCAACGCGTGATGCACGTATCTGTGTTCATGTTTCCTACCTCCACCCACGTACCCACCTTCCCACCGTACTTACGTTCCTACCCTCATACTCTCCTACCTGCCTGCCTACCTACCTGCAAGCCTAGCTACCTACCCACCTATACTTTTTCGAACATACTTGCTTGAGTGATTGCTTGCTTGCTCGCTTGCTTCCTTACTTCCTTCTTTACTTGTTCCCATACGTATTATGAATTATCATCCATTCATTCATTCATTCATTCATTCTTTCGCTGATCATCTAATATGTGAGATTCATGTATTCACGCACTCACTCGCTCGATTGCTCACTCCCTCCTTCGCCCACTTACTGAATGACTCATTCGATCACTCACTCGCGCACTCACTCACTCCCTCACTCACTCACTCGCTCTCTCACTCACCCAGATGTGCGAATATGCATTATGTATGTGTGCATGAGCGTTACCGTATGGCTTCTTGTAGCACCCTCAAGTGACAAGTCCTTTTGCATTTATGCAGGCACCCAAACTGTAAGCGCAGGTTGGTGTCTTTGACTGCATTGCGAATGTTGGTGAAAGAGAGCCGTCGTCTTATCCTGAGCATCAACCCAATCTACCGTCGAGATGATAATATCCAAACGAATCTAAAAGCACAGACTAGCCTGCAAAGTAAGCAACCTCGACAAAGGCCATTGCCGTCGAGCCCCGACGGAACGACACCGACAAGAGATCTGCGCAATTCTGTGCCACCTCGTGTCTGCCTCTCAAGTTGAAACACACCCTGAACTCCAGAATCCATTAAAGCCAAGTTCTCTGCGGCTTAAGATAATCACAGTACCAAGTGTGCGGCTTGTGACATCCGCGTGGAAGCTGGAAACGAGGAATGTTTGCCTGAGAGGGCCGAGGGAATCTTCGTTCGGGGACTGTCAGGGTGTTTGCATCTCTTCCTGGAACCTTGGTCTCATTTTCGTCTGGCAAAGTAAGATTCGACAAACCTGGACTCGCAAGGCCACAGTCACTAATGAGTGCATCAATAAAGCTAGTGTCGGAGAATGTTGTGCTTTCTGCTCGAGCGGGAGGTCTTGAAAAAACGAACACCAAGTCATTGCGGCCACTGCACACCGCGAATCTCCAGCTTCGAATTATACGCATTGCAACCACAGCAAATGTCGCAGCGAGGTAGGGCCAGGTACGCATGCATGTCAGTCTACGCAGATTGATGATGCTACAGTCTGGTTTTACCCTACGACTTTCCCGGCCAGCTTCACTATACTCATATTGTCATTTCCTCTTGTGCATCGTGTCGTCTGCTGGCTTCTGATGGGATGCACTGCTTCAGTGCCGCCGGCCTGACACCACTTGCTGAGCTCGCGCAGCGGCAGCCCATTCGGACCAAGTGCCACCGACCATGTCAGCCCGAAGGCGAAGCCTGGATTCTAACCAAGGATGTGTATGGCAACCGGAACTGAAAATGAATTCTAAATGTAACCATTGTAGATAAACTGACCATGACCCAGCTTGCAAGCACCAGCGATGAAACTTGGGGAGTGATGTCTGCGTCCAGGCAATCAAACTACACAAAAGCAGATTCTCGCGCTATCCCAGACCCGCATAGAATGGGTTCATTGATTGAGGTGTGTGCGTTTCTTACCGCTACCAGTGTTAAACGATCGTGCGGCCTCAGCTGCCCAGCTGACAACAATCTTCAAAAGTTGGCACGGCGACCGCCAAAGGCCAAGCTGTAAGTTTAGTGTAATTTGGTCAGCTCTGAACCCTGTGAAATGACACGACGATTCGCCTGGCCATACACATCTCGGCAAGACACATTTTGAAAAAAAAAAACGGGTCCGAATTCGAATATCGTGTGCTACATGTCACACGTGAACCCAGGCCTCTCTAGGCACTGAACCGCAAGCCTAGACAGGGTTGTTCATGCTGCAAGCCTGCTTGAAAACTGTGAAATGGCACTCTTCCTGGAACAACAACGGTGCCGGGACGGATGCCGGTGCAGCACGATGTGCTGTTTGTGAAGTTCTGTCCTGTATCTATACTCAGGACACTCCCAAGCTGTCACTGTTCAGCTTCAAGGTAGAGGCTCACTTTTCAGTGATATTGAATATTGTTAACATCTGCTGCAGTTGTATGAAAGCCCTGGTCCGAATGACATCGTCGTATCTTACATTATCTTACTGTGAACACAGGACTGGACGGTGTGGCTTGCAAAGCCATCAAAAAACTACATATCCAAAGAAACCCACGGGTCGAGAACATGGTACCAACGTGTAGTGGCCCAAGTCCCGGCATGAGTATCGGATGACCTTCAAAACAGTCGCCATCGTCGTCGTCGTCGTAGTAGCGGTAGTAGTATAGTACTAGGCGCTGGGCTTAAGTCGACGCAGGTTGTGTGACCCATCCGCAAAAAGTCGACTCACACACTGGGATCTGCAACTACACGCTGGTCTTGAAGGAGCACTTCCCGACATGTCAAATCTGCGCGTGGCACGAGACTCCTGGCACAAAGTGAAGCAAACGTGCACTGAAACAAACGAAAACTGCAAGTGCACGCCACGTTCTAGTGGGAGCCATCCACGCCTCGAAACGAGCGGAAACTGCATGTACATGTTGGGTTTCAAGGAGCTTTGTCGGATCATGGTTGCAAACCGCACCCTCACTATTGGTTGCAGACTCCTCTCCTTCGGGACGCACAGGTCGGGGTTCACGGCTGACGGTTTGTAAACTACTTTCAAAGCGCTACAGTCCGACCCGGAAAACATCCCTCCAAAACCTGGGTTTTACAAGGGGCCTAGAGGTGGCCCTGCGCGAGGCCCGCGCGAGGTAGTGGTCAGAAGCTACACATCCAAGCGCTTTAGCCTAGCTTGTAAAACACATCATCCGGTGAATACTCAGTCAAGCTTCGTCGGTTGGAGGTCGCACACGGTTGCAATCCCGGCTACTTTCCAAAGCATATACAAACACATCTGTGCTAGGCCACAGTTGGGTTGTGCAATGCTGTGCATTTTGCCCACTGCGGCTTTACATCGGAATCCTCATGCGCTTTCCGGTGCGAGACGACTTCCATGCAGATACGCCCTGTGCGTGTTGATCGGAATTCCAGTAGCGGTGGTGGTAGATGTCGTAGTCGTCGTAGTCATAGTATTAGCAGCAGCAGCAGCAACAGCAGCAGCAGTTGTACTGCTCGTATAACTAGTAGTAGTCGTCGTCGTAATAGCAGGAGTGACAGCGGTAGCAGTAGCAGTAGCAGTAGCTGTAGCAGCAGCTGCAGCAGCAGTGGCAGTGGCAGTGGCCGTGGCGGTGGCNGGCAGTGGCAGTGGCAGTCGCAGCAGCAGCAGTAGCAGTAGCAGTAGGAGCAGTAGCAGGAGCAGGAGCAGTAGAAGGAGCAGTAGGAGTAGGAGCAGCAGCAGCAGCAGGAGCAGTAGCAGTAGCAGCAGCAGCAGAAGTAGCCGTAGCCGTAGCAGTAGCAGTAGCAGCAGCAGGAGCAGGAGCAGGAGCAGGAGCAGTAGCGAAAGCAGTAACAGTAGCAGCAGCAGTAGCAGCAGCAGTAGCAGTAGCACCAGGAGGCAGCAGCAGCAGCAGTAGTAGTAGTAGTAGTAGCAGCAGTCGTAGCAGTATCAGTAGCAGTAGGAGCAGTCGTAGTAGTCGTAGTAGTAGTAGTAGTAGTAGCAGCAGCAGCAGCAGTAGCAGCTGCAGTAGTTGCAGGAGTAGTAGTAGTAGCAGTAGTAGCAGTAGTAGCAGTAGTAGCAGTAGTAGCAGTAGTAGCAGCAGTAGCAGCAGTAGTAGCAGTAGCAGTAGCAGTAGCAGTAGCAGCAGCAGCAGCAGCAGCAGTAGCAGTAGCAGTAGCAGTAGCAGTAGCAGTGGCAGTAGCAGTAGCAGTAGCAGTAGCAGTAGCAGTAGCAGTAGTAGTAGTAGTATAGTAGTAGTAGTAGTAGTAGTAGTAGTAGTAGTAGTAGTAGTAGTAGTAGTAGTAGTGGTAAAAGCAATAAAAGTAGCGGCAGCAGCAGCAGCAGTAGTACTTGTATTAAGTAGTAGTAGTCGTCGTCGTGTAGTATTGTCTAGTATAGTGTAGTATAGTATAGCAACGTATAGTATGGTGCATGACATGAAGTTTAGTCTAGCATGGCATACAGTATACCGTATAAAGTAATATAGTATGATGTAGTGTAGTATAGCATAGTCTAGTATAGTGCAGTTCAGTACGGTATAGCATAGTAGAGGTAGTGGGAGCAGTAGTAGTTGTAGTGGTCGTAATAGTGCATGGTAACAAGAAATAGCAAATGTGACAGACAAGATGCAAGCACCGACATACCGCACGTAGTCGA
Source organism: Symbiodinium sp. clade A Y106 (assembly GCA_003297005.1). Taxonomy (NCBI): domain Eukaryota; class Dinophyceae; order Suessiales; family Symbiodiniaceae; genus Symbiodinium; species Symbiodinium sp. clade A. Next base: position 186,403 of record BGNK01000778.1, on the reverse strand, counting down.
AGACCAGCGCCTCCGGTTGGCCCCTCGCCACCCTGAGCACCAGCAGGATGTCGACATTGATGAATGTTTTGCTGATGACCATGCGATGATGTTCTTGCTGCTGGCAGCACCGACAACAGCAATGACGACAACAACGACGACGACGATGGCGTGCGTGGCGAACATGCCAACAACACAAGAGCACTCAGTAGAACCGACATGTGCACAGATATGTTGCAGCCATTCAGCACGCCAGTGTCGCCTGCGACATTCCCATAGAATTAATACTTCGGGTTCTGTCTTCTGTAGAGCTTGACCGCGGCGGCTACGACGCATGTGTCTTCGATTTTGCGGGTGTTAGGTTCGGCGCAGAGGCATTCAACTGCAAGGTTTAGAGTCGAACGTCCTGCTTTGGTTCAGCCAAGATGCACAGCAAATGCCTCAAATCGACCAGTCATCTCCCGCCTGCATGCAAGAGAATCAAAACTCGCGTGTCCAGAGAATGGATCTGATTGGTCAATCTTGGATGTCCTAAAACGACACTGTCATCGTCTCATCTTCCAGAGGCGGCAGTATGTGCTGAGGGAAAGCTGCAGACAGCAAAGTGAAGTACTCACGGACATTCGTTCCCCATGCATCCCTCAGAAGCATCATGCAGTTGTAGTCCTTCCAGTCCAAAGCTGCTTATTTTACTGCGAGACTAATCAACAGCCGCCTCCAAACCGCACTATGGCTTCCGAGATTTCAGCTGATGAGGGATAGCTGTCTTTTCAAAGAAGTTACCTTGCCAAACAACCCAAGTAGTAGGACCTGGGGTCGTAGCAGCCCGCATTCAGCCCTACCTCAGGCAGCTATATCGCAGGCCTCGACTGGGCCGTCATCACCTAGGTTCCATTTCTATCATTCCCCGCAGCAGAAGCATCCAGTGGCTTCGCTACGCGTGAAGTCTTCGACACCTCCAAAGCATTAAGATATCTTGAAGCTTGAAATGTGAAGCTTCCATATGGGAGCAGCCATTCAATCGCAGAGCCCTGACACGCCTCAGACTCTGAGGCTCAGAACAAGCCTAAACTGCAGATCCTTCGGTCTTACATGATAGCTTCCGAAACTGTTTTCTTTGCGCAGTTGCCATGGAAAGCGAGGTGGAGAGTCGGCGGCCGGCTGCAAGCTGACCTGACCCATGTGGGGAGTCTGCGAAAGTGCGTGATTTGACAAAACCGGTGTCCAAGCAAGTGCCTGAAAGGGAACTTTGCTCGGGAAGAGTCTATACACGTCGAACAGAGTCGCTTATCGCATGGTGGGGTACCCTGCAGTATTTCTCGAAGAGCGAAGAAGTGGTATGGTGCATTATTACATCATGATAGACTGTGTGCTACTATACTACTGCACTACATACAAAATATACAAAGACTATACAAAGGCTGTGCATAGAAAGCCTGTGCATACAAGCTTGCTCCACAAGTATATGTCATACCGGCTAGTTTGGATTTTGACTGTGAGCAGCATCAAACACAGCGGGGGATCATCCCAGAGTCTTGACAGCATCATGAGTACCACATTATGCCGCAGCCAGAGCACTTCACCCTATCCTCGCTTCAGATTCGTCTTAGGGTACCTTCTCGAGCCAGAACCGGCCGGGCTTGGCTGTTAAAATGCCTCCTCCGTGCCCAAAAGACCGCCCAGCCACCCAGCCCGCGGTGGGTTGAATCCTAGATGCTCACCCTCCAAGCAAAGCGAATGACACGCTAAAATTGCTAAAAGGGTTGCTCTTCAGTTCACATTGAGGCAAGAAGCTTACGGATTTATTGACTTGTCAACGGCATGGGCCCCTAAGGAAAATGCTGCGAGAGCCCAAAGATCCGCACCCTCGACACTTTGCAGCTAAAGAGGGTCCAACGATACCCTTTCAACATGTAGAGCATGCTGAAGATACCGAAAAACTAGTCTTCCCGTCACCTCAAAGTGCATGAAGCCTTTCAACCCATAAACCTCCGAGCTCTCATTCAAGACCTCGACTCCTGCGTGTCTGGCACCTGGCATGACTGCGTCCTTGCTCTGCGGGGGAACTGCCAGAAGAGTCTCCAGGACTCGAAGAAACATGGAGGCCAAGTAGAGAGCCTGGGATGCTGGTGGTACTGATGGCAATGATGCACATCGCTGAGAAGTATGCAGCACGGCAGCACGTAAAATCGCAGCTGAACTCTTCAGGCGCCGAGGCTTCTCGTAGCACGTCAACGCCGCAATGAAACACCCTGCAACTCTCTGCCTCTTCGCGACAAGCGGCCTCCAGGGCCCGAACGTCTCGCGAAGTATCCTGCTGGCGAGGCCAAGGCTGTGGAGAGGAAGGGAGTGACGAGGAATGAGATGACCAAACCCGTCACGCTCTACAAACACCGCGTGCTTTCGTTGAATCTCAACTTTCATCGAGAAAGCATCATGATGTATCTTGTAAACAAGGGCAGAGGCAGCTACGACCAGAACGGCTTGGCATTGTCTGTCCTGCGAATCGTTGTCTGAACTTGAAACTATCTACCTCGTAACACTGCCAGAAAACGTCTTGCGAAAGCTTGGGCAGTAAGTGTCCCGATATTGTAATACATGGATTTCGGCTGCTCATAGCCCATAGCTCTCGTGCTTCTGCTGCTACATACATTTGGACTACGCATCCTATCACCCCAATCCGATGGCCTCAACACTGTATCAGAGCGAGTAACTAGCTTCTCCCTCCACCTCGCTCTGCGACAACATGCTACAAGACGTTGTTTTTCTGGGCGCATGTGCTGGATGCTGTCATTGCTTGAGACCTACTGTCCGCGATGCAGAATTCATGGGCACCTCGTTGAATACAGTCGCCCTCAAATCCCGTCTCTGGTCCTTGACGTTCGGCCGCATCGCACACACGGCTTCGAAATGCTCTGTCAACCGAGCGAACTCCTTGCGGGCTCCGAGCTGCTGGCTTCATGCCTCCTAATGTACTCTGTCGTGGCACGTCTATCTGACTTAATTGTGGAACATGCTTCGGTGTATTTCGGTGTGCACATGCTGTTGTAATATCATGCAACTGGAACCCAAGGTTTCGAGACCTTGTACACGCTCTGGATCGCTCTGGTATCAAAACTCACAGACTATTCCACCCAGCCAGACTCCCGAAACTCCAAGAGCCACCTGAGGGCCTCACTGTGCGGCCTTGCTTCGGCAACCAGGGCACCAAGATGGGAAGCCTGCATCTGCTCTTCGTCTCAGAAGAGTGGCGCTCGTACGTGCTTGGATTAGAAGTGTAAAGAAACCGCGAGAAGGAATCTGACGCGCCGAGTCTGAATGAAATTCCGTAGTCGGATAACGGAAACCAGCTTTCGACGATGTCGCGAGGGCAAGTGTCAAATGACTTTTTTGTCGCTGCTTTTAGGACAGATTTGCTTAATGAAGGCTCAATGGGGTGGTGGGATCAACGCCGCAACACCGAAAGCAAGCCGCGCAAACCTCCCTGTCGACTCTTACAGAGGAAGCTGCAGTATCCCTCTTAACAATCCCCGGCCATAGTTCCTTCCGCCAGCCTGCGACCCCCTATACCCCTTTCCATCCCGTCCATCCCACTCATCTCCCTGGCGCCCAGACAGAATTGAGAACAAATGATACCCACCTCGTACAGAAGTCTAACCTATGGAATTTCCCTAGCTTTTGATTTGGCAGCAAGCCCAGAAGTGTGGCTCGAACAGCAAATGACATAAGCAAAGTACCGGCTGTGTAGGAACATACCACGAGCAAGTCCTACTTTAGAGAAAACTGAAGCTGCACCGGAGCACCTGCCACACCAGTTGTCGAGCATGCGCTTTGCCGTAAGCATCTGGCATTGGGCCGATTTGGGGAGCCGTGCAAGTTATGCAAGTACCTCCCTGTAGTGGTAGCAAGAGTAGAAATGGCAGTAGCAGCAGCAGCAGTCGTACTAGTAGTACCAGTGCTACTACTACTACGACTACTACTACTACTACTACTACGACTACTACTACTACTACTACTCCTAGTACTACGACTACTACTACTACTACTACTAGTACTGGTACTGGTACTGGTACTAGTACTAGTACTCGTACTGGTACTAGTACGGGTAAGGGAAGCAGCAGTCGTAGTCGTCGTAGTAGTCGTAGCAGTTGTAGTATTCGTTGTAGTAGTCGCAGTAGTAGTAGTAGTAGTAGTAGAAGTAGTAGTAGTAGTAGTAGTAGCAGTAGCAGCAGTAGCAGTAGTGGTAGTAGCAGTAGTAGTAGTAGTAGTAGTAGTAGCAGTAGTAGCAGTGGTAGCAGTGGTAGCAGTGGTAGTAGTAGCAGCAGTAGTAGCAGCAGTAGCAGTAGCAGTAGTAGGAGTAGTAGCAGCAGCGATAGTAGTACTCGTCTTATTAGCTGCGTTACACATGTCGTTTTCCCTGTTGCCCTGTGCTTGGCTTTCGACGATCCCTCGCGGGTATGCAGCCTCCGTCGTCAATGCCACAACCCCGCAGCGCCCCAGAAGACCGGGGCTGGCTGCGGCCAGTACATCTGTCTCGAAGAGGAACCTCCGGTCGAGGGACGAAGCTCGTCGAGACTCACTTTAGTGGGCAGAGGAAACAGAAAGAATGAAGGGATAGGTGGTGTTAGCAGAATACACCCAACATGCGCATAGCGGGAATCAGGGAGGGTAGAGATGTGCAGAGGATATCACAGACTATAGCCGTAAAGATGCTGTTGACATTCACGACAATAAGACGGCCATATAGGCGGATCACTGATTTGTCGCACGATAACTCCTGTGTGAAGCCGCATTCTCCCCACAAGACCCCTTCAGACAATACAAGCCCGAAAACAAAACTGCGCGTTCTGATTTTGCACAGGCTCTGCCTGACTTCACACTGTTGGCCAAATTCGTCTGGATTGGAGGCGATGTCGGAGAATGGCTAACTTCGCTTACAGCAGGCGAGGTGTCGTTATCTAAGTCCATAGACAGTCACAAGCAAATTCCAGTGCACGGCTTCGGGAGTCCCTGGGGAGACGCCTCGGGTTTCGACGCTTCTAGCATCTTCCTCTGGTGATGTTCTTGGGCTCTGAGTCTTTCAGACAGCCTGACAACATTCCTGCCTTGTATCCTGCAGCTGCAGTGCAGTCGCCGAGAGATCGCGGACATCTGCGCAAACAGAGCGGGTCGTGGCTCGCAGTGTCCGGGTTCAGCTAGCAAGGAGGCCTCTATGAAAACACCACGAAGGCCAGTCGATATTGAAACACACAAGAATTACGCTACTTGCGGCACTCATCCCCCGCACAAGGGCGTGTAGCACAATAACTGTGCCTGAGGACTTCGCACTGAACAACTGGCCGGGCCCCACAACTCAGAAGCTTCATCCATGAAAAGCCGGGCGATTATGAGAGCCACACGGGTCAGGACGCTTCTCCCAACCCACATACTTGGTCGGCCTGTGGAGTCGAGTAGCCCATGCAGTCCCTCCGACCATGACCTCAGGGCTTAGCCGGAGATCTGACATCTGAGGTTCGGGCGTCCTCCGCCATATAGTTTTGCCTACCACCCAATCATTCCGGGGTATGTGCGCGTACCCGAGGAGGTTCAAGAACAGTTCATATTGTAGGAGGCAACGGTCGAGGCACAATTAAACCCCCTTGCAAGCAATTGCAGCTTTCCTCAAGAGGCCACGTCCCCTCAGAAGCCCTGCACCGCCGTCGAGGCGCGCATCCGGAGATCCATCGAAGCAAATGACCTCCCGTGAGAGCATTGTTCGCTCAAGCGCAGGGTATCATACCCACCGGTGGCAGCATGAGATTCCGGCGGATATAGGTTGAAGGCAAACTAGTCAGTGAATGTTGTATGACTGCGCAGTCTCAGGTCCTCATGGCCACTTTAACCACGTTTATCCGAACCAAACAAAGAATTCCCCACCTCCCAGCACGAGTTTTGTGCCCCTTTTATGCCCCTGTGCACCGAAGTTCCAGTGACAGCCTTGTTCCTCTGTTTGGGTGACAGCAAGCGCAGCAAGGCCTTGATAGGAATTCATGCGTGAGAAACCGTAAGAGATCGAGCTACAGGACTCGTGCAGTCCAAAACGATCAACCTGAAAGGGGTCAGTGACTAGTTGAACTGGGGAAGTCTGCCTGAGATGTGGGACTGAGACCTCATCCCCGAAAGCAGCAAACACAAAGACCCACCCCGTGTCGCATGCACGTTGCTGAACTCGGCAACCCAAGTCAAGTCACAAAAGGAGCGACCGGGCCTTTCGCCTTGGACGTTGGAGTAGCCTTGCGAGCAGGCCGCCGTCAAGCAATGCGTCGCCTGATGCAACAGCTTCTGCTTCGGAGGACCACTAAAAGTACTAGAATGGCAAGGGAGGTGTTGCTAATCTCCTGTGGTTTCACGCCGCTGCGAGAAAGGAAACCATGCTAGTCCTTCAAACTGCCAACCCCCAGTTTGTAACATTGTTATGGACGCGTAGGGGTTATACGACAAGAAGATAACCATCTGCAAACCCCAGTTGAGGTGTTGTCGCAGAATTCCTCCGGTCGCCTGATGGGAGACTTCGTGGACTTCGGGCGCTCTTTGCTCGGCGACAGGCCCGAAGCTCAGCAGCAGCTGCCGGTGCAAAACAATTGGAATTAACTTTGCGCAATCCCGGTTAACCCTGCAGGAAGATCCGACACTAATAGCAGAAATGTCGCTCCGTCGCAAGCTCTGCGTGTCCTGTTAGCAGCACCAGGCTCCGAAGCTGGGTTCGAAAAGGACAATATATACATATATAAATATATACACACATATATATATACACACATGCATGCATGCATGCATGCATACATACGTACACCCATACATACATACATACATACATACATACATACACACATACCTACATACCTACATACCTACATTCATACATACATACATACATACATATGCACGCCTATACCTAGAGGCCTATGCTTCGCCCTAATCCTACGCACAAGCGTATGACGTATGTCTCTATGGATGAGTGTTTATATATATATATGTGTACATATATCAACGTGCATGTATGGGTGTGTTTGTGTTGTGTGTGTGTGTGTGCACGCGCTTGCTTCTGTGCGTCTGTCTTGCAAGATTAACCCACTGCGATAGATGTCGTTCCTTTGCGAGTATGGGTGTTTGAGCGCATGTTGCCAGTCTGACTATGAATTCGAAACTCTTACAGCTGCTTCCGAAAATCGCTGTGAATCAACACTGGTGGGCCGAACAGCCGTACACTTCGAGCATGTTGCCCACTGTGCAACTGTTTCCTACAGTTTATCCTGAAGCCGGGCTGCTGGACCCGAAGGCTGCGATGAAACGTGCAAGACTGAAAGGACAAAGATTTGGCACCTAGCAGCATTGGATACTCTGAATATGTCATTCGATGCTGGTCAACCCTCCACCGCTGTCCATAGCCATGGGGTTCATCACGAACAGCTCACGGGGTTCTGCGTGGAAGTCCTGCGCTGCTTCGACTCTACCTCTGGTGTGCAATGGTCGTGTGGCGAAACCATACAACTTGTCGCTTTTGTTGGGTGTGCAGGCGAGGGGCATTATTATAGAAAGGAGCACGCACGCCAAGAACATTCCCATGTTCATCCACATGTGCAGTTTGCTCTGTCTTACTATGCTGTTCCGGTGCGGCGGTACCATTCTTCTAGTGGATACCGTCTGTGGTAATGCGCATGTTGAGGCAAATGCATGTCTGTCCTTTTGTGCAAGCTGCCATACCTGTCTTGCTGTCCATCATAATACTCCGCTGAAACTCAAGACTGCTTGGCCTCGCTTTATGAAAGAACACTCAGCGAAGGATTTGTAGCTGCTGACGAGGTTGGCTGCCCAGGCAGTGAAATTCTCAGATTATTGAACCAGTAAACAGGCACCTTGAATCGCCAAGTCACTAGCATTGCGACCGACCATACTACATCGATACGCCCTTCAGCATGTAAGCACCTTCTGCGTTTTCGCAGATTTATGCCTTCGGAGAGAGCATCGCAAGCCCGACATCCAACCACACCTCCTGCATACAACATGCAGTTTCCTTCCTGCAACCAGGTGAGGCTGGCTGAACAAGGCCTTTTTGAGGGAATGTTGGCGTGGCCTGCTGCAGATCCAACGCTCTCTCTGCAGCCATCCTTTGCTTGGGGTTGGAAACGGCATGTGTTGTAGCACTGTTGCAAGTTGTAGCAAATTGATCTGCTGGACATGGCGAGGCTGGACCACTCTTAGAATCAATATCGCATGGACGGCACCTGGAAGAATCTAGCGCAATAGACCCCCAAATTTACTCTGGACCACGACTCCCTCCGTCGATAGGCTAAAACCAGGTTCCACTTCTCTAGCTTCGTGATAAGTTATGCTATGTTGCCCCTGAGATTTGCAAAGGGCAGGGTCTTGCACACCGAACGCTACACGGGTACGTCTCTCCCTGCACTAATATGGGATGTCTGGAACATGAACAGCATTCATTAGCAGTGTTTTGACTCCACGGAGGTGCCATCTTGCTACTACGATGAGAGCCACCACGATGACGGCCGCAACGGACGACAACGACTGCGGTGACGGCGACGATGACGACGACTGCAACGATGACCACCAATATGACGGAGATTTTGACGACGAGGAGTCCTGTCAAGGAGAGTCATCCAAAGTTAACATAACAGCAATTAGAATGCACATGCAGAACATGCAGCAGCATGTCTCTCTACCTACTACTACCATGAACGTTTACAAGCATTGCTAGAGAGTGATAGACATTAGAGCAAACTTGAATTCCATCGCCCAGCAGCGTGCAACGCAGAAGCGTGGTTTTGCCGATGCCAGGCGGGCCGGCAAGAAAGGAACCAACGAAGAAGCCTCAAAGTTCAGGGCAGAGGGTTTCGGTTTGGAAACTAGGATCGGCACTCACGTGCAGGCTTTGGGCTCGTACCTTTAGCTAGACAAAAACATCAAACAGTGACCTGCATATGTATGGTTCGAACCCCAGACATGGCTAAACCAACATATTCTTGTAAGCAGCTAGCACTGTTGAGAAAACCGAGCCTGGCAAGGTTCAACTTGGCCCCATCATGTGTCACTATGATCTTCATCATCAGCAGCAACGACAACATGCATAGACTAAGTATATTCTGGCTCTTCCGCACCATCATCACCTGCATGATATATTTAAACCATTGACCAGGATTCCGATCATCATCATCATCATAAGCAGCAGCAGCAGCACCGCCCTCATGACCAACGACTAGTAGTAGGGGTAGTAGTAGTAGTAGTAGTAGTAGACAGATGGGGTGGACATGTCCAGCTGAAGACTACACACGACGTTTGCTAACTGCATTGAGAAGCTGGGGCACAGCTAGCAGCAATAGCTAGTATCAAGTTCCACGAGGTGAATACCCAAAGCCGCCATGCAAGCTAGGAGATCCAAAACTCTGGACACCTACCAACGTGAGCATAAGCCAGGCCGCAGTGACAGAGCTAACCCTATAGTTATAAAACCTAGACTGTCGAATGACGAGCCATCTTTCGCCCCTGAAGCCACTGTCTCAAGGGACGCATGGAAGTTCGCAGCGAGCTTGTCGGGATGGCGCAAAGTCCGCCCCTGCCAGGGTCTTAGTGTTGCAGGGCTCAGGGTCGAAAGGCAGGTGCTGGGCGGGCTACAGTTGACATCCAGCATGATATAACTTCTGCACACCTGGACTTCAGAATTGATTTACGCTTTGAGAGGCATCCGTCGGTCAAGCATATTCCACAGATTCCGTCGTCAAAGCAGTAGCACATGATGTGGACTTGTAAACAGTGGCATAGCTATGGTTGTGGAGAAACGTCAATATCCTTGAGGCGGGAGATGCTGGAGCTTGCCCCCAATCAAGGATAGGCCCAGGAATGATACAGGGGTTTGTTTAAGCCTTCTTCTGCTTGACACACCCTTCTCCCTCGGACCTGACTCTCAGAACACGACGACTCACTCCCAGACTTTCCGCAGCTCTGCGGCCTGCCTCTGCACTTCCTCCGCAAAGAGACGTTCAAACTCCTGGCAGCATTGCGGTGGTTGCACCAGACTTGACATCTTCGCACAAATCTCATCGGGTTGATGAAATCCGGTATGCAGAGCTCCGACTAAGACGTCGTTAAGGCTCTCTGCCTGGCAGATGACATGCTATCGTCAGCTCCTCCACAATCTTCAAGACAGTAATTAAGAATCCTTCACGAGTACGACCCTAACGCACGTCTTCTCAATTACGGGCGAAGTAGGCCAAGCATTTGCTCCGGCCCTCAAGGCTAAAACCAAGAACCACTGCCCACTCTGCCGGCTGCCGGCCAATGCTTGAGCCATGAGGCCACGCACCAAAACCAAAGCCCTACAACCCGGCCATGGAGCTCTGGGGCCCTTAGGATTCGGATCAACTCACAGCTCCTGGATAATTCGGGCCGCCGGTTAGGAACGTGTCCAACCGGATCAGTTACAGGGACTCTCTGCCTTTGCCGTCCGTTTGCTCTCCTACGGTCCTGGGACAGGATGTCGAGTTCCTGCAGCCAGTGCAAGGTTGCTACATGCACAAACTGCCGTTGGACACGTCTTGAACGCGGAATATCGAAATCGGGGACTTGAAGTTGGGATCGTCAAATCTGTAGTGTGCCAGTATGGCATCTTCTGAGTGCTTCAAACTCTTGCTCTGCAGCTGCCAGTTGCCGTGGCTGCGATGCGGTTGACTAGACGCTGTCTGCATCCATATTGCGAGAGCTGCCAAGCTCCGGGGCAAACTTTTGGAGCCCACGATGTCATGACAATGCTAAACTACAGGCCCAGGTGAAAGGCACCAATGTTGCACAACATGCGATTCTGTTCGAAGATGAGCCCGTGGTTCTCAAAATCAACCGACAGAACCGTCCAGTGCAAAGCTGCATTATCTTGTGTTAGCTTCACCCTACTGACAGCATAGGATTCGGTCGAATTCAAGGAAGTAAGTGTCCCGAAGTCGACTGTTCTAGGATCCTGACGCTGCAGGTCTTGCAGAGATCGAGCTTTTGTCCAGTCGCTTGCAGTCCGCTTCCCTCCCCTCCGCTCACATCCCCTCTCTCCTCCCTCCGTCCGTTCCGCCCTGTACTTATACCTCGACCGATCGTTTACACATACATTTGTATATGTATATACACATATATGCACATAGGTTGTAGCCCGTTGGAATCAACGAGCATATGTGCCTGTTGAAAAGACACAACAGCAATGACATGTTTTCAAAACAACTCAGCACAGTTCGAAGCGATTCATGATCCACCTTATCGTGCACACAGTGCTACACGCCCTTTGAAACTTCCGCCTCATCTTCAGCGCAAAGTTCCTCTGAGGAGGTCTCCTGCTGTCAAGTGGAAGCATGGGAAGGGCCTCCCGGTTTCCGTTCAGCTACTTCGTGCAGACCCGTATGCACCACCACCGCAGACAAGCTTTGTCTCGAAAGGAAACTCAAAGACTGTGTCAGTTGATGTGCGAGACCACGCATAGTCCGCGCTTCAACTCACTTGCGTTGCAGTCCCATGCTTCAAAGTGGCTTCACGCTTCCTCTTGGCTGGCACTGTGTACCTTTACGATGCCACATGTACCTTGCCCGTGGGACATTCGTGCAGGTGGATAGCAAACAGCAGTTGCGAACCTGACGCGGACGAAGACAACTTTGCGCAGTAGGGCACCATCTCTACAGATACCCAGATCTTAGCAACTAGAACCAGCAAATGGAACTCCGCTGTCATCGAACCCAGGACCGGCGACAAGCTGGAACAAAACCTGGAACGAAAGCTGCGGTGGACAAGAACACAAGGGAGCACGACAGGTCAATTCCAAAATTGCAGTGTTCCCAAAGACGTCTAGCACCGTCCGACCACAAATCACAACAGAAGTCGGCTGGGTCCTCCTCCGACTCCGATGTTTCCTGTGCCTCTTCCTCCTTGCCATCGCTGAGGCTCTTCCCCGAGGAGGAGCTGGCAGGTGCGGAGGTGTCTTGATGTGTCTTGGCTTTGGAGGTACTTCCGAGAACAAAAAATGGTGAGAAGGGAACAACTCGCCAGGTCTTTCACGCAACTCTGCCAAGCAGTTCCAGCGTAGCGGTTCGGTTGCTTAGGCTCCCGAATCTTGCTGTGCGTCCTAGTGTTGCGAAGATCAAACCCTCCGTTGGCAGACAATGCCCCAACAAGCTAAGCCAAGCCATTCGTGTTGCTTCAATCCATCATGTAAAACATCCAATTTAGCCTGATGGGCTGCAAGAAATCGGTTCTGTAGATAACTCTGCACTGCACTCTGGGTGCGACATGTCACCCAGGTCATGCCCCCACTAGACTGTCAGGGATGCTAGGCCCTGGGCTGAAGCCTGGAACCGAGAGGATGTGACAAAACTGAAAGACATATGCTGCAAGCATTTAGGCATAGGCTCATCGACAGAAGAGCGTGACTTTAGTGTCCTATCGATTTGCCAGACACTCAATCGTAGACTACCCCTGCGCTAGCCTAAACCCTCACCTACACCAAACCTCAAAACGATTACGGGATACATTTCGGGGGCCGGTGCAGCATCCTGCCTCGCGGATCGACTTCCACTGCTGCCTGTCGTAGGTTGCGGGCAACTGGAGCCCTTAAATCGAGGAATTGCTCAAATAGCGGCCGGCCTTTATCTTACAAGATACACTTGCCGAAAGAAATGTCGGAGTTCTTGTCTGAGAGCCTCCTGTGCTTGTACCAGAAAACACCGTAAGATCGAAGGTTGTGGAACTCTAGGGCTTCAGGGTCGGTTTAGGACCATGGGATCAGACCTCACACCTGGCTGTCGGGACGACAAGGCCTGTTGCCGCAGCATCCGTCAAAAGTGCGACTCCAAACCTCATGTGACGACTCCAAAGCGGAATCACCAGGGAAAGCAACTACGCGATAATCCCGGCCTTCCATCGTTCGCGTCACGTCCATGACAGGCCCAGAGCCTGGTTCAATTACACAACTAAATGTAGCCTGAGAATACCATGTTGGAAACAGGGGAGCTTCCATATCTGAGTTACACAATCATAGACAGACATCAGAATCAGGCACCTGGAGAAGCGCGGAACCACCAATAGCTTTCAAAGGGAAGTTAACGTGCGATAAAGCCGGGTGCGATGTTGCTCATGAGAGGGGTCGAAGAAGCTGTTGTTACAAGTTGCGCAGGCTTGCAACTCAAGAGTGGCCACCGTCGACATGCTACTCGCCAATAACGGAAAGCTCTGCAATGGGGAGTATACCGTCTTGAGCTTCCACCTTTGTGCCTCAAGGGAGTTCTCCGAAGAATGTAACAGGAAACTGCCGGCCCGGCTCCAGCATCTTCTTGGCCTAGTGTTTAGAGTGTTTACAGCCATCGGCCATGCCTAAAGCTCTGGCCACTATCCTGAAGCCTTGAAACAGCGGCTTCCACAAAAATTGTGCACTTACCCCTTCTGTGACAGTACGAAAGGGAGCCAAAACTTGACATGTACCCAGAACATTACAAACCCCAGGCCCCCACATGGTCCAGATTCCAACTTCGTGCGGACCCCAGGACAAACCAATTCTAGACTTCACAAAAGCACCGACTGCACTGAAATTCTGCAGTGAAGCAGTTCCAGACAACGCTGTTTTAGGTACAAGCGTATGTCTGAGCGTGTTCAGCTTTCAGGTTTAGGGGGATTTGGAACACAAAGGAGCCCTCGCAAGCTGTCCACAAGACAAAAGGAGGGTCCAACCCAGACTAAGGGATTCCAAGCAGCTGTCCGAACTCGAGCTGCTCTCTTCCGGATCCTTTCCAACATGTCCGACCCAAGGCTTCAAGGTTTGGGGCGAAGCATTTTCTATTTAGTAAGGGCTTTGGGCTGGAGGGCTGGAGGGTTCGAAGGCGTTGTGTGGCACTTTCTGTGTAGTCTACCTGCGCTGCATCCTACAACTTCCAAGCCTCCAGCATGAACGGCTTTGTTCTGAAACCCCAACAGACTCGCGCCCCATACATATGTTATGCCTATGCATGATAGTATGTCTGTCGGTTCTATATGCCTGTCTGTCCAGGTAAGTAGGTAGGTAGCCAGCTAGCTAACTGGCTAGCTGGCCAGCTAGCTAGGCACGCAGGTAGGTACAACATGAAGGTTGTGCCTGTGGTGGGGTGTTCGCCCCACAGGTTCAGGCGAAGCTATGCGAAAGTTGTTCAGGGAAGGACGAAAGTTTTCGGACACTGAATGCATCTTAATGCAATTACCCACAATACGCGGCTTACCGTGACTACACTCACACATGTTGCTTTAGGCCTTCGGGCCGCAAGAGCTCAGAGCGCTCCTCCAAGTTGGAAAGGCGACGAGTGGAGAGCCTTCGGACGCCGTCGAACCATCCCCCCTGCAGACTTCAGGATCAAGATGTGTTTTGCAAAGTTTGGGCAGGGGGTTTGCAATGATTGAGTTGGTGTGAAGAGATATACAGCAGAAACAACAGTTCCAGCCGCCAGGCAGAACACTGCAGATCGCTGGCGGATGTGTACTGCGGACATGTGGAATTCTGAATTAAGCACATTCAATGTGTATAGCAGACTTCTTCTTCGACTTCCTCTGACAGTAACCTTCTACGGCTCCATTTGGATAAACTCTGAACGTTGTCTGTCCTGCCTCTTTGTGTAGCAACCTCTTGCAGGCCTTCTGCACAAACTGAGCACATATATAACCAAGAAACTTGAGCATTTACCGAACACGTCCAGAAAAGACATCCGTGCATCCGTTCCTCCTGTGCATGCGCAACGGGCCATACGAGCATGCACTTCGGTGGACCATAAGGGCCACAAGTCCAGGAGCGGAGTTCACACACGAAAAAGCATGCCTTCAGCGACCCGTCCAGCTTGCATCTAGGAAGCATGATGAGTTGGTGCGTTTGCGGTTTACACGACGAGCCGTACTACCATCAACCGGGAAAGTGCACAGTCATGCAAAGGACGGCAGGTCCAGCACTTCGCAATTGAAACCCGGCTTCCCTCCACATTAGGAGACATGGATTGAACAATGACATCGAACGTCTGCCGTGAAACTGCACAAGCCTTGGGCAACGATGCTTCTGCCGCAGTGAACAGGTCCTGCGTCGCATATTACTCGAGGGCAAATGCTGTTGAAAGCTGTGCATGTGTCCCATCGCCCATTGACGCTGAACCACATTTGATCTGACCTCACGCTGCAACATGCCGTACCCCTAGCTACCACTAAAGTGTCGTCGCAACGCTGTTCTGCAGTACTCCTCTCATAATGTACCGTTCTTGTGCTTTCTTGGAGCTGGGCATCGAACTTTTGGAGCTTGACGAGGTTCAATACACTTACTTACAGCTCGAGGAAAAACAGATCATTGACGGATCTTCGCAACTGCAGGGGCCAGCTCGTACTTTCCGTGCTGCCGGCTAACGAAACCCCGTTTACGGATGAGGCATCCCACAACCCGATACTTCGTTATGGATGTGGTCCTCAAGTAGCTGGCGCAGTGCTGGTTGATCCGTCGGGGCAGCAGGCTGCACAAAGACCTCGACCATGCAAAGCTGATGCAAAATGCAGTGATCTTTGTTCCAGGCTGACTTTCTGGCCGGCGGTGGTGCTCCACAGCCAGGTGCTCCGCGGAAAAAAACCCATTCTTCAACCCCACTCTGCCTCCAAGGACTATCTCACAGCTTAATTTTCCTTCCCACGGAGACGAAAGCGACGAGGATGACACTAAGTTGAATCGTGCTTCCGAATAAGTTCCATTGCAGAGTCTGTCGGACTGTATCACCAACAGTGAAGAGGCTGGGATTGAAAGCGCAAGGGACAGCTGACGGCTTCAACATCCAATGGTGTCCCAAACCCCCACACATTTCGTGGATGATCCGGTTCAGGCCTCTCGAAGTGCTCGCAGAAGCAGCGGCTCCTCCTGTGCCTCTGGACTGTGGGCCTTGGGCCGTACTGCCGGCGATAGTGCGAGCAGCAACAAATTAATGCAGACGAAGATGGTACGTGACAAGAGGAGTATAGCTAGTATGGTACGATCCTACGATTGGCCATGGCCGCAAACATAGAAGTCGTGACCATGCAAACGGCTACAGCAGTCATCACATTGCTTCTATGACACAACACTAATGTGAGACGTGAACGTGCAAATACAATCATCGCACAAACTGAAGCTCGACAGCGACGAACGCTGGCTGACCAAAACAATCCTGAACAGGTGTGTAGCAATAGAACGAACATGTCAATGATGAGGTTGAAAAGTTGGAATAGTACCGCAACAGCAACAACGGAAGATGCATGTGTCGTTGTTTGGAGCAGGAGCAGTAGTTCGTCGTGATCGTCGTCGTTGTGTTGTGGTCGTCGTCGTAGTCGCAGTAGTTGATGAAAAGGCGAGAGAGACCCTGCACAACCCAAGCAATCGCAAGAGAGCGTGGAATCTGTAATCAGGTCCAGCTGGCATGACACAGTCAAGCACTGGCACGTGTCAGTTCAACTTGTGGTGGCTGTTTCATAGAGCTTCGAGCCGGGCGAACCCAGAAGTACAGACTTAACACCAAAGTCGGGCAGACCTGCTTTAAGCGAGATCTGCATGTGAGCTGAAACCTCCAAAGAACCGTCCTGCTGGCTTGAGATGCGAAGCAAAGGGCTTGTGTCTTTCTATGACCCCGCTCTATAGCTTAATCGGCAGGTTCGGGCGATTCATGCCAAGCGGCCTTCAATTGAGCAGCAGAGACGACCAGGGTCCTGGCAGCAGCTCTCTCGTGATAAAAATTCATGACGCTGGCTGACGGACGCACGATGACCATGCACCTCTCGTCATCCGGGCACAAATTGCCACCGAATGTGTTCGAACTGCGAATATAACACCTTTTCAACCGTGCATCCACGGATTGGTGCCCGAAAGCAGCCGCCGTCCAGTGATCGTCAAAGTCCGATTTGTGCTGCTACCGCCGTCTTTGTCAGTGAAGTGGGCAAGGGCAAGACTATCAATGCTCGTGGTCCATACCTTTATCTTCAGCCAAAACAACAAGCACATCGGCACGTACAACCCAGAACAGCGATCATTCTGGGCGGGTGTCGCCTGAGCAGCTGGTGCCCGGGTGGGCATGTACATATCGTCCGTACCTGAGCGGACGGTTTCGCAACACATGCCATCAAGATCTTCAGAAGAACCTTGCGATCGAGATAATTTTGTGCGGTCGGATGGATATGTGTGCATATATATATACACATACTCATACATATACATATACATATGCATATACATGTAGTATATATGTATCTAGGTATGCATTATATATATATATATATATATATATACACACACGTAATTATGTATATATCCAGACTGCCTTTACTCATGTATACATATATATATATATATCTGTGTGTGTGTATGCGCGGACACACACACAAATCTGCGGATGAAGCGCGAAACTCGAGATACAGATATGCATGCCAATACGAGTCCACCGAGTCAGTGAGCGTGTGCATCTTTCGATCACTCTACCTACCCGCTCTATACATTTAAACATACATAAACACACAAGCGTGGTGCTATGTGTTAAAATCGAAGTATGTACTGCGAAGAAAAAAGACCGCCTTTCAGATGCAATCATCAGCAGGCATTGAGATGTGTTCAATCTAGCTAGATGTAAACACACACAAACATACCTATGTAAATGTATACGCTTCTACACGCATAGAACAACATAACATAAAACCCTACCTGTATGTATATATATATATGTGCGTGTGTGTGTGTGCGCACATGTCTGTATGTATATACGTACATATGTATATACGTATATATGTATGTATGTATATATGTATATATGTATATGTCTATATGTGTATATGATTATATGTCTTTTTCTGTGCATGTATGCATGTATATACATATATATATGTAGATGTGTGTGGGTGGGTGTATATATATATATATATATATATATGCGTGTGGCTGTGTATTTATACATACGCGTCGATGTACGTGGCTACTTGTCTTCCTTTGTAAATTATCTGCTGTCGCGGGACCTGTTCCTACATGCATATGTGTTTACAAGCATAAACAAGAGAGTACACACCAACGACTACTGGACTCTAGATTAGATGATGAGAGACACCGTCATTCCTACAGCAGGCACAATTGCTACTGCTCGTCTTCCTACCACCTACCACCACCACTTCGACGGCGACTCGGGCATTTACTACTGCTACTACTACGACGAAGACCACTACTACTACTACTACTACTACTGCTACTGCTACTGCTACTGCTACTACTGCTACTACTGCTATTACTACTACTACTGCTACTACTACTACTACCACTACTACCACTACTACTACTACTACTACTACTACTCCTACTGCTACTGCTACTGCTATTGCTACTGCTACTGCTGCTGCTACTGCCACTGCCACTGCTACTACTACTACTACTACTACACCTACCTACCTACCTACCTACTGCTGCTAACTTCTTCTACGACTGTTTCCTCTACCAGTGCCACTCCCACTACCAGTACAACGACGACAACAACGACGAGGATATCTACTGCCACTACTGCTGCTACCACACGACGGCCGCTGCGGATACTATGGTCACTATGGCTACGGCTGCGGCTACGACTCGACTACTGCAATTACTACGGCGACGACGATCACTCCACGATTTGCACGTCAGTACCGCTACGAGCCTCCATCAGAGTTTGCCCTGAGTTTGCAATTCAACCTTTGCCGGCATTGTTCACTATCTTTCGGGTCCCAACACGCATTCTCTCAATCATTCGGTTGCCACACTGACTGGTTGGTAACAGGTGCAAGAAATCTCAGCAGTCACTTTCACCGCTCACGGTCTGGGCAGCTGAGAACTTGCACAAGCTCCTGGACACCAAGCATATGCATGTATGCGGCCGAGTGCCAAACCACGGTCCTAACCCTCCAAAATGTATTTCTTATGTTCGACCTCCTCAGCATCGAGATATCACGATGGGCACCATGGATAACCATTCAAGATCACTGGTACAAGCCTGTGTGGCGTGTTGCAACTCGATGCTGCAGATTCTGCAAAAAAAATTCTAAACCAATTGTCGAAGCCTCTTGCCTTAATTAAATGCTTTGTGAGCTGAGGTGGCGGCGTGTCGGAAGAATTCGGCCTTAGCACATCAGTGGTGTGCCAGATGCAAGCTGATGGGTGAAGAAATGGGCACGCAAGTCATGTTGGGGCAGAGGATTTAGGCTCTTGGGTTCAAAGGGCCCGGCGCGGAGGTAAGCAGGGGGCTTTGGAGTTGACCCGAGCGACTGTTTCTCGCCAAGCTCGACCACTATAGCCGCCCAAGCACCCCAGCATGTGATCTAGGTATGCTGCTGGGAATCATCAAGAAAGACTGGCGTTCATGAAATCTGCACACACACACACCCACCCTCCGGAAGTTCGCTTCGGGAAGCCGAGATGCGATCCGCCGAGCCGTCCGCGTCCTGGGCTCGGATGCTTCACTTTGGGGGGTTAGTAGTTAGGTCCGGGATTCAACACGTTATAGTTGTATGTTGAGGAGATAATGGCATACGGACCAGAGCCGGCGGCAGGCCAGATGGAAGGAGCTGGCATGCCAGATGCAGTTTCACCTAGCGACATGCCAAGCACCACCGTGTCAGAATCCAAGCTTCACCACCCGGTCTTCGAAGCCGCCAGCCAGAAGTCCGACTTCCATGATGCGATGTATATCCTGAGATGAGCAGGAAGCTGCCTAGATTTGGACGCCATTGCTTGTGGCAGCTTAGACAGACGCAACTTCTATCCTGGCAACTAAAGTGGTGTCAAAGTGGCAGGAGCCACGACCGCCAACGGGCGCAGCATAGACACCTTGGATCATCGTACCACAGCAAGGAGCTCGAACAACGGCACTCTCAACGAGAGGGTTCAGCAGCAACCAAGAAGATCGGTGATACGAGACCTTCCAATGCTGAACCACAACTTGTCACGATGGCCACTTCCAGCAGGTCACTTAAACGTAGTAGAAACATGATGTTGCTGATGATGGTGGGCAGCAAGAGAAGACTCAGGGATAGGAACATGACACCAACTGGAGTTGCCACGAAAAGAAACAGGAAGATGAGGTTCAAAAGCACGGGTACAAGTAGCAAGATGACGAATAGTGTGGAGACGAACAACAACCTGCAGCTCAGCATGAAAGCAAGGAGAACGTGCCAATTAGGCAGCGGCGGCGACGACCACTGTGATGGTGACAAGGCAGATGATGATGTAGCTTTGCTCAGCCATTTGTCATTGCGGCTTTGTGGTTGCTTTTCTCATTCAAGCTATGACACCTGGAGTCTATGATGTTCATGCCGGCTGATTTAAGCATGACTGTTCCTTCATGCCCCGGACTCCATCAAGACCCCAGTGCCCACGACACCCAAAGCTTGCGAGGTGTGGTGACAGTGCAATGGAGTGCCAAAGATAATATTGTTACATAGCTGGCCTAACAACATGGCGATAGACGTGACACCATGTAATGCAGTTTGAAGGGTTTGTAGCAGAGAATGATGTCTGTACATGCATGCACACATGCATGCCGCGCATACACACATATGCACCTGCGTTCTTCGACGGATATGTGCATACCTAAAGACGTACTCATGCAGACATACATGCATACATGCATGCATGCATGTATACATTACACCCATATCTTTGATTCGAACATTTGTTACTTCGCTGGTTCGCTGTGGTGTTCGTTCCTTCCTTCCTTCGATAATTCAACACTTCATGTATGCATGTCATTCATGCTTCCATGGACTCCTTCGTTCAGTCAGTCAGCCAGTCAGTCAACCGGCCAGTCAGTCAGTCAGTCGGTCGTTCAGTCAGCCAGTCAACGAACGGCTTCCTTCATTCCATTCACTGCACATGCCCATGTCCTTTTTCTTGTTTTATCCAATTGTGTCACTCATCGTACTCATTCCTTGCATGCCATTCATTCATGCATTCGGTCAGTCAGTCAGTCAGTCAGTCAGTAACTCTTCATATCTTCTTTCATACATTCGCTTAATTCAATTCCACTCCATGTCATTTTAGCCGTTTCGTTCATCCTATTCATTCCATTCCACTCCAGTCGATCCCAGTCCATTCCGCTCCATTTCGCTCATTGCCTTTCATGTCGTTCTTTTCATTCATTTCACATACACATGACCTTCACTGCTGCCATTGCATTCATCCTTTCGTCCATTGAGCCAACCAGACGATGAACCAATCAACCCAGCAACCAATGAGTCAATCAATCAAAGAAACGATCAATGATTCACTGAATCCATGACTCAGACAATGAATCAACGAGTGATTGAATCAATGAGTGAGTGAATACATGAAGGAAGGAATGAAGGAATAAATGGATGATTGATCGTTTGGTTGAATAGTTAAGCGTTTAAACGAACGAGTCAACTAATAACTTCATGAACGACTGACTGGATACATAAATGAATGAATGAATGAATGAATGAATAGATGAACGAATGAATGAATGAACGAACGACTGAATAAACGAACCCATCAATCGATTCATGCATTCATTCATGCATTCGGCCATTCCATTTGATTTGATTTGCATTTCAATATTTGGTTCGCTAATAATACATGCATGCATTCATTGAGTGATTCCATTTATTCATTGACTGACTGACTGACTGACTGACTGACTGACGGACTCATTCATTCATTCGTTGACGTAAATAACATATGCAATGCAGTTGAATCTACCACATGGATCGTCTGTGAGCCTGCGTGAGACAAAAACGTGGAGGCACCAACATAAATGAGAAACCTTGGACCGTTGGACCTGGAACCTCACCTTGTTGAAGTCCAAGAGTGATCTTTGAGACGCAGAACCTCATTGTTCCAGCCAATGCCTGAAGATTGAATGCAGTTGCATCTACATAGGCTACTTCGGCTACTTAAATCGTACGCAGATCCGGCCAACCGGGAAATTCCTGGACATCATACGGTTCGGGCCCTAAACCTGCAACAAACTCACCTCTCCTGTCGGATCCAAGTAACAGAGCCCTCCAGGGGAACGGCGCTGGCCAGGATAACACTCGGGACTGCACGGCGCGGCTTCAAACGAATGCCTTGCGGAGATAGCTTGGGGCTGAGTCAGGCTTTGAAGTTGGTGCTTCGCATCCGGATTGGTTCAAGTTTTGTATACCGGCTATCAAGGAGCAGCAAGGCTGAAAGGGCTCCTAGGCCCGACAGGTAAGCTCTCAGCTGGCTCCTACTTGTGCTTCCCTCAGGGCCATAAGTCTCCGCCACATGAGGCCTGATGCACTTCCCTGGAGCGATGGCCTTCGAAGATGATGTCGCGTTCTCCAGCATGCTCCTGGGGTCCGTTTGACGCTCTCGTGTCGATCACTGGCGCGTGAGTAACAGCACTTTCTTCGCTCAGCACTCGCACGAATGGAACACTGGATTGTCCATGACCGCCCTAGATTCTGCCGTAGATGTCAAGATGCCACAATTCCCAGAATAAACCGGGACATCCTCATCTGGAGCCATGATATGGGAAAAGTCCGGCTGAACTTCGATGCTTCATGGACACGGGCGAAAAAGCTTCCCGGCTCTCGGGTGAACCGAGCAGGAGCCCTCTTAATTGGCATATCAACTGGTGCGAATCCCCCGTCCTGCGCACCCAGCAAGACCTTGCGAAGCCGGAAGAAGAGCTCGACCAAGAAGTCTGACAAGCAGAGCGCTCTAAATGGAACTTGCAGCCGAGCTGTGCAAGCAGGACCAGAAAAGAAGAATGACAGCGAGAGGGCAAGCCCCAGGAGTAGAAATACTGGTCGCAATAGCAACAGTCTTCAGAGTCGCATGACCGGTAGTATGAGCAGCAGTAATCATCGTCGCGCCTCTACCCGTCATGAACACTAAACTCGTAATACCCCTACCACTACCACTACTGCTACTACTACTACTACTGCTACTGACTACTGACTGCTACTACTACTACTACTACCACTACTGCTACTACTACTACTACTCCTGCTGCTGCTGCTGCTACTACTACTACCACCGCCACTACAGCGACGACTACTTACTACTCCTGCTCCTACTACTGCTACCACCACCTGCACCAACACTGCTACCAATAGTACTACCTGTACCACTGCCTACCAGGCTCAATACATGATCATTACTGCGCCTGCTAAGTCGCACCTAACCAAGAGCACATCGGAGCCCTAAGCCTCATCCACATTCCACAAACCTCAAACACAGAAACCTGAGGACCTGAACCGGGCCGACCTCGCCTAGAAGTGCTGGACGGAGGGTGTCGGCGGCACACAGGGTGACCCAACAGCTGCTGTGGTCGGCGATGCCCACCTCGTTTAGGCTGACGGGTTGAATTGTTCAGCACGTTAGGCTTCAAGGCTGCAGGTTCTGTTGTTTCGGGTCAGTGTCAGCGCGTCATGCTCTGCTGCTTTACCTGGGGCTGCGCTGAACAGCATGTGGTTAATGTGGTGCCACGCTGCTACGGGTTTACGGTTTACGGATTTCGACGACTCGCTCCATTTTCTGCCGTGCCCCTCCCTGGTTCGTCCTCTATGTCGACTCTCGCACCCCCCAGCTCCCGCCATCGGATTCATCACACTTCCACCAGATACGTGCGACTCTCCCTACTCATGCAGGTCTTCGTTGGACCTCCCTGCAGGACATGGAGCTCTATTCTGCGGCATTCATCGGGGCTTTGTTGTTTAGATGGTGCTGTGTAGCTTCGGGGTCAGTCCCGACCCCCTGGTCCCCCCCTTAGGCCCCCCCCGGTTCCCAGTGCCCTCCCGGAGTATCCGGGCTTCCCAACTCCAGAGTTTCAGGTGTCCAGCCCGAGAGTTTCGGGCCTCATTACTTCCCAAACTGTAAAAGTTCTGCTGCGCAGGGTTTAACTACATGGTTTTAAACCATGAGGGTTGTTCTTTATACATATATGAGCGTCTTTCAAAACTTGTCGTTTCCGGCCTTGTCATGGATGATTTGCGGGGGTCCAATCGCTTTACAGGGATCTGGTCAACTTTTTCTGTGACGTATCACTTCACTCCGCTCAGATTAAGAATGGTAGCACGAGTAGTAAAGCAAAGGTAGGAAGACTCATACGGGTAATACTATTGGTAGTGATCTCACTACTATATTAGTGAGATCAACAGTATCGATGATGATTCCATCAGATGGGGCAGTGGTTCATAAAACAATCTGCCGGGTATCGTTAGGGTATCGACTGGGTATCGATTGGGGTATCGATTACCTAGCCAAATTTCACATGGAAAATTCGTCACCAATTCGGCAGCAGCACTGAAATGTCACAACAGATGATCTTCGTTGATCGTATCGCTTTTGGGAGGGGTGGTCCTATCGCTTTTCGAGGGTTTTGGCCAAATCTGTCATTCCACGACCACCCTACTCTTAACTACAAGAACGGGAAATTTGACGGATACCCATATATATAATATAATATAACATAATATAATATAATATAGTATAATATATACATATATATATATACATAGATGCTCGTGACCATATATATATATATATATATATATAGAGAGAGAGAGAGAGAGAGAAATCCTGGTACATCCTTGTTCCATGCAGCACATTAGGAGCCCTGCTTCGCCATTCTGCGTCCCCGTGCATGCTTGCACGTGCGCAAGGCTTGAATACCCAGATCTATCCCTCAAAACAAGCTTGTGTAAAGATTGCGTTCGCCCTGGCACAAGCTTGTGCCCGCTTGTTTATTCTACAATCCAATTTTCGCAGATCGCCCTCAAAGTCTGGTCACAACAAAATATCGAAAGAAACAACCTTCTTGCAGGGCAGGGTGAGGAAAAGAAAATCGGTCAGACCAGTCCGACTCGGGCTTTGACAAAAATTACACCTGATTCTTCCCGTATGCAACGAAGTAAGGAGAAGCATTACTCATTTCGGACAGTAGCACCTTCACATCATATGGATGCTGGTTAATTGGGCGTGGTATGCAAAATGCGTTACTGAATCCACTGAGAGCGCAGAATCTTATGTTGCAAGCAGCTGCTTAAGGCTCGACCGTGCTGTCAAATGCATGTTGCAGGCTTCGGGGTCAGGTCTAGAAAATTCCAAGATTCTTCTTGGCCTTAATTTCGGAGGCTCTGAACGCCAAACCGCAGCTGCACCCGAAAGTCCCAAGCCACCTCCACGAATGTGACAAGAACGAAAGGCAAGTGTCGTTTTGTTCGCTACATTCTCCGCTACTCCCGCCACATATTTCTGAAAACATCAGCTATGAGTTCTTCTTATGCACTTGCATGAAAGCCGCGGCCGGGAGCCCACAGTGCACTGTAGCCGAGAGACCATAATGCGGAGGATGTCGGCCGCCGTAGTCATAGAGCTGCAGATCAACGTTGGGCAGTACCTTCGCCAAAGGGGCAGGACAAGAACGCATAGTTGCAGAGCTTGGGCATCGAACTTGCCCATGAGACAAGCAGTGGGTGCGGCGGACGCCTCCAACGACTAGCCCGACCCACCGAAAGTGCGAGCAAATTGAGCGGCACGATCGAAACTGAACTCAAAGAAATGCTCCCAAAGCATGCACCCACCCTGAAATGACGTGGTCTCTCAACATGAACTGGCTAGGTGTGACGAGTGTACGGCTGTGAACAGCTTAGACAGATTAGACGTCAACATCCAGGCATCCAAGTAACACACCCACTTCCATGGACAAGTCCTTGCTGAGGTGGCGCTTGCCATGGCCTCCAAGCGCGTGGCAGCTGCGCACCAGCCCGGTTTCAGGTGCCCATACTACATCGGCAGCGCCCACTACTTGCAGGATTAGCTTGCAATTCTCACTGAGTCGAGTCATCGTGGGCCAATTGACACTGCAGTCAAACCCGACGAGGACGACAGCGGCGACTCTGACAGCTGCTGCGACTGATAGACAGATAGATCGATAGATAATTAGATATATATATATATATACATATGGAATCTAACAGCTCCCACCCCGCTAGTCTAAACCACCACCAGATCCCATGCCCCCTGACGAAATGCTGAAAGTCCTGTACCACCATAGATGTTGGCGATCTGACCATTCGAGAAAGCTTGGGTCATGGTCAGCCAGCATCGATCCTCTGAGAAAGTACTGTTAGTACTGTTACCGGCTGACGGCTTAGGGCTGCTTGAATTGTCATCTGTCGCCTGTACAAACAAAGATGATGTAGACGGCTGCTGTTGCTCACAACATTTCGGGAATCTAACGGGATTTGGGGGAACCTGTAGCAACCAAGCCCTGCAGTTTTTGTGTAACAGTATCTATCGTCATCAGAATCATTCACTGCATTGTCGAGCGAACATAACCATCAAGAACGGCATGACCCGAATTGCCTCAGCATCATAACATGTATATATATATATACACATACATATACAAATAAATGCGCAAGACATACCTACAATCATATGTACATAATGTATACATATATACACATAGACATACACACATATGATTATTCTGCGTCGTCGTCGTTGTCGTAAACATCACCGCCACCATCACAATCATCATCACCTTCAAAATCCTTGTCGTCATCAGAGTCATAGTCACCGCTGCCACGATCTCCAACGCCGCCATTCATCTTCACTATGACCTACATCATCATCTCAGAATTACAGTGTCAGCGACACGTTGTCACCGTCATGCTGATAGTCATCCTCACTGGCATCAACAACATAAGTTTCACTTTCGTCTTCATCATCACTAGCATCATCATGATTCTCTCAGCGCCATCGTCACCATGACAATGAGGATCAACACAATCACCTCGGCCACACTCGCCTTCAACCTAGTCTTCGGCAAAATGCTGGTCTTCATCATAAGTAACAGCACACTCAAGTGCGCCGTCATCTCGTTGACCATGTTCATGTTAACTGTGATGGTAGTCGTTGTTCTTTCGTTAAAGTCTTTATGATGGCTATCCTCACCAGATTCGATGTCACCCATCGCTGTCTTCGCCATACGCGACGTGTCTGTATTGACAGTGGTACTCTTCGCGCGCCGGTGCTCTACCAAGGACGTAGTACCAGCAACCCGCAACAAGCACAACAACCTCGACACTTGCTTTCACAATAATTAGCAGCAAAGATAGTTGTAGCAAAGTTGAGTTGCGAACATACTGACAGCAACTGCATCACCAGCACAAGCAACAAGTCGTCGCCGCCCTAGTAGCATTGCGGCTGGCGCGAGTAGCAGCAGTAGTTGCAACAGCTTTAACAGTAGCAATAGTAGTGGCAGTAGCAGTAGCAGTAGCAGTGGCTGCACAGGTAGCTGGAGTAGCAGTAGGAGTAGAAGGTAGAAGGAGTAGTAGTAGTAGTCGTCGTGGTCGTCGTCGTCGTCGTGGTAGAAGCAGTAGTAGTGGTAGTCGTCGTCGTAGTAGTAGCAGGGGTACTGTAGTAGTAGTAGTAGTCGTAGTAGTAGTGGTAGTAGTAGTGGTAGTAGTAGTAGTAGTAGTAGTAAGTGGGAGTTGGAGTAGGAGTAGGAGTTGAAGTAGGAGCCGGAGTAGGAGCAAAAGCAGAAGTTGGATGGCTTCAATGAGATGAGTCAGTTGTGCTGTCGATGAATTCAGGTCCAGGGTTCAGCACGATTAGAGGCTGCCTTGGCTCGAAAGCCAGCAGCACTGGACATCCAGTATCACGGCGCAAGCTGCGAATCCCAAGCACGAGGATCAGTACTAAGCCTCAATTTTGTCAAGAAGCGGTGTCTGGAGTGATCACCATGCGGGGAGCAAGCCCCAAATACTCGTAGCCGTAGTCGATGCACACGTCCAAGTGACGAAGCCTGCGAGTCCAGACGCAGGACAAGCTGGACAGTCGCTGAACAGTGCAGTATCAAGAGTAAAGTAGCCCCGCCAGAACCGGATGTTGATAGGCAACTCGGAATTCCTCGTTGCAGGCTTGAACCGTTTGGACTCTGAGCTGTAACCAGTGTATGTCGCAACCACGCCGGGATTCCCACATAGTCACATAGTGAGCAGACCGTGCTGACATAGCCAAGAAGAATAGCGAAAAAAAACGGATCGATGTTGAAATTCACATCCAGCAACACGAAGGAATGCTCTATGCGACTCCATTAAAAGACAACCAAAGCAACAGTAAACAGCTCATTAAATCATTCGTGACCATGAACGGTGACATTAGCCGTAATCATCAGCGTAAGGTAACATAATTAATGATCGTGAGGGGGAGCAGAAGAAGGTTGCCAAAAGAACCTTCTGATCTTGTTCTGCCAGCTGCAGCAGCATATCGATGCAGTATCGCTGGGTTTCACACTTATCAGAATCATTCATCTCCCCAGTATTGCAACAACCAGCAGACGATGATATGCGTTTAAGGCCCAGGAGTTAGAATACAGAACCTTCATCAGGACTGCCATGCACGGTGTGCTGTACTATCGTCTGAACGAACCAGAAAAGTTGGAATCCCAGAAGCTTCAGGTTCTTCGCAGCACTGCCAAAGTCGAAGCGCAGCTGCATCTGCCAGCACAGGGACCTAGTGGTGGGGGATTCACGGTATGCGGCGCAGGTGATGTCTTCGGGCTGGCCTCATAAACGTGTAAACTTCCTGAATTCAGGACTCAAGGACTTTCGCTTTGGACTTCGTCTTCTGCGACCTCTGGTTCATGAACATGAACATGAATTTAGCTGCAAGGATATCGGGTGCAGGCACTAGACCCGGATGCGAATCTCTACGACAACACGTCTGGCTCGGAAGTCACTCCCAAAGCAAAGAGACCAAGACTCTGAGCAGCAGAATGTTCGAAGATGAGGCATCAAGATAGTGTGAGAATGGAGAAACCCGAGTCCTGAGATGAAACCTATAACATGCGACACGAGGAGCCTTTTAAGCGATCCAAAACCTTGGAGTACTTTTCGCAATGACCCGATTTAGGGGCGAGCCCCACCCCACATGACATGACTCACTCGGCTTGCAAGGTGTTAGAATACGGCCCAAACCCCTGCTGAGAATGCAGGAAGTTGATTCTGGACTAGGCCACAGTTTGGCTTGGGGTTTGGAGTGTCAAAGCCAAGTATGAACCCAGACCCTAAGCTTCCAAACTTTCCTCAAGCGCATTAGCTTACACTGGTGAAGAATCAAGCCAGAAACCAGCCAAGCGTCTGTGCAGTGAGACGACTTCCCTTCCTGGAACAGCATGTGAGGCTCGACATTATGAAACTGGCCAGCACCAGTATGACAATCCGCGAATCCAGCATTCTCAGCCAACGTCTTTTGAACACCATCGACAATGCCTACTTGTCATTGTACTGTAGGTAACGGCTGCTCACCATGCCTACTCGACATGCACATTGGCAGGACGGGCGGGGGGCCTGATCTGCTGGAACATGCTTTGATTGAGAAAAGGACAACTGTGAGCTTTTGAAACCCAACCCACCCTAAACTCAAAACCCTGAACTAAGTCTGAACGGCGGGCGCAACCAGGTCTCGGACAAACTTAAGTCTTTAGACAGCGGATCTTGCATAAGACAGTCCGAAGAGGCTGGAGCCTGTAAGGGGCTGTTGGTTGTTTCTAGCTGACCCTACCATGATCCTTCAAACCAACAGCAGCCACGAGCCGCCTGGGAGTTTGCACCTAGAAATTGCCATGATTGTGAAAGGTAGATGCCTGAGGGCTGGACTGCGACAGCAGAAATCGAAGCACATCCTGGCCTCGAAGGAGAAGCCTTAAAGCAGGCTACAGTGGGAGCACGCAGCATCTTGCTCTGCGTGAGAGTGAGTGAGTGAATTAGCGAGCAAGCGAGTGCGCGAGTGTATGTGTGTGTGTGTGTGCGCGGCTGCGGCTAGGGTGGCTAGGGCGAGTAGTAAGACAGCAGGGCTGGCGTCAACTCTGAAACACAAGAAGATATGCCACGACTCGTGCCTTCGTGCCTTTCTCTCTCTGGCCCTCTCTCCCGGCATGCCATGATGGCATCCGATGCCGCTCACCGGGTCTGACGGCCACTGGTGAGCACTGAACTGAAGAATGACAACCTACGGCACTGACCACACCCACTCACCTCTTCTCTATCTCTCTATCTAACTAACTAACTAACTCTCTCTTTCTCTCTCTCTCTCTCTATGCATTGATTCCCGCGACATGACTTGGAATGGATTCTGATTTGACCACTGACCATTGAGCTTGGCAGCAACGCCAGTCGTTCAAGCCGAAGGCTGACGAGCCTCTCGGGCCTCTCCTGGAGGGGGGGGCAGCGTAATACACACACCTATACCTGGAACACCTCTCGGTGTGTCTACCTGTCTTCCTGTCTGCATGCTTGCCTGTACGTAAGCATGCATGCCATGTGTGTGTATGTATATTCATGTGCGTCTGTCTGTCTGCCTGCCGGCCTGCCTAGCTGGCTGTCTGTCTGGCTACCTGACTGTCTGCCTGCCTGCCTGCCTGGCTGTCTGACTGTTTGTCTGCTGTGTCTGCCCGCCTGCCTGTCTGCCTGCCTGCCTCGCTGGCTGGCTTGCTGGCTGGCTGGCTGTCCGTCAAAATGTCTGTCTGTCTGCCTGTCTGCTGCCTGCCTGCTTGCCTGGCTGGCTGGCTGGCTCTGTCTGTGCATGTATGTCTGTAATGTATGCAACGTAATGTAACGTGAGATATGTAATGCATGTGTGCATGTAGCGTATGGCTTATGTAATACGCGAGCATTCATTATTGAATGTATGCGTATATATATATATATATACAAAAATATGTGTATGTATATATATATATACACATAGTGTATGTATATATATATACATATAGTATACATATGTGTGCATGTGTACATATAAACTATACATATATGTGTAGACATGTATGTACATACATGTCTACATACAAACATCCATGCATACATACGCGCATACATACGTACATACATACATACATACATACATGTATGGACATGTATAATTTGCAGGCATGCTATGTCTGAGGATGTCTATGTCTATGTATGATCCTGACACACACATACATACATACATACATACCTACCTACCTACCTACATACATACATACATACATACATATGTGTGTTTGCATGTTTGTTTACTGATGTGTTTAACTACTGACAAAAATCCTTCTTTATACCTGTGTATATATATACACACATAGATTATGATATACATATAAGAAGCATGTGTATCTGGTACTCAAGGCTTGTTGTAAGAATATGTGTGCATGGAGGTGTATGCAGGCATATATGACCGTAAATGCGTATGTACCGATGCTCGCATTCATACATGAGCATGTAAGCATGCATGCATTTTGGCATAGTTGGGTGGGCAATACATAACCGTATATATATATATATACACATACACACGTGCGCACATACATACATACATACATACATACATAAGTACTTAAATACATATGTATACAGTACATATATGCTACAAGGGAAATCTGTCAGTTGCCATGCAGCTACCATAATCACAGCCAGCTACCATCATCAGGCGAAGTGGTTTGCACACAAGCATACACACATATGCTTTCAAACATAGGGCTCATAGATCGGAGCTTCCACCTCTCCTTCTCAGGACGTAGTCGCTATAGGTATGCTGGATGAACCGAGATGTCCAACAAAAGCAAGCGCTTCACTTCAAAGTCATAGGAAAACAGGACCAAGCACTAAGAGCTTCTTGTCACTACGTACCTACAGCGACAGGAGTGGCCTCGCCACTACATCGGAGCGGCTGGAGAACCCGCATAAGAAAGCCAGCCTGCATGCAGTGTCAAGTTCAGGGTCTTCAAAGCTGCTGAATGATCCGCTGGGTGCACCTTCATCTCTACGGGCTTATAAGCTGCGCATTCACCAAACCACGGTGCCAACTTCGATGGAAAGCCGAGCTGTGTATTCAACCCGAGCCGCCAGCAGCAAGACCGGTGAACATGTTTGACGACATCCCTTCTGGCCGACATCTTAAGCCCGAGTGGGAACAGCTGTGGATGAGATCATTGAACACCTCGGTCACAACTCACGCCAGTCTGCAGAGGCAAAGCGCAGGGAAAGGAAGACCAACAGTTGAGCATGTAAAAAGCAGGAGATTGCCTACCCCAATTCTATGGACATGACTGTATCCTGCTGTACTGATTTGGTACCTAAGCTGCTTAATTGATGCTGACAGAACACATCAGAAGTGACAACGGCTGTCAATGTGCAAAGACATATCCGGAAGTTAAGTTAACAGCAAAGGACCTAACAAGAAAGACTTCGATTACAGTAGATACAGCTGGGAGATCAGACTTCGACTACATGCTGCAGTACTACAATCAGAAGGAGGACAGCATGAACCCCTTTTCGTGATCTGCAGGGTGCCTGCCTCGGCCTGGCGCAGGTTGCGCAGCTCCCTCTCAACATGTTCCTAGGCATTCAGAAGGGACTTTCCAGCGCTGGAAGAGACGCAAAAGATCAAAGAAATTCTTCAGTTCCAGCCCTTGACTACCAATTGGGTCCAAGAGCACAGGATTCAAAACCGGAGCAATAGGCCAAGCAAAGCATGATCATCTGCCCTGAAGGTTTATTTAACCATAGAAAACTTGGGCTGACGGAGGCAACGATGACAACTGCACATATGCTCATATCCAATGCTCTCTCCGAGTGTGTCGACTGATGTCCAGGTGAGAGAAAATGCTCTGATGACCAACGTCTTGCATCTATGAATGTTGCAATCTTGACTCATGCGTTGTATCGGAGATGGTCTGACTACAGGCGGAATAAAGGTTTGTCATGGTTTGTCTTTCGATGCCGCTGGGGGTTGACTTTCGAAAACAACAGGAAGACATCCGGCTGGGCATCTCGACTCTGACGTAATGCCTCAAACCAGTGCCTACCTTACAGACTACGAGGGGCTGTGGCAAGGGCACCCTCGACTGCTTTGCACCAGTATATCTGCTCGCATAGGAAGACGGCCTGCCCACACACCCTGGCGCGCGCAAGTCTCAGAGTGAAGCCTTTAGGTTTCGGTGTGGGGAGATTCGATGACAACGGCTCTTGAATTCTACCCTACCATGACACATCTAAGAACTTTGTCGCGCACGAGGCAGTCTGGCTAGTTCGCTTAGGACTTTCGAGTCGGCAACCCACAGACCATACTGAAAGCACCTCTCGGCAAACTGCGCCAAAGCACGGTGCACAAGTCTGCCCAAGCGAACTCATTCGGCGTTGGCGCCAATGCTACTCCGAAGCAAGAGAGCGATCCAACGAAACGGGCCTGCGGTCAGTAAACCAAGCCAGTCGGTCGAAGCCCTCCTGAGGACATCAGAGGCTCAGCTAAAGGCGTACAGGCGTCCATTTTGTTGAAAGGTCCTGCTGCCCGTGTCAGCCTTCTGCATGGGCACTCAGTCTTCTTTGTGATGCCGAGGTTTCTGTTGCCGAACCCAGATTTTCTGATTGGAACCCATGCTTCGCAAGGTACTGACAAAGTCCGCAGAAAGGCAGGAGCTTGCAACGGCAGCGGCACCCATGTGATGCAAACTCGATTCGCGAGAATCTGATGGAATGTAGCCTTGGCTGATTTCCAACCATTATCGCGGGACCAGCCTGTGTGACTCTGCAAGAAACCGCCGTGCTGCCCTCCTCCTGCTTCTTGGTCTCACGAAGCCTCAAGCTCTGCAAGAGCTCATCATCAACAAATCTGGACAAGATGCGAACATTCATCAATGGTGCTGTAGCACTAGATCGGAGCATGAAGTCCTGCATGATTTGAACACATCCCTCTGCCATCTTGCCTCCCCAAGATGCGAGCTTCCACGGCCCATGACTCTAGACTACGCCAGTCGAGTGATACGTCACAGGAACTTAAGCAAAAGCCGCAGCTACAAGCGGACAAATGTAGTGCGATGGAAGTGATCTCTTATCGGCATTTAATGAGGATGACGGCGACGATGGGGAAGACGGGGATGATGATGGTGATGACGGTGGATAGCGATGGCGTCGAAGAGCGCATTCGTTGAAGAAGCCGATCTTCATAACCAACACAGGACCAACACAGGGTCTCATCACCACCATCGTTACCCCCACTGCCTCGCCCTCGTCCTCGCCACAATCGCCATCCCCATCACTATCCCCAGTCACCACCAACACAACTTCTTCTTGAGTTTCAAGGCAAAAGCCTGCTGGAAGAACTACTTCGTGACGGCTCATCCTTCTGACGCCTGCACCCCTGCGAGCTGGGGCCGGCACAAAGTGGCCCGCGCAAGTTGGCTGCGAATGGCTCTCGTCATCATGTCCTGGCTTTGGGCGGTGGGCAGAATATGGTCACTGTCAGAGCATTTCAGGATAGGTGAGTGACCCTCCTCCCGGTGTCCGTTGCAAGGACTCAAGACTATACTTCACGTGCCAAAGAATGAAAGAAGCACTGTCGCGGCACAGATTTCTCATGCTTCGAGCCCCTCCCGGCCCTACCACACGACTGCGACCTGCACAAGCACCACCAGGACTTCAATTTTCGTCCTGAGCCACAGGCTGACGTGAGAAAAGCCACAATAAGGTTCCAACTCGGTGGATGTACGAGGGGCCGCTGCTGCAGAATGATGTGTCCAGGAAGGGCTGAGTTGGGCAGACGGGTGATTGATCATGGTCCAGGTGTTCGTAGGAGAATTCCGGAATCAGTCATCTGCATACACGCATATAGATACATGATATATGCACATGTTCGAACTACTTATATAACTAACTGGGTCAAGCATGTTCAGTCACATTCACACATACGTGCATACATACGTACGTACATACATACATACATTCATACATACTACGTCTCTCTCTCTCTCTCTATATATATATGTATAACATACACACAACTTCGCTTCATCGAACAAGCGAAAGCTGCAGCTTGGCGTCGTCATCTGGAGGCGGCCAAAGGGGACGGCCTCAAGTAAACAAGACTACAAACGGTTATCGTTATCATAGTATCCATGACTCCGGAAGCAAGAGCAAAGATCCTTGTGCAGAGGCATCGTAATATACCTGGAAGTTGTGGCAATTGCTCATGGTTACGAATGACCACAACACAAACTTACCGTGATGACGACCATTGTCAAGACACTCACTCATAACAACGACCTCCTTGGAAACCATGATACAACGCCAACAACAACAGAAACATGCTTGGTTTCCACAATGGTCCAGATCGTAAGAACGGGTTTGAATGAGACAGTGCAAACCATGCGGTCTGAGCGGGATGTTGAGATTTTGGGATCTCAGCCTCACTGATGGGTCATGCCTGCATTATCCTAGTCGCAGCCTTCCCCCAGGAACATGATTTGGGATTCGGTTCCTGTATATGATTTGCGGCGAAGGTTTCGGGAAGTCAATTCGTCCGTAGCCGGATTGGGGGAGGTGCAAGAAATGTTTTAGCCCAAGATGCTGTTCTGAAGGCGACCCAGTGTGCAAGCACATGGAAGACGGTGCAACCCTCTGCTGCTAATGTAAACAATGAGGAAGATAGTAGCTAAGAGCGGGTGCCAGATGTCAAATACACGATTAACGACTAGTAGTATACCCGTGCTAACAAGAAAGTAGCTAAGTACTCAGAAACCCTTCAACCTTCAGAAAGGCGACTAGAAAACTGACAACTCTTCGACGTTCGCTGCTACATCCAACACCCAGAGACCAAAGAACCTAGCAGACCTAGCCTCCAGCTCCCAGGAGCGCATGCCGCACAACGTCCTTGGCAATTCATATATATATATATAATTATATATATATATAACTATATATATATATAGATAGCTCAGAATCAACCCATTTCACGGCCATGAGGCTGAGTTGGGGCGCGAAGAATCAAAAAACTGGGCGAAAGACATTATGAAGCTAAAGCATCGGTTGAACAGGGTATGTTGTTGTGGGGGTGGTGGGGAGGACCCACTTGTCGAGCACTCTACGAAATGCAACACGGTTGCTAGCGTTTCGGGTTTCGCTTACCTGTCAATTGGACATTGAAGCCATGAGACCCCCGATATGAGCTCAAACGCGTAGGACGGTTTAGGGCTGAATGCTTTCCTCCTCCCCCACGCCCTCCCGCCGATTTCCACGTTTGCAGCCACAGCTTTGCAGCCCTGGAGCTCGTCAAGGCCTGGCCGGATGGCGAGCTGTCTGATGCCTTCGAAGCCTGAGCCGCGGGGCACATCGGCACGACACTGCGCAGCGAAGCGCAGCATCTGGACAAACACACAGTGCAGTCTAGCTGAGCCGGCTGCTTGACATGTGCCCTACAGCCGGCGACATGTTGGCAGAGAGACTAATGAAATGCAGAAGTCACTGCTCAAGCCCTGCAAACTAGCATCACTTCACCCTAAAGGCCAACGACAGCTTATGTTTCTTCATGCTCGGCAATACTTGTGTGCAAATCGCATCGAAGTGGCATGCATGAGTTCAAAGGGGGACCGGTGGCACTAAGCCCAATCGGACTACGTATGTCTGGATGAGATTGCATCTGTGTTTGGTTAAATAATAAAAAAGAATAATATACTGTAGTAATGTAAGGAGGGAGGGCATAAGACCGAAGAGGCGTGATGCGATGTCACGCCTGTCTTTGCCTCGTAGGCTGGTCTGCCACATTTTGCGGCTTGTAGGTCAGAGGCTACTCATTGTGACGAGTGTGGAATCCTGGCACTTTTCGTACGGTTTTCCCATCCCGGTGCGACGTGACATGTGTCGATCATCTAGAGTATCTGTTGTTCAAACCTCGAGTCCGGAGCTGAAGAAACCCATCGTCTCAAATATGTGCCCCAAGATCCAGAACCTGATTACACGATGCCTCAAGCCCTCCGAACTCAAAGTGATCCGTGGAAGCCCTGAGCCCAGTGAGACCTACAAGCACTCAGTATAGGCATTTGAAATCCAACTGCAAACGGCGGAGCATCGGTGTATGCCGAGGGTGAGGAAGCAGTCATCCCGTAGCAGCATCGACTTCGTGCCTGAGCTTAGAAGCACGGGCTTGTGGGCTCCTGTCTAGATTAGATGGTTTTGTGGTTGCCGGGTTCATCCGATTCGCTAGTATCGGAAAGAATCCGAGGCGCTAAGCATTCTCCCATGGGCCTTGAATTTCTGAAACGCCGTGTCAAGTGCAGAATACCTCTATTTTGACACGGAGCTCAATTTGCTTGAGTACAGCTTGAGTGTATTCGTGCCACCTGATCAGTCAGGTGCACATTCGTCAGGTCTGAACTCCCGATCCAAATCCAGGCAGCTGGATTTCTCTGGCGTTGTAGCATCGACATCTCCGCCATCAGCTGAGACAACGCGCTTCTCCTGCGCACGACCAGTTGCTCGTGCCAAACAGTGAAGCGCCCGCCTAATGCTCACATCTAAAATTGAAGTTTGTTTCGTCGCTGTGGTGCCTGGAGATAAGTTGCTCGGTCTCAGCACCTTGGCAGCAACATAGCCTGCATGCCACGGGCTAGATTACTCTGATGTCCTTTTGCAACCTGGTGACATCACCTGAGTTCCGAAGATGCGCCGTCATTATACTTACATGCCCTCCGAGAGAGAAAAATGATCCATCAGGTGATGTAATTTCCATTTCCAGTGCAGGTGATCACCTGGCTCTTGGTCGTGTGGGTTTGCTGGACCAGGTCTTCGAGGAGTCCCAAACACGCTCAACCCTGGATCTGACCTTCGGTACTCAGGCATCTTAGGCAAGGACTGCTGGGGTGTGGGGTAAAGCGTAGGACTGCAAAGCAGTCGAGGTCGCTCAGCTCCGTGGAGAAGAATTTCAATCGGACGACTGCTGTATCGCACAACTCCGGCGAAGATGAACTCGTATGGAAGGACTCTCAGCGAAGCATACACTGGTTCTGGGACTGGTCCGAACGACGAAAGTCGACGTCTAGGCTTTGTGCGCTTGGAGTCACAGCCATTCTTCGCTCCTGTGCCTCTCGCATCAAATCCTCAGATGTTCACTGTTTCATACTGTTTCTTGTGGTGAGTCAAGCCGATTCTGGGTCCCTAGGCCTAGGCACTCGGGTGCCTTCGAATGCCTGCCAACGAAATAATACTTTGCGGGGACATGCAGTATAAAGCACAAAGTGGCGCAGGCACTCTTAACGGCTTCACGCAACGCTGCCAGCGGCCTGGATTGTAAAAAACAAGCACTCGCTTGCATTGCTGCATCTACTTCAGTCAGGGCATGATGCGGTCAGAACACTCTTGCTTCAGGTGATGCTGAAGGCATCGATGAAGACAACGACCGGTTTTGCTGTCGTCACATGGAGTACTACAACCAGCTTTTTGGTGCAGGTTGCTTCATGCCGTCAAGTTGCAAGGATGTCGGAGTCAACAAGGAAGCTCAGTCGAGCACATTGATTTCCTTGCTTGGAATCTCTCGACCGAACGCTTTCGGGAGTCCACTGGCTCACACCCAGAACGGAGCACTCTGCCGCGAACGACGGTGACGGCAAAAACTGCAGGAGTGACACACTGCTCCAATGCACGGAATCTGATGCTGAGCAACGGCTTCACACAAGACACGAGTATGCAAGGTCCCAATCTCGACTGTGCTCCCTCATAGCAACCCCGAAACTCTGCGACCTTTGGAGATCGAAACCTTTTGCAGCCAAGCTGCGCTTCCTGCTAAAAACAGCATCGAAATCTTGTTGCAGGCGCTCCTGGCATTCATGCAACCACGACCAAGCCTAATAACTGGGTACACCTGCAATAGCCGTGACAGGGCCAATGACTTAAGACTTGCTAGACCTGCAACCATTATCCACGAGGAAGAGTACAACGAGCGGAAACTGCAAATACTCTGGATGTTGGCCTTGAGAAGCTGAACCCCGAAGATACCCACACATCGCAAACTCAATATGAGCCGTAACATATACGAAAAGTAACAAGCGCCACATGGACTCGCATCAAGATCCAATGTACATTCCGGGGTTGAGAGATTGAGGGCGATTCGTGCAAATGAGCATGCTTCATACGTGCGGGCAAGCCTGCACCGCGCCCCACGATTGCTTGCCAGGATTCCCGGAGACAGAATCGCTTTTTCAAGCTCTAGGTTCGGGTACAACCCCACCAGCCGACAACCACGGCCCTTGCCCGAGGATCGAAACCAGTGCGAAACCAGTGCCTGCAGCCCGGATTAAGTGCAAGTTGTCTTGCCGGCTCTCCAAATCAACATAGCTGATGCTACTGTGCCTGACATGCAAAACATTCAAGCCATTCCGGCTACCCCCGGCTTCCCCTTCAGAAACGCGAAACGGTAGGACAAGCCATCAAACAAAACACCTATCTTGTGCTTGGGGGTTTCATGGTTTCGGGATTCTTTTGATTTTTGAGCAGAGGCGCAAGGTCCGACGTCTTTGCCAGGATTTTCGGCTGGAAAGATGGCTTCAAAAGCACCTGAAGACTTGGCTGTAAGTGCTTGAGAACAACAATGCTATCCTTCCAAGTGGATCTTCCTCTGAGCTCCTGCATATACATCTGCCCATGTCTGCGAATGCTACACATCGATATTCAGGTCCATCTCTTGTTCGGGAGGAAGTCAAAACCATGTGCCTCGACAATCCCACTCAGGCTGCTGCATCTAGTCCCAGCTTGACTGGTTCCGGCTTTCTACACTGCCATCTCGACCGAACATGCAAGCCCTTCCATTTACAGTTGACTGCGTAAACCTGCTTCTGTTTCTGTTTGTGTCCATGCCTCCGGAAGAAGCTAGGTTGTGTTCACTCCTCTCTGTCTGTCTGTCCGTCTGTCCGTCCGTCTGTCCGTCTGTCTGTGGTCAAGTTCCACGTGACGGACTCTCCGGTACAGTATCGAGTGCTCTACACTTACAATGCCGGCGTTCCGATCTACCCCCAAACCCAGAGCACGTTTTTGCGGGCGGCTTTCGAAGTCTCGAGCATTATCTCCAATTGCATGCTTTCAGCCGATCTGCGATATTTGCCTTGAAGAAGACAGTTGCCGACATGTCTCGCCCCGAAGTGACAAGTCCGAACGGCCAAAACCCAAGGTCCATTTCAATGAACCTCAACTGACGAAACAACAAAACCCAAGAACCCGGCATTGCAAAGACTCTTCCCCGAGGCCTTGGTCAGCAAAGCCTCAGTTTCGACTGACGCGAGGAAGCACTGCCACCTCGGCCGACACTGCAGCTGCTGGACTTTTGGGGAGCGAGAGCTAAGGTTTTGGGAGAGGATTTCAAGCCCTATAAATGATGATGGCGACGACGATGTTCATCACCAGGATGATGAGTCAATGATGGCAGGAAGAAGGATACCTCATTGGACAATGGTGATCATGAGAACGACGGCAGAGGGCTTGCTTCGCTTCTCCTGCTTTGGCTCGCTTGGATTACTGATTTCAATGATGAACCGGGCCGGCTGCGTCAAGGCTGATTCCCATGTCACAGAAGATGACGACAACGATGGTACCGTGGTGGTGGCTCTTTTAACAGATAGGTGGATGAAGCATAACATGACAGTGATGGTTGTGACAGTAAAGATGGTCGCCAAGATAAGGACAGACAAGGCAAGGACGAGATGATACTGAGGGACGACAGTGCAGACGAAATAGGAGGGTCACAAGGGTGCATATCGGAGATATCAGGCCTATCGCGTTGACGATGCTGGCCGGTGATGAATAGGAGGACGAAAAACGAAGATCTACATGCAATTTGCCACCAGCGACTGTTCCAGCCTTCCCCTGTGCTTTGACAACATGCCGCGACTTTTAAGCAGCCCGCCAGTTTTCCAGCTCGTCAAGCTCCGCGACCTGGCAGTGCCACAGCCGTCAAACCGTGGCTCTGTAAACTGAACCATGCACCGCCGTCGGGCAACTTGCACAAGACGCGCCCTCGCGCCTGCTACTCCAATCTGGCAAGGAAGAGCATACACGTAACTCACAGCTACTGATCTAGCTTCAAGCTCAGGGTACGGTCCAAACTGCGAGCTTGCTTTGCACTGCATGACCCAGTACTTCCAACATGCCTCCGTCTGCGAACCCCCAGCAACCACGGAAACTTGGACCATCCGAAGCCCTCCACAGAAGTTTCACTTGGGCAGGCCACCTGGTACGACTTCGTATCGCGCACTTCCTTGCTCACCGCGGTAGTTGAAGGAAGCAAATCACGTGACTTCCGAATGCTGTGTTCATGAGATTCAGATATCCCTGAATAAATCGTGAGCTACTATCAGCACGCGGCAGCACACAGTCACAGACTGGCCAAAGCTCCGGAAGGGCGTAGACCCACTGCATCTTGGCTTTCAACTTCTCGAAGCGTAGGAGGTCCTGAGTGTTGAGAGCTGATGGCCTACGGCCTACGGTGTATTAGAAGCAGCCTCAGTGATTCAGGTCGGACATGGTGGCATGATGGAGTTTCGTCTTTTGCTTCACTTCTTAGATAACTGGGTTCGTGTTGCCTGGATGCGAAGAATGAACTCAGCAGCCCGGAAATCTTGAGAAAATAAAGCCCAAAGCGAACCAAACCGTACGGCATTCAAGGACCCATAATCTCTCATACCTAACCATTTAATCCGGAACCCTAACCTCTTGTCCCTCTCCTGCCCTGCCCGTAATTTACTCTGGAAGACCTCCAGGGCATCTTGCATCTTCACCAGGTCCTCTGCTTTTAGGCTTCTTCTTTATGGTTTTTATGATTTGGTTTTTGTTGGATTGATACAGGGTTGTTTAACTGATTAGGGCATGCAGGGTCTTGGCGTGTCTTTGGGGTTTGGGTTTGTTTTTGTTGGTTTCCGAGCCTCGAATGGTTCGAAGGGGAGTACTGCAACATGATCTAACCCTCTGTTTAGTATACAGCAAGGATATTGTATACAAACTTAGTCAACAGCGATGTGGAAAAGCTACTCCGTCGTCCGTTATCCCTTTGTCAAGTTAGGAATATATATGTATATACTAAGTTGCCACGCAATCCTGGTAGGCCGCTTGAGTTAAAGACCTATCACTTTTATCCCTTTGTCAAGATAGGAATATATTTTAAGTTGCCACGCAATCCTGGTAGGCCGCTTGAGTTAAAGACCTATCAAGGTTTCGCTGTTGTGTGCTCACACATCGACATGACTCGATTAAAGAGCGGCGAGTCTGCAGGCTGATTGGCCGTGGGAACGAAGGTGGGATGACAGGCCCGAGCAAGCGCCATATTACTCAAATAAAGATGCGCCGGATTTGAGGCGCCTTTAAAACAACGATGGAATGTTCCAGAATAAGGTGCAGCTTGCCCTGTCGTGGATTCCATAGCCCCTGTGCAAATAATCCAACATGCAGGTGTGCCTCGTGCCAGGCAAAGACCTGCGCAGGAACTCGGCAACGAATCGAGCTTTGCGAGCTAAGCAGCTAAGCTAGCATAGACTATTCAAAGTGTCCCGGCAGGGCAGGTCTCACAAAGCTCAAGAGCTCCAGAGGCCGGCCCGGGCCCTTTTTAGCCCCAAGATCTCTGTTCCGGGTTCAGGGTTTAGGGCAGTCCCGTTGCCTGAGTGAGCAGTTCGTCGACCAAAGACGCCGCGCTCCCGCGTTCAGCCTCAAGCTAGCAAGGCTTCTCAAGTGTTGTAGGGCTTGTAGCCACACCAGTCTTGCTGCAGCGCTTGATGTTCATTGTGCTGCTAGCTAGCAGCTAGCTTCGGTTTTGGAAATAACACTTCGATGATCGAGAGGACTTTGAAAATTGACAGTCGGTCAAGCCTTCAGGTCATGTAAATCCCACCCTAAGATCAAATTAACGGCGTGCACTTTCGATACGCGAACGAACGCTGACATGGAAACCCACGAACCTGAAGTCTTGGGGCAACTCTTTCTGGTAAGAAGGCACTCGGACTGGAAAAGGCCAACCCCTCGAGAAGAATCTGAGTTATCGGACGCTCCCCTGGCAAACAGCTACTTCTGGATCTGGGGAGGCACTAAGCCGCCAAAGAATCTTACAAAAGTCTGTGTAGCTGGAGCAATACTTCATGGTATGGCATGCGTTTCCACTGAAAGCAGATTCAGACTGTTCGATCCTGGAACCCTATGTATCATCATGCAGAACTGCCATCATCACCCTGGTAAGGTGTTCCTCTACCTATCGTAATCTACCCCGAACCCCAAGCCTCTCAGCCTTTTGCCCGGGGAGGCTTAAGCTCTGTGATGATGCGTGCATGCCAGGGACGGCTATTTGCAGTCTGGCTGAGCCTTGAACTCTCAAACTTCTTGCCGTTCATGTGTAAAATTAAATGTTGACGGAAGGGCAGGCATGCTTTGCAATCCACCTCGCCCTTGCGTTCAATGTGTATACCATTCAGGAGACTGCGTGGCAGATATACGAGGACGATGGAAAGAGAAGAGAAACGATGCGAGATAGAGCAACGCCAACGTGACAGAAGAGGAGGCGAGGAGCTGGAGGAAGAAAGTCTGGGATCTTGGGGCTGCCCTTCGTGCTTCTACCCCTTTTCAAACTCTGGTGCTGTAGCTCAGAAAATCTGAAACCCTCTCACTGCTCGTGTACCTTCGTGTACAGCAAAGCAGGACCCAGAAGATAATACGAGAACAAACGAGCAGGACAACTGATTCCGAGTTCTATGTTCCCTTTTGCCACCTACAAGAATCCTCTTCTCCTCCGGTCCTAGAAAAGGTTGGGATCTGGTGAAGACGGGATGCTTTTGCAATCGAAAAGTTTTTGCGATTTCCAA
This sequence comes from Symbiodinium sp. clade A Y106, assembly GCA_003297005.1. Classification (NCBI taxonomy): domain Eukaryota; class Dinophyceae; order Suessiales; family Symbiodiniaceae; genus Symbiodinium; species Symbiodinium sp. clade A. The sequence goes on along the minus strand of BGNK01000778.1, from coordinate 142,745 downwards.
GCTCTTACAACAGTTGCTTGAGTCCGTGAAGCAGCTGAAAAGCTGCGTCTCAAGAATCCCGCTTGTGAGGAAAACAAAACCGGTCCAGTCGTTTTAAAGTTGGCTGAATCACGTTGATTTGTTGATGTGGGTTCTGGCGAACACCCTGCTGAGATCTCGACTGGCCAGACATGAAAGTGCTAAAATTCCTCTGCACCAAGAAGATTGATCGTTTGGTTCTGTGTAAACCGAGTCTGTCTGCTGTGTCTGTTGTTTTTTCAAGGGAAGGAAGTTTGGAACCTACAGACTACAGATGTCAGATGTAGCCAAACCTTCAGATAGTCAGATAGTCTCTGCATACTCACGGCTTTCGCGCGCATGCAATTCTTTAGTTTTGAGCAATCCTACGCATGTTTTCCGAATTAAGAAAAATCTCGAATTGTAAAAGGCCCTATATTCTCGAAACACAAAGGTCACAAAGGCATTTGGGCTTCCCAGCACCGATACTACTCATCCGCAAGCTATTGTGTTGGATGGAACCGCCTTTCAAAATGTTCGCAAGCTTCAACTCGCTTTCAAATGAATGAAAGCAGTTCCCCTTAAAGTAACAAGATCCTGTACGGAAGCAGCACGCGCAAATCCCACCTAGAATAGAGGTCCTGCACCCCAACGCTCCCACTGCAAACTTGAGCTCTTCCGCGATACACACCTCAAACTCCTAAACCCTAGGCCCTAGACGCAGCCTGGATCAGGAGGCCCGAGGCAGCCATCAAAGAGGATTCGAGATCCTGCATGCTGGGGCTCTGCAACAGACTTAGCTATGACTTGGGTAGCGGACGAGCTGCCTGTTCGTTTGCTAACTGTCATTAGTGCACATTCCGAGTGTTTCTTTGATCAATCAAGGAGATGATACAGCCTTGACATTGGCTTGTACGAGCTGTAGCTCCGGGGTGGCAGATTCATTGAGAACTTATATGGAAGGTTGCCTCTGTGTCTTCTCAAGAAGGCTCGGCAGAAAGAATTTATCGAGCGAAGAAGCGCGACGTCCTCCAGCATCTCCTCGCCGTTTGCCAGGCCCACATAAACCTGTCAAAAGTCGAGGGCTTGGGCCTCTGGGGACCTGGAGCAGATGTAGTGGGGCTGTACTTGGGCTTGACGACGACAACGACTTTTACTACGACTCCGGCTGGTGCTACGAATGCACCGTCACCATCACCAGCACCACCACCACGACGACTACTACGACGGCGAAACGCCGTGATGCTCATGAAACTGCCTCTGTAAAAAAGTAACAATATATAATATATAATGACTGACCATAAAGCGATAGGCTGTGTGATGATGGCAGCAGATTTGAGAAACCATGCTGACCGGTGTCGTCGCCGGTTGCTGTTCTGATCATGATTGCTGGTACTTGGCTTCACATGCGTTTACATAACCTAAACCGTCATGTTCATGTCTCTTGACCTCTAACACACTAATGCATGTATGTATGTATTTGTATGTTTATGTATATTATATATACTAATTATGGGTAATCTTATTACTACTATAATTATTATTATTGTATTTACTGCCATGTTGACTCAGTATTGCAGGCAGGTGTCCGTGCGATCAAGGAAAGACCGGCGCCGCGGCGTCCTCAGCGGGGGCAGGTTGGTTGGTGGCGAGGAGGGGATGGCTCGCGTAAGGGAATCCCAGGTGTGCGCAAGGAAGCGAACCGAGGAGCAGAAAAGAAGACACATCCGCATAACGCTGAAATCATAGCATAAGGAAAGTAGGGCATGGCATGCGGTACACATAGGCGAGCACGAAAATAGAGAGCAAAAGGAGAAACCCACAGCATACAAAGAAAAGCCGAGCCCTTTATCCCTAACAGGCTGGCATATGTTTGCCAGGGACGCGGCGATTCCCGCCCCCCGACCCCCCTCAACCGCGGCGCAGGTTTTCAGTTAAAAAATAGCTTTCCTTCCTAGTACCTCTTCTTCCGCCCGACTGCATCTACGGAAAGTCTATCCTCATAAGTCCTTTGGTGATCTTTGGTGCTATTTCATGCGGCAAATCCGAGTGCATTTTGGGGGGTGTTTTGGAGCGGAAATTGTGTTCCCGTCACACTCGTCGCTATCCAATCCACGAGTTTCTAGCTGCTCAAGTCTTTGGCCAATTCAACTGCTACGAACTACGCATGTTGTTTGGGTTCGAAATGTGAATCTAAAGCTGAAGGGTTGAGTACATGTAGAATCGCCGCTGGTACCAACTTCCTCCACTCACTCTTCTCCACAGATTGAAACTCAAATCGCGGAGGGGTCGAAACACCGTGCTAAGTCTCTCCTGCCTGTTTGTAGGACACGCATACAACGGGGTGCTTGGGTGGGGCAACTATACAAACACATTTACGCACAAGGCTTGACGGAGTCGTGAAATTGGGGGGGGTGGGGTGGGGTGGCGCATTCAAGGCCACAGTGTGGCTTCTTCATTAAGCTTCCTACATGTATTACCTGGCACGAAAGTGGACTGATAGCTGCCACGACGAGGAGGCTGCGAAAGCTACTGCCACTGCGGCTTCTGCCACCACTACCACGACCACGACCACCACCACCACCACTACCACCACCACCACCACCACCACCACCACCACTAACGACGACTCCCAATATTGCTGCCGCCGCCAGCACTACTGACACCGCCCCTGGAAGAAGTACCAGAACCACAAATGTAAGCTTAAGTGCTGCGGTTGCTAAACATTACCTGCCATTGAGTACGCTAGAACTAAGATCCCGATTGCGACGTGTGCAAGTCTTGGGGCTACTAAAGCTGTCCTCCTTCACCCGAGGCCCAGGCCGAGGTGTGGAACCGCTATCCGAAGACGCCTGGGAAGATGGACTGGGGCTTTGCTAGGGGTAGGCTTCAGTGCGAGAAGGTTTTCGGTTGGAGTGTATGCCTCCGCAGACAAGCTTGGCCCATGGCTCATTACTAATATGTCGTCAGCGGCAAAAGGCATGTTCCACAAAGCAGTGTCCATGGATATAAAGGGTCTCGGCCCAATGGCGAAAAGAGAGGGCTGGGTCAGGGGAGTGATGGGTCCTGGTCACACATGTAGCCGTTGAAATGCCACTCCCTCTACCCGACGAAGCTTACATCCTTGCTCGATGGCCTCGGTGTCGCCGCGCACCGGGACGTCGATGCGCGCAATGGTATCCGCTCCGACCCGGACTTCCTGTTCGTGATTCACGACCCTGAGAACCGCTAAAGTTGATCTTCAATTATAGTTACAGGTTGTGTAAATTCTAGATTGAGACAGAGGCTGCCAGCGACATGACAAACATTCAACTCGTCGACAGGGTACCTGACATGAAGGCTGCCCGCTGGAGTGAAGCTTTTGGCATCGCTGTCCCATGAACATGTCCATTCTGAAAAGCTTGTTAGTCTGGCCCGTACATTTACATCGAGATGCACGCATGATCACATCAGCTACAGGTATGGAGCATACTGGCTGCCTTTACCAAAAATCTTATGGAGCATCATGCCACGTGAAACAATCATCGCAAACATCACTCTTGCAGCCTTCACTAGTTACTAGTTGTTCTGATTCCTGCTACCCCTGCAGCTCGTCTTGTCAACATGGTGATAACTATGTCGTACTGCTGTATCTCTGTTTCGTTCAACGTCAAGTATGCAACTACAGATCTGCATTCTGTTTCTTCCCTCGCTGCTATGTACTTGAAGCCTGTCGCCTGTGGCATCAGCGGGAGCACTGGTGGAACCCGCCGGAACAAAGGCAATAACAAGCAGCAGGATGTGGAAGTGGACTACAAGTAGCAGCCGTGGCAGCAGCAGCAGCAGGAGGTGGCAGTGGCAATGGAGTGGCGGTGGCCGTGGGGGTGGGGTAGGGGTACGGGGGTAGGGGTTTGGGGGGGTACGAGCAGGGGCAGGGGCAGGGATAGGGTAGGGGTGGGAGTAGAAAAGTACTGGTAGCAGAAGTAGCAGTAGTAGTATTAGTAGTAGTAGTAGTAGCAGCAACAAAGTCGTAGTAGCAGTAGTCGTAGCAGTAGCAGTAGCAGTAGCAGTAGCAGTACTAGTGGTACTAGTAGTAGCAGTAGCAGTAGCAGTACTAGTCGTAGTAGTAGTAGTAGCAGCAGTAGTAGTAGTAGTAGCAGCAGCAGCAATAATGAGAGTAGTCAATAGTATAGTAGCATTAATAGTATAGTAGCAGCACTAGCGCAACTAGTTTGCACTAGGAGTAGCAGCAGCAGCAGCAGGGACATTCCAAACGCGCCTTCCGCTCCACCAGCAGTTTGGCCCGAGACCACCGGAGCTGAAGCTCCTTTGCGCAGTTTGTTCTCAGGAAGTCTAGAGTTTGGGATTGAGGATATACGGCGGTGGAATCTTTCTGGTCGCTTCTGATCCACAGTTTAGCATAGCAAGTCGACTCACTAGTGCCCGGCAAACCACCATCATGAGCAGAGCCTTTAGGAAAGGTTGGTCTTATTTCAACTCAGTCCTTTAGCTTTGAGTTGCAAGGCTTCTAAGCTTGGGTCCAGCATTGTAAGGTCGAGGCGAGCGAAACACAAAATGGGGGCCGTTTCCTAGACTTGCCCTGATAAGCACCGCAAATAACTGAACAACCTGGCTCACCATGCTTTACAGCGTAAGATAAATCACAAAGCGGAGGGCACCTCGACCTTCGCCGTTCTGGCTGTTCGCTGGCGAAGAAACTACCATGACCGTAACCGAAACTATACTATCTAAAGCGATGCCATCCTAAGTCCGACTACTCTCTTAGCTGTCCGGAGGATATGTGCTTGGGGTTCCAATTGCTATGCACAGCATGACGAGAAGCGAAGCAGAAGCCCTGAACAGGATACAAGTCTGCTTGAATATTCGCCTGCAGCTGCCGTCGTATCTCCCTTTGCTGGACAGCCTCATTGGAGCAAGTTTTGCTTCGAGAAATCCATTTTCGGTCGAATGTCATGTCGTCGGAACATTAGGGTTGGATTTGGTGACTGGGCGAATTTGAGCAAAGCCTGTGTGGGATTATGTCAAAACTCTGGAACCACGGCACGAGAGCATAATGAGGATGCAAAATGGTTGGCTTTCCACAAATCTCTGCCGACAGCCTCTGCTCTACGATCCCAGTCGTTCGCTCGAGTAAGGAGAACCCTGCTTGGCCGTTGTTTGCCCCGGGCCCTTGACTTCCCCAGTTCGTCAAGGTCTACATCTAAGCCCTGTTCCCCGAAATGCGAATGAGGATCGATCGCAACCCGGAAGCTCAAGACGACTGCCCCAGCTGCAGGCGTCGATGCAGGTACAAGCGCAGAAACAGCTAGAGAGAACCCAGTGAGGACCTGAATCAAGCGCCTGAGCAAAACCACCCATGGCAGCAAAGCCCACTGTCCCCAGACAGAAGAGCCTGGGAGTAGATTTCCTGAATGCTGCGACGCACGTTCAGAATGCCGAGATCGACGCTGTCCTGCGGCTGGCTTATATTAGAGCCCGGTCTTTTGTTCGAGAATCTCTGAGCAAGTCGCTCTATTCAGGATTTAAGTGAAGAGTGGTGGCTCGTACCGGGATGGCAGGAGCGGCAGGACAGTGTGCCCAACAGAACAAGTCCCAAATAAGAGCCTGGAAGTGCTGGCTCTCACATAACACTTGTAAACAAATGCACTCAAAATGTCCAGTGTGTAGTTGGAAACGACGCACAGTTTGAAGATGCAGGGAAATCCATAAGGCTTCTGGTGCGTGACGTTGCAGGGAATAGAGAGCTAGCTAAATCAATCTCCGGCATAGGTTCCTGGAGTACAAAGCACTGGACGGCTGTGCAGCTCTTCCAAGCGATTGCTACACAAAGACCGAGAATGACTTGAACGGTGGGTGGTGCCGCGGTGTCAAAGGTCTGTGCCTGGAGAAATCCGCTGGAAACTGGCGAAGGCTGCAAAGCTGGGCTTCAGCTTCGAGCATCGTTGCGACAACGGTTGGCCGTGGTGCCAGGGAGTATGTCTCGCTTACGAGTATGCGACGCAACTACACCCCTTGAGTATGCTGCGGTCGGCTCTGCATGGAGCCCTTTTCAAAAGAATTTCCATCACCGACGCACACGCAGGAACACACACAGAGAGGCTTACACTATAACGAACTGAACCCGCTCCCTCTGACAAGCCTGCGATGACAGAATGCTGCTCTTCAGCTTTGGTTCTGTGAGCCATGAAAATTTCTCACCGGGTCCTGCATGGTCATCCGTGGCTGCTTTGTGTCTGCCAGCCTGGCACTCAGTAGATGGTTTTCTGGTTTTGAAGGGTTTCCACATGTCTGCAGTATCGGAAGTCCGAAGTTAGAGCCATCAGTGCAGAGCTAAGTGCCGGTGATGAAGGTTGCAACATGAACGTGCGTCAGGGCCTGACGTATGAGGTGCAGGCCACAGTGCAGGAAAAATACGCATCTAAAACTACCACGCAGATCCACACATCCAAAAGGACATGCTGTATGTGCGAACGAGGGACAACCCGACAAGGGTAGGAGCATTAGTGCTAGTATCACGGCTGGCAACATTGCTGCATCAACCAACCGTTCCCAATCATCCTCGATCCACGAGTCTGGAGCAAAGTGAATGCACATGTCCAGCCTCTTCCTGACTTTCTGGACAACGGGAATGTTCCACTTGTCAACCTCGCTTGGACTTAGATCTGGGATCTAAGCAAGATTGATGTTTAGGTTTGGAGGCTCAAAGTCTCGGAAAGAAAACAACACGCACCTGGCAAGAACTGAGACTTTTTCACAGATCATACAAGCAGGACGAACAAGAGATGATCCTCGCCGAACCCTCAGATCCTAACACACTGAAGCCGCACTGAAGCCTTCACGAGGAAAAGCTCCCATGCGTCGCTGACAAGTATGGAGGCTTCAGTCTCAGTAGGCTGTTTGCAGTACTTTCACATAGAAGCATCCCATGCAAACCTCAGACAAACATCTTACAGTAGGGGATCGGGCACAGGAGTCTTGCAGCCAGAGAGCAACTGCTTCGATCTCCTTCCAGTGAGTGTCTGTCAGCAAGCCGCTCTGAAAGACGCTGGCCTAGGCACATCGGGCGAAACGAGGATCCTCAGTCGATGACACAATACATGTAACAGCTCTTCCATCCTCGAGAGAGACTTGAGCTCTCCCGAACCAGCACTGGCGTGGGTCGTCCGGGTCACTCTGGATGTAGTCCGCTGTTCCAGATGCACACAGTAGCTCCATTTATGAATAAACCCTTCGTTTCCGTTCATGCTCATGCAAACCTGCAACGCATATATATATATATATATATATATATGTATATATACTGTCCGAACAGCGCACGTGGTCTCTCGTTCACAGACACGTGTGTGCGTGTGTGCGTTGCTCTTGTGTACCTCCTATCTCCGCCCTGAACACTAAAAGCTTGAAGCCCTCCCTATCCCTACCTGAAGCCCCTCAACAGCTGACACCGCAAACCCTAAACCCGAAATCCTAAAGCCATCAGCACCCCACAGTCCCCATTGCCGTGGAAGTACTGTGCATGAATTTGAGTATGGTCTATTTCCAATATGCCTCGTGACATGCATGTATCCTGCACAGACAGCCTTGATGCGAATGGAATTTTTAACCGTCTGTCCCCGATTCCGAATCAAGCCGCTGCAGATGGCTCCATGACTGAGTTGCCAGCAAGACCCAAAATTTCTTCCATGATCGCACAGCGGGTCTTTAGCTCGATACCTGGATATTAGGCCCGTCCCCCTTCCCCCCATGCATCCGCACCAAACACCAACCAACCGAGGCCTAATCCCTTCGCCCCTAGGCCTCCTCCCACAGCTCTCAGCACAGATTGAAAAGACTCCATCCCCCATCCCCCAATCATCGGCATTGCCAGGGCCCCATCGAAGGAAACAACATGACATGTCACTGCACAGCGTCTCTAGGGCCGACTGGCATGCTGCACGTCCTCTCTCCCGCTCTCCCTGTCGCCCTATCTCCCTCTGTCCCGCGGTCCCTCTGTCCCTCTCCGTTTCTCCTCCGCCACTTTCCCACTCTCCCACTATCCCGCTCTCACAGTCGCTTATGTTCTAGCTCTTTTTGTATTTGTGTCTCTCTCTCTCTCTCTTTGTCTCTCGCTGTCTGTGCCCCCCTCCCATACACACACTCACACACACACACACACTCACGCACATGCACGCAAGCAAACAAACAGTCACGCTGATCCGTCACAAGTCTGCCAATCTTCAGTCACACACACACACACGCGCACTTAATCTGGAACGGGAGACCTTGAACCCCAAATTCCACATGGCATGTTAGCTCAAGCTGCAACAGTGCGTGTCTTCAAAGCAGGGCGACGCAGAACTCACTTGACTAAAACACGGCAGAAGAGCATTTGCCACTTCATGCGCTTCCCTTTCAAGAGCGTCTCATCTACAATCTACAACCCAAGCTCTATTCAAGGCGGCGAATCAAACTGCGCCGGCAGCACACAAGCAAATCGAAGGCAGGGGCTCCAACATGTCACCTGAACTCGAGAGACAAAAGACTGTAGCAAGGTGGACGTAGTTTCTTGCTTCGAGGCTTTGGCGGCTTAGCGTCTCCTCAGCTCCCTCCACCGAAAAGGAAGTCTAAGCTCTGAGGCTTCAGACTTTGCTGGTTATGACTTCTTCTACTTCAACCTCTCCCGCTGTCCAGGAACAGAGTTCTCGTCGTTTGGCCTCGCACTCCTGGCAGCAATGTGTCGCTTAAGGATCCGAGGCAGTGACTTTCTTTGCAATGTTGGTGCTTGCTGCTGGAGATTACTGCTGAGCAGCAACTAGGTCTATTCACGTTGCGGGAGCAATCCTAGCCGGACGATCGAAAGGAAAAGGCGAGTACCCTGCTCACGAAGTCCTGCACTGAAGTGCAACCATCCACTCAGTAGCATGCTGCGTTTTGGTGGCTCAATCATGGGCGTCCTGCGTGTCCTTCATCACAGGTGTGGGCCCCCACACGCGCAAGGCCTGAAGGCACGCAGCCAAAGCGCCAAAATCAGATAAAGAGAGCTCTTGCTGATGGGGCCTAAACTTGAACGGCTGGGCCTTCGTTTTACGATCAGATTCACAACCCCATGCCTGTTTGGTAAAGAAGCTACAAGGGGACGGATATGTGGGATACTGTGCTAGCCATGCTTCAGAGTGGAGCGACAGGCAAACAGATGTTGGAATCTCTGTTTCGGGCCAGGCTCATACGCGGATATGCATGGGTGGAAGACGGATCTAATCTTCGATCCATCTACTAACTTCTGGTCCACTTCTGGTCCGTTCTGTGCAACATCCTCCCCAACTGCTCGGGACCTCCACGAAATGCGCAGCCGCCGACCAAATGTCCAAGAGTGGCTGAAGTGCTGAGCGCAGCGTCGCCAGCTTTGCCTGGTCTGGCTTCGGCGATATCAACTGCAGTTGAAACTGAATTTCGAGGCCCGCATGTCTTCATGGCTTATGCGATCAAGCCATGGCGGCTTCGTTGGGGGTGGCGAATTGAATCATTGCTTTCGCCTTCTGATGCAAGCAGGATGCGTCTGTCGAGCGTGACAAGGAGAAACACAAAATTTTGCTCACGCTTCGTCTTTCGATGTTGCATTGAGGGTCGAGAGATCCACAAGAATGTGAACGTTCCTCGAAACTGGTACTGTAGCAATCGATAAACGGTCGAAGGCACATGAACCTATCCCTTTGAGAACTCGTGTCTCTTGTCAGCATATGTAGGAGACACATACGCACTCTCTCTCTCTCTGTGCAGTGCTGCCAGGCCAGCATTCACCGGCCTGCACAGCATATTCGACCGACGCACGATCGTTTAGATTGAAATGCGATCTACACTGTTGCCGCCATCAGACACTCAGAGTCGAGCTTTGAGAAAACTGTGAGAGCAATAACATGTTCACGGAAATGCCGCCGGACCTCCTAAGGGCTTTAGGCAACTTAAGAGGGTTGCACCCAGCGAGGATCAACAAAGGTCTGGAAGCTTTCGGGCCAGGCCTCCCCTAGACCAAATCAGACCGCCAGGTCCGAGGGAGTACACGGAAAGTCCCGAGGACCTTACGCCTGTACAGTAGTGGGACCCGCAGGCTGAAGCCTTCTAAAAAAGGTCTTGGCATCGCAGCAATTGCCAAAACACCGACGAACGGGGAACCCCAAATCCCGGCTCCGGTAAACCAAAAAAGTGTTTGAACCAGGCCACTTGCAGCGAGAAGTCGTCCACGAGAAGTGCACTATGTTTGCGCGTCCACTCTGTCACGATGACCTGCAGGCTTTTGGATGTTCTTGCATGAGGTGATGGGCAGCTGCTGCTCGTGTGGTCCGGCCTGCAGATGCGACATATCCTCGCATTTCTCTCGTAAGGCTGCCTGGTGCAAGGCGGTCAGAGGGGATTTTTGCACTCTGTGCTGGGTGCCGAGGCATGGGCTTTACAAGCCTGCAACCCTTGATTCTACTTGGCTACTCTTGGAGTGGGGCTGACTGCGATCGGGAGACATGGAAAGCAAGCTGGACCTGTGAACCTATTTCGGGTGGGGTAGACACCGCTACCCGCCGTTGCCAACCACATTGAAGGCCAAAGTTAAGAGAACTGACTTTCCCCAGCTAAGGGTCTCTTTGAGGTACATACTCCGATTCTCGCAGTTTGGCTACCGGGAACCAAGACGCTGCGATCACCAACTTCCGGGCTTGACGACTTTGTTAAGAGCCTGAGGCTGAAACCTGGCAAAGACATCAAGACTTGTCGAAACAACTACATGAACCTGAATCGGTGGACTTGAGCGCCTGGTTTTTGATTACATAACAAGACTTGGAGGGAACTTAAAGTACCGGAAGGGCTGTTCGTCCATATCAGGCGGTGGAGAGAGGTGCGATACCCTGACCACGACCGGAAGGATCCAACTTGACAAGGCACCACAAAAACCGACCGAAAGCGACGTCTTTGACGCAAGCGTTTGATGTAAGCAGCAACAAGCCAAAGATAGAAAGGAGACGGCAGTGGGAGCAGTAGATGAAGCAAGGGCCTGTTATGGTAGCAGCATGCAAAGTAGAAGTAGACGGAAATACACAGTAAGTAGAACTAGAAGTGGAGGTGCCAGTAGTAGACGTATTCGTAGTCGTACTACTAGTAGTAGCAGCCCAGCAGCAGTAGTAGTAGTGGTGGCACCAGGAGTAGTGGTGGCGGTAGGGGTAGTGGTAGTGGTAGTGGTACCAGCAGTAGCAGTAGCAGTGGCAGTGGGAGTAGTAGTAGCATGAGTAGCAATTAATATGTTTACTATTGTTATTGTTATTATTAGTAGTAGGAGTACGAGTAGGAGTTGGAATAGGAGTAGGAGTATAAGATTGGTAGGAGCAGGAGCAGGAGCATGTCGGAACCGTCACGAAACTTCACCAATCCTAACGCCGCAACTTTTCGGGAAGAGAGTCTAAAGCACTCCCAGCAGCATCGCAGCCCGGAATGAGCCTTTATGCTGAACACACGGCGGCAGCGAGATTGTAAAGTACTGGCTAGAAATCAGCACAAAACCATAGCCAGCTTCGCAAGTGTAATACTTACTTACTTATGGAGCCAGCTGGACCAGAGTTCATCTCGTGGTGGGTCCGCCTGGCGAGACTGAATGCACTCGGACTCGGCATCGTCCTGCAAA
>BGNK01000778.1:113607-126107 GCA_003297005.1 Symbiodinium sp. clade A Y106 | reverse complement strand
AGCCAACCACAGCTAAGGGCATGCACCCACATGCAGCTGCAGGAGGCTGCGGCACATGATGTGAATAAAAGGGAATGCTAAATTTGCCGCGTCAGATGTCAGAGAAACCACAGACCAACAGAGTTCATCCCAAACGTCTCCAAGCAGGCTCAAGACTCCTGTCCTCTGCGTCCTGCAGAGTCTGTTGCAGGGATGGCTCCAGCGGAAAGCCTGTTATATACAGAGCTCTGCAAACAACAACACAAAAAAAGCTTCAGTGCTTGGGATGATGTGGTCCTTTACCGATGAAGACATGTCAACGTTCATGGCTTCAATCACTGTCTTCGTGAGGGTGAAGCTTCTGCATTCAATGCTCCGGCTTCGGCTTCTCTTGCTCTTGCCATGATGTTGTGCCTACTTACTAAATACGCCTGGAATGGCAACGTCGTGAAACCCAATCCTCCCACGCACAGGAGGCTGAATGAGACACGTGAGAAACTTCACGCTCCTGACGTTTCTGTATCTGATCCCGGCAACTGACTGCTTGAATTTCGAACTGCGGCACGGCGTGCTTTGGAGTCTTTTTGTAAACGTCGTTGCAAACCACTTAGACAGCACGAGATGACGGAAACGGACCAAACCACGATGAGCCCTGCTTCCACACCGACTTGCGACCTTCTGCCTCCGCTAGACGACCAAGAAGGTCCATCTGCTCTGCCTCATGGAGAACTGTCGGGATAGCTCGATGGCTCTGCCCACTCTGTCACGGCTATGCTCTTGACAACTCCGAGTTCATACCGCAATCAACCAAAATCACCAATGCCACATAACGCCATCACATCCAGCAGCAATATCATGGCACCCACTGACTTTGAGCACTACTGGGCTTTTAAGTAACCAGGGAGAAAAAAGTATAAACTTTTATTTCATAAGGCTTCCTTTAAGAAAAAAAGTATTAAAGTATGGCACTCCAAAGCCCAGACTAGTAGCAGGTGGGTTCCTGTTAATTGCTGCCGCGGTTGCTAGCGTAGTCTTATGCAATGCTTGTGGCAGTCTCAGTACAAAGGCGTATTATTGAGTTTCACGTTGCTGCCCCTGGTCACGCCGATGCTTTCCAGGACTGCATCATGTAAAGCATCTTTTCGAAACAGTGCTTCATTGTAACTAAGCCTGCAGCAGTCTTAAGACAGGTTGGCGATTGTTTTGAAGGTGTTTCCGGAATTTTGGCCTAATTAAACCCATTGAGGAAAAGCTCTCGGGGGTAGCGAGAGCAATGGGCAGCAGAATAATTTTTGTCCCCGAGTCTGCACACGATGTCAAGGCCCAAATCCAGAGCAATCTGGACCGAATCAGTTCAATGTGCATCCTAGGTCCAACTGTCTCAGACGTCCACAGACATCGCAGGTAAACCCCTTCGGCCAGAGAAACCTGTCTCTGGTACTTCGGAAACTCCGCGACGATCTGCTGGACGGCTTGCCTCATGAAGCCCCACTTTGGAAGTGAAGTCGATTACATGTGTGTGTGTGTGTGTGTCTGTATGTGCTTGTCTGTCTGTCTGTCTGTCTGCCGATCTGTCTCCCAGTTCACAGTTGCTTGCTTTGCCTATTGCGTGAGGAGCTTGGGAAGGAAGGGTCTAAACCGCGCGTCAGTTCGCAAGACCAGGTTTCTTGGGGCGGGGCTAGATTTGGTGCTAAATTTTGGGGGGGCCAGATCGAGGATCGCAGGGCTGAGTGCTCTCAAATTGTAAAGGGGCCACGGATTCGGGTGCCGGGCTTGCAAGTTGACCCTACTGGGCTCCGGCCTGCAGTGTTTGCTCGTGGTGCTCGCAGTTGATTTCAAGCAAAAGCATCGCAGTCCTGGTCGTGGGCAAAACCTGAAAGGAAGACCTACTATTACTAGCAATGGTCACAGCAGCGATTTCGCAGTGTTGTTTGCAGGACCAGTTCTGTTCACAATTACGATTAACACATGCGTCAGAAACCAGAAGCTTAGAAACAGGTTGACAGCTGCAGCCGGGAGTACAGGTGCAACAAGAATGGATCGATCTCCGTCGGAATTTGCCTCAGATGTGCGATTGGGTTGGAGAGACCTGCAAAGCCATCATGCCACGTTACAGCAAACATTGGGTACTGAAACGGTCCAGGATAAGTCGGAACCAGCGACACACTCTGGTCAATGCATTGCATACACAAGTAATTACATGTGCACAATGGCCTCTATCGCTTTTTATAGATGTATAGATGATTATAGATGGTTATATATGTATATATATATAGATACGTCTATAATGTATGTATGCATGTATGTATGTATGTATGTACGAAGGTATGTATGTATGTATGTATGCATGCATGTATGTATGTATCTTTGCCCAGGATTTACCCTTCTGTTACATTGGTACATACATGTGTACATAAACATACAGATAGATGGATAGACACGCATGTGCACATATGTGCATGTACTGTGTGGACGTATGCATGTAGATATGCAAGCATATGTCAGTGCAGTTGCGTGTGTGTGTGTGCGTATGATTGCGTATGTCTGTATGTATGTATGTACGTACGTAGGTATGTATGTATGTGTATGCGTGTGTCCGTACGGATGTATGGCTGTCTCTTTCTCTGTCTGTCTGCCTGCCTGTCTGTCTGCAGTTGTAATGTAACGTAACTGTGAAGTAAAAGTAGAACTATCCTAATAAGTAAGTGTATATGTATGTAGTTAAGTATGCATGTATGCATGTATGTATGTGTATATGTATGCACATGGGTATGTGTATGCGTATGTAAATGTATACGTGTATAGTATCTGTGTAGATGTAAGCGCAGATGTCAATGAATCCTTATATGTATGAGTCTGTATGAGTATGTGTATGCGCAGGATTGTGGGCATGGGTTTTGTATGCGTATGTTTTCAAGTATATGTATGTACATGTGCCTGCCCGGCTGCCTACCGGGTCTTACTGTAAAGCAAACGATGCGTTCCATGAGGTGTTCCAGTGGCACGACGCATACAACAGCTATCATGTCTGAACATGACACACGCACGCACTTGGCTATCACAGATGCATTCCAAAAGGACGAGTTCGCAAACATACAAACAGATACGTCTAGATGCACTTACGCACATACAAGCACACGCACACATGTCTGTGTGCGGAGCCCACGAACACATGTCATGTCGGAAAACTACAAAACTGCGTCATGCCTTCACACACATATGCCTACACATGTGTACACTCGTATCGGTATACACATGCTTGAGTCCTTGCCAACCGGCTTACTTGCTCGCGGACTGACTTACTTACTTGCTAGCTCTTGCTAGCTTGCTTTCATACCTAGTGACTGATTGCATTGCTGACTTGCGATGATGATAGCCTTGATGGCGGCGATAATGGAAGCAACTATGATGATGCTGTGGGTAACCATCATGACAACGACGATGACAGCGATGATGATGGCCATGATGACAACAATGATCATGAAAGCCACGATGGCAACGGTGATGATGGTAACGATTTGGGCCAATATGTTTCTCGAAGCCGAGAAGGGGGGATGCCACTGCCGAGGTCATCCACTTTCACTTGCAGTGACGAAGTGGTGGTGTGCACAAGGTTGCTGTGCACGCTCCTTTTTCCTACCTTTCTCATCATCGCCTCACAAGCCCCAACAAACTTGCCCCAACCTTCAACATCATCGGCCCCCCCAGCAGCGTTTTGGAGTTCTGTCGTAGCCCTTCTCGGCTGCCCTAGTTCACAGATTAAGTCCAGGGTGGGGGGGCTGGTGACTTGGGTGAAGTGCCGCAACAGCATACTGTCGAGCCAATGAGCGCTGCGATGGTCGGAAGGTGCTCACTGGACCAGTCGTGGATAGGCACTGAAGCATCCTGATACAGAAACACACATGGCAATCTACCCTCATGTAGCAGACATGGTCGAGGCTTGGCCTGCATTGGCTAGTTAAGACTCCTGATGAAGAGTTCAACTCTTGCTGGTTTGATCTCATGCCTTGGAACAGATCGAAGTTCGAAGGGTCAGCACCGAGAGCTAATGCTGGGGCGGGCTTATGGCGTGACAAATCCAGAGCAGGATCGCAGCTGCCAGATGAGAGCATGACCACACGATCTCACGGCAAAAAGATGCTGTCAGATACGAACGCCCCTGCCGCCGCCATGAGCCAACCCTATAAGTCAATCTCAAAGCAAAAGCCCGCATTCTTCCGCAGCCGGCTTGGTTGGAGATTACCTTACTTAATATCACTAGTGGAAGCAAGCCTCGTTAAACTAAATCGAAACCGTCCTGGATATCGGTGCGCAGTTCGTGAATCAAGCTCTGCAGTTTTGCTTCCGCACCATGGAGGAGTTCCTGCTGCAGTCGTTCTGCCGGACAGCGCAGGATCTGTCCAGCAAATGTCACAAGCTGTTTGAAGGATGAATTGAACCACGTCATGTCAATGGGGAGTTAAGTCTGGGCGAGCCCACGTTCGTGCGCAAAGACGGTTTACTGATCGCAACCAACATGCAGGCGCGTACTTTATTGTTTTCTGGGTGGGCAGGATCCGTCTTATTGTGGCCGGCATGGTATGGTTGAGTCACTAGCCAATGCAGGCAGACTCACTGGTGTAAATGACGGCATTTGTCGCGGTGCTGCTGCAACAAGGGGGTTATCCGAATGAAGGATACCATAGTCCGACCAAGTTCCTCACAGGGAATCACTCGTGATGATACTAAAGCATCGACAAGCGTGCATGAGTATTTGCCCTGAAGCCTGCATGCCGACACATGCTGTAGACCTCGAGCAAAAGCAATTGCGCAATCATCCGACAGCACAAATCGTGATCTCGCATCTCACGAGATGGATTTCAGGTTTTCCAACTGAAGTCCCCCGAGCTCTCTCCCCAAACCCACGCCCGAGTCCCTCGCGAGCCTTGCACAAGGGAGAGCAGTTAAAATGCAGGAGACCCCCGAGGTCATACTGCTCCTCTCAGGGCCGTGGTGTGCAGAAATTCGGGGCTGCGGGTCTAAGCCTAAGCAGCTCAAGATCAGAGGACAGATAAACTTTCAATTTAGCAAGGTGGAAAGCTCAAATTTAGGAGCGCAAAATTTGGTATCTAGGCCGTAGAGTTGAAGGGGCTTTACAGGTCTGTCCGTCCACGCTTCTGGATCACGATGTTGTTTTCTGAAGGAGTACTGATTTGGGGTTCTGGAGTTTAGGCTGTCCAGCATCTAAGACCGGATAAATAGACTGACTTTTCGGGCTTGAAATATTGAGGTCTGGCAAGAAAACTGATTCGTGCCGGCTGCGTTGTCCAATTTGCAACGGCTGTGGCTTCAGCACTAGACGAGAACGGCACACACACACACACTCACACACCCACACACACTCACCCACTCACTCAAAACTGCACTCACAGACCTACACGCACGAGCACACAAAAATACGCCCACGCACGCACCCACACACAGACACAAACACGCGTGGGTCGTGCATTCATACTAACATGTTTGCCTAAGATTGCCTAAGCACCATACCTCGCGTCCCCAACACAAGTGTATCTGATACTCACAGAACTGCAAGTACGGTTTTGTCGTCTGAAAGAGCTCACGATGCAGTGCTGGCTGAAGTGCCGCAATCGACTTTCCTGTCCTCCGTAGCACGGACAGACTTCGTCAGAGCGGCGACAGACTCAATTTGCGATGCGAGCTCCTTGGATCTCGTGGTCTGTTTTGAAAGTTGTTCAGATTCCGACTTCACGGCTTGCAAGTTAGTTTTGTCAAGTGCGGAGCTACAGGTGGAAAGTTTACAGATATGAGAATGACAAGTTTTCTTGGCAGACGAACTGGGTAGTTTCGATTCATGAGCTCGGTACGTACACCTGAATATTTTTCCGCACGCTTATGATCCACACACAGGAACCCATGGGCAGTAGGAGTAGCAGTAGCTAGTATTAGCTGAAAAAGCTGGCAAACAGTCACAAAACAATGCGGCTAGTCACGCAAGCCACGGCAGCAGCAACAGAAGCATGCACGACTAGGAATAGCAGGAGCTTGTCAGAGTTAGTAGAAGTTAGCACGAGGAGTAGCAGTAGCAGTAGCAGCAGTAGTAGTAGCAGTAGTTGTAGTAGCACTAGTACTAGTACCAGTACTAGTACAAGTAGTAGTAGTAGTAGTAGGAGGAGGAGGAGGAGCAGCACCAGCAGCAGCAGCAGCAGCCACAGTGATAGTAGGCATGATCGTAAAGGTAGTCGTAGTCGTCATTAACTGTCATCGTCACAGTGCCACTGTCAGTGTGGAAACAGTAGCCGTAGTTTTCGTCATCGTAGCGGGAGTCAGACGATGGGACGAAAGAAAAAACAACAAGTGTATGGACAAACAGGCGTGGTCCAAAGGATCAAGTGATGCTGGCGATAGTCAGGGTGACGACGATCGCAAACTTATCACCGCAATGGCCACCATCCAGAGCGGCACCATCCCCAATGTCGCAAGTGCGGACAAGTCCATAGGTAAGGTGCCTCCAGCAACAATAGCAGAACCGAACCACGATCACCAGCATCGTTATCATGACAGACATCGACATGGCACAATGTCGGAATGGTTAGCTACATCGCTGATAACAAGCCCACAGGATATCATCACGGTGGAGCATCCACTGATTCTCGAGAGCCCTTGAACTTGGACCCGACTTCCCGAGGCAGACATGTTGGGCCAGGGTCAACGATGGGAAATGTCGCCCGCTGCGATTCACTCCCTCGTGGCTGAGGCCAAAATATAGGTTCCCCAGTGTTTGCTTTATTATAAGGGTACCCTTCTTCCTGGTATTCAGATTTAATAAGGGGAACCCTATTATAAAAAGGTACTATTGGGAATCCAGAAATCATTCCTAAGGCCTATCCGAAGCAAGAGGAGGTTTGAGTTTGAACCTCGAGGTTTCAGGGTGCCGTCTCGCAGAAATCGTGCGGCTCGCATCAGTCCGCTACTTGGCCGAGCAGCCACCAGGGGTTCACTCCTCAGTTTGGAGCAAGATCTTAATCTAAGCATATCCACACAGATCAAAGCCCTGCGGACTCTCTTGGTTCGTAGCCTGAGGTCAGGACAAGTTTTTCATGTGTGCAAGAAATACACAGACCGTGCCCGCCCGCTGACGCTTTGCTATTGTGTCGCTCCAGATCAGGTAGAAGATAACTCCGTTCTCGAATGGATGGTAGTCATGCTTGGCACACTCTGAGTGACTATCTTCGCGCATGCTGAGGAAAGTGTGTCAAAACCAATGGTTGCACACGACACACAGCAATGTAGGACATTTTGTTACCACCCATTGCCTCCACAACGGTTTCACATCATTATTGACATTTATTGCATCATGAAACACTCGCATTGCTGTTATCTCACAGACTGAACCAAGCGTAGCTAGCTCTGACTCGCCACCTCCTTCTGTCGTGAACTGAAACTGATTGTCAAGCCTAAAGTCAACTTGATAATTAATATAATCTCCATGAACACATCCATGAACACCGCTAAGTAAGAAACTACTCGAGCACAAAGCCAAACCGAGAGTCCGTTAACCAGCGCACTTATCACAAGTTCACTGAATCAAGGGAACAATCACCTCAGCATTTCAACCCTTGACGCACTACCGTTTGTCGCGGTATCCAATCATGACACAAGCGGTGGCTCATTCAAGCCTACTGTGCGAGAACCAGAGGACTAAAGTTGTGCAACCTGTTTTATGGCAAACCCGAGCATTGACATGATCTCCTCCAGAAAGCTACCAAACAAAAAGGCAAAGGCTCGCCTCTTTGCGATCACGACGGGCCGCAAACAGAATGCGGCAATACTGTGACACCTCATCCTGTTTCAGTCACGCTGTAGCGGCCGTAGTTTCAGTCACGCTGTAGCGGCCGTAGGCTACTACTCATAAAGCTGCATTCAAGCAAACTTGGACTCTTGCTATGACTCGTATGTCTTGGGAAACTATTTTTCAATGATCTGCACTGCGACTGTCACGTCATACTCTGGGTGGGAGTAGGCCCGTTCGGCTGCGAGTGGATTCCACGAGGGAAGTGCTCAAGTCTCTGTCCAAAGAAACTTCGAACCACGAAGCAGCTTCTTCGCAGAATTTCAGGGTTCTGTTTTGAAGTTGAAGCTCTGATGGATTCGGCCCTCCGGATCTGTCAGGCCCATCTTGTTCAGGGTGTCTTACTCGAGTACTTTAAGGCTCGAGGGATTGAATGCTTCTCAGGTTGAGGCGCGGTGCTTCAGATTGCTTCACATTTGCTACATTTCAGAACTTAGCGGCACATTGTGAACTGCAAACTTTACACACCCTAGGAATTTTATGCTGTGGAACCTTCAATTACCGAAAGCTTTGAATGGAATGCCTTGTTTATTTCAAGGCGGGGATTCTTCGCCGTAGAGGGAAAAACGCGCAATGCAACGCCAAAACCTAAAACAGCTTCCACATGGCCTGGAGGCGACCCTGGGTGGAGGCCAACTGCTGCGTTGCAACCTCCAAACGCCTGGCGGAAACTACGAAGGTGTGATGTGTTGCATTGCCCAGTCTGGCAACACTTTTTGCGTGAAAGCTTTGAACGGCTTGTGCAGATTTGTGCTGAGACGGCTGCATGCTCTCGAACGAATGCTGCTCCCGAAGTACCCACGGATACCGGAAACCCGCGCAACAATCCTGCGATGATGTGCACATGTTCCTACAACGACGGTGACTGGTCATATTTCGAGTTATGGTGGTGGGGGTGGCAGGGGTGGAAGAACGACGAGGAGGCATAGCTGCGCAAAGGAACAGAACACCGACGTCGCCATCATCACGGGCATCATCATGAACATCATAGTACAACACAGATACAGTACCGCATATAGGTATGTATATATATATATATATATGAGTCGGCGTCAAAATTACTTGTTCATGCTGCTTTTGTCTTTGAATTAGCGCGTCCCCTATCGTTCTCCGAAGGACCATCCGAAGACAATACGACTATCTAAATCACTGGAATCAAGGATACACGGCGTTAGAGTAGGGAGATACAGTAGTTACATAGCATATCGTATATGACATGTGGTATTCCAGTTTGTGGCCTTAGGCTTTCTGGGCGGGGTTTTGGAGCATAGGGTTTAGGGTTTAGGGATCCGGGATCCAGGCATGCAGAGGCCTTTCTTGTGTGGGCCTTGAGGCTTCGAGGCTTGGAACNGGAACCTTTGGGACTTGAAGCCTTGCCTCGGGGTTTCCCCACCCAAGCTTTACTGCCCATTCCTGCCGTTTACTACCCCTTACTGCCCTCTACTGCCCGTTATACTGCCTTTTACTGCCTTTAATGCCCTTTACTACCCTGTACTGCCCTTTACTGCCTTTCACTGCTCTCTACTGCCCGTTACTGCCCTGTACTGCCTATCACTGCGCTTTACATACTGCCCGGTACCTGCTCTTTACTGCCCTTTACTGCCCGTTTCTGCCCTGTCATGCCCTTTGCTGCCCTTGGCTGCCATTTGCTGCCAAGTACTGCCTTTTACTGCCACTTTATATACTGCAAGCATACTTTCAAGTGCAACAAGTACTTAAGTGAGCCATGGCCTTGTTTGGCAGGTTTTGGGCCCATTTGGGGTATCGACCGGTTATCGATCTGGTTATCGTTCCACATCTGACATGAAACCTGAAAACCTGCAGAAGGTACGCAGNCCTCGGACCTCCTCACGCAAGTTTAGCACCTGACTCGATGGACCTCTGAGCCTCCGAAGCAATCCGCAAACGAGTTTAGCCTTTGGCTCGATGGACCTTCATGCCCCTGAAACCTTCCGAGTACATGTTTAGCACCTCAGTCGATGGACCTTGACGTTTTGGAGAAATACAGAGTTGAAGAGGCTATTAAAGCGAATGCAGAGTTCAATAGGTTTTGTGGAGAAACACAAACAGAATGGTCGTGGACAAATCACACGGAGGATACGTGCCTCCAAATGCAGTCTTGTCCACTGTTCTTAGGCCTCTTAGCCGTTTCTTTGACATCCTGTATCGGCTAAGACGGACAACATTTTGCACAGTTGCTTAAGGCTTGATGGGTTGTTTTTCATCTGACACCGCCCCAGACGCACGCCTGTGCCTTGCCCCTGCCCCTGCCCCCTCAGCCCTACAAGCAACCCCCCATTCTTTCTCGAGATTCAAATCCTGGTCTTGTGGATTTGCTGTGGAGGTCCCAAGTTCTGAAACCGAGTACGGCGCATGCTTATGCGAGCCTGTCCTATATCATANTGGTCTTGTGGATTTGCTGTGGAGGTCCCAAGTTCTGAAACCGAGTACGGCGCATGCTTATGCGAGCCTGTCCTATATCATATCAAGTAACCCTATCGTTTTAGCGCGTCCCCTATCGATCCTCGAGGTTCTGGCGCAACAACGATCCCCTCCAATAAGATACATAAACGATAATTTTGACCACAACTCATATATATATATATATATATATACAGCGAGAGAGAGCGGGAGAGGGAGAGAGAGAGAGAGATTGAAAGAGATATAAGAGTGGGAACCAGACTGTCACCGCTACTAGTTACTATTGCGCCACTTTTCGTCATCGCACTGCTTCTGCATAATTAAGAGCTTGCATTGGTTCTAGGGATGGCGGCGGTGCCGGTGTTTGTAGTGATTGCCGGTGGAAGGGCGCTGTTGTGCTCTTTTGGTGTGACTCCTCAATCTTCCGGCAGAGGCGCAGCAGCACTTGGTCAAAGAGAGCCTGCGAGGCGTCCTCCCGAAGTTCGAACTTCAATGCTGAGCATGAATCATTGTGACACGTTGGGGTGCACCCTCAACGGTCCTAAACCGCCTGGTGAACTTTCCTTGCGGACCACTATACAAGCACGAGCAGAGTATCATTTCAGCTTCAAGCAGACGGTGCACGCAGCTGCTCCTCACTGAGGATGTCTTTTGACAGCTCGAAGCAAGGCCAATGCCTCAGTGTTTGCACATGCTCCTGGAAGCTCTAATCTTTGCAAACACGTTGAGCACTTAGCTGTTCAAGCCTTCCTTGCTGCTTGCTTTGATGAATATGAACCCGAACTGGCCAACAAAACTGGAAGTGCTTTGAAGCGCTGGCAAAGGCACAAGTCGGGGCCCGTCGGACTGTTTCCTTTTGCCTAGTGCCGTCAAGGTGATCGACACGAGAAGACTAGAACGCCTCTTGATCGAATTCACTGTTGCAATCTGCCAAGGTGAATCCGGGCCGTCTGTCAGCCGTGTGGCCCCAGCTCTTCATCGATGGCCGCTGCCTGAGATAGGGAGGAACTACGGCACCATGGAATGGGAGCTGGTGCGAGTCTTGCTTTGCAGTTACTGTAGCTCCGTCATCTAGGATCGAGAATCTGGCAGCGATTTTCGTTTGCAAATATCTTTAATGGATTTGAGGGCTTCGGGCTACGTCAGGGTTCAGGGGTTCCAACCACTATGCCATGCTGCTGCATCACCCATCCGAACCAACACATCAACGTGCAGTGCGGCAACTCGAGCCATCTGCTACGGATAGGGCGTACTAGGGTCAGGAGTGGGATGATTCAGGACCGAAGTCAGGCATGTCACCGTGATGCCATGTGACAAAGCTGATGAACAACTCCACCAAACAAGCTTTGCAGGCTTTACAGCTCAAGGTCCAAGATCGCAACTTTCGGCGTTGGGGGGCGCCGTAGCTTAGAACACCCTGAAACACATCTAGACCTAGACCATAAACGCCTGAAGCTGAAGCTGAAAACAAACCCAGGCAGCACTCGCCCTGCAGGCCTCTGCGAAGAGGCGCAGCGCAGGACAGGCGATCGGGATCCTGGAAGTGTGAAATAGAAAAGGGTCGAACCAAGGTCAGCAGCGGCTCAACCTTGCGGTAAAGGATGTTATGGACTTAGTGTGTTGGGTTGAACAAAGGTGCAGTGGTGCACTAGGATTTCAAAGTCGAGCGGTACAGTGGATACTGGTTTGGCAGTTCAATGTTTGGGATTTGCACAGATAAGGTTGACAACAAATAAACTAGTTGTTGCAGGGTTGAGGTCTTAGTGAATAGCAGTCTCTATTGCGGATTTGGGGTCGATGACATCAGTTGCACCAAGAGGTTCGTAAGCCTGATTGTCTATTCCTGCACCCTGCAGCTTCCTTCCAATGACCAAGTTCTGAATCTCCTGCCCTGCCAACACGTCTGGGACTGAAGTCTCATCAAGCATTCTGAAGGATTCTTCCACATCAGACGACATGGGGTCATGGGTGTTCCAACAACACAGTGAAACCGAGAGATGCCCTCGGAGCCGTGGCATGGCTCTGACAGGTCCTTAGAGACTGTACTGCTTGGATGCCGCTCTCGCAGGCATGCAGGATCCATCGAGAGATCTCCTGTGCAATTGTTGGGATGTCAAGAGAAGACGGACAAATCAGTGATGGCGAACAGACGTTCAATGGGCTAGAAAGCACAAGCCAGAAGCATGAGTCATGTTCTTGGTCGTCGTCGCCTCCTCCTCCCCCGCCCCCTCCCCCTCCCCCTCCCCCT
>BGNK01000778.1:99653-113496 GCA_003297005.1 Symbiodinium sp. clade A Y106 | reverse complement strand
CCCCTCCCCCTCCTCCTCCTCCTCCTCCTCCTCTTCTCCTCTTCTCCTCTTTTGTGCAATCCATCACAACACACATCTTCAACACCATCCGAAGTAATCGTCGTGGCCATCCTGGTCCTCACCGTCGTCAATACCTTCGTTAGTTCCATTACAGTTAATCACCGGTATTGGGTTTCGGTTGGGTGGAGAAGCTGCAGAAGTCACCCAGATGACCTGCACCAGCGGCACTGTCGTCAGGCGGGGAGCCTCTCCCCGACGCACAGCGGCCTCAGCCAAGGCTAAGCAAGCTGTGTTTGATTGCTGGCTGCTGGCCCTCCTAGAGGACCCTTTTGCCACTGGGGATGTGCATTCGTTGTGCTAGCTGAAGTCATTATGACTCTAACTGGCGGTACTTGATGCTAATCGAAAGCGTGCATGTCGCCATTGCGGCCCCGCCGCCCTTGGGTTCATGGCTGACCGAGACTGAAACCTTAGCCGAAAGCACACTGAACCCTCGACGTCGAAGGCATAAACTGCACACTAATACGCCTTGGAAACGAAGTATGTTCAGCTAAAACCCCTGCAAATTGCAAGCCCAACGCCCTCAATTCTGACCCAAGCCTTTCAGGATATCCGAGTCACTCCAAGGTCCCCGAATGACACCTCCAGCTCGAAGATGAGCCCCTGGATGAGGGTTTTGGAGGTATTCAGGATTCAGGGATTCGGCTTTATAGGGCTGACAACCAGAACCCGTTAGGCACTCATACAAACCCAAGACGTATAACCACTCCTTGCCTTGTCTGATTCCGTAGACTGCAAGACCTCGAACTTGTAAGAACCGAAGGCCCTGCAGCCCTGAAGTAAATCTCAAAACAAAAGTTCATTCTTTTGTGGGAACTACCTGAGCTGCATATGAACGAAATTGGGCCGGGCCAAGCCGCGCTTGCAGGGCGTGTTTTGCTCGAGCTCCGGCTCTGACTCTGTGCGATGGAAGGGGACCTCGCTGCCGGGGCAGAGTTTAGAGCAGCGGTTACCGTTGCAGTCGGCAGCTTTCTTGCATTACATGCATTCAGTGATCTTGCGACTAGATGGATGACGGTGAAGCGGATGGGGAGATAGTAGGCGATGCCTACGGTGATGAGGATGAGCTGGAGATGAAAATGAATAACCCTAGCGACAGGATGGTGACCTCTATGATGATAGCGCTGATTGCATTGCTGACGGTGGTGATGATCATGATGGTGATGATAGTGATGCTGAAACTAATGAATGTGTAGCTGAAGATTAAAGATGAATGGTATGATCATGAATGTGAGCTGAACATGAAGATGAAGATGCAGATTATATTCCTACGCACATGCAGATGATGGTGCTGTCTTTGACGGTGGGAACAGACACAGCGAGCGGGAGCGAGCGAGCGAGCGAGAGAGAGAGTGAATGAGTGAGTGAGTGGGTGAGTGAGATCCGGCGAGACACGGAGGAGAGGATGGAGGGGGGAGGGAGACGGAGAGGGAGGCAGGGAGGAGAGGGGGTCGAGACGGAGGGGCGGGGGCGGCCTCGGCTTGGAATGGCTCAGACCACAAGCCCTGCAATTGTTTCACGGGCGACGCTTCTACTGCAGCAGTGCAGCGTCACAGCCGCCAGATTGCCAGGATTGCCACATCCATACTTTGGGACCAATCATGGAGCAACATCGCCACCGCACATCAGGTTGAAACAATTTGTCTCGCCCCAAACTACTCCAGACTCGCGAACGAATGAAACTGAATAAAGGCTTCATCGATCCAAAAATCTAATGGAAACCACGGTCGCTGCCGAATCTAAACGGCTTAGATCTTGCATGAGACTCTGGAGTCCTCAAACATGTAATTTTGTGATTGTGTAAAGAGCCAGCCCAAGTATGTCCACCAAACATTTCGTCCAGGGCCTCGTCACGGGCTGCCAAGCCAAAGCAGGTGGCGGCATTGCACTGGAGTCGCTCAACAAGGCACCGGCAAACCTTGCCAAGGGAAAACATGACTTTTCGCAGTTCAGGGCATGCCCTGCTTGAGGCATAGAGTGATTGTCAACTCTCAGCATTTCGATTGCCAGAAATACCAGCACCTTTGCAATGCCAGATGCCTAAGACTGCAGGTTGCAACTGATGGAGCGGTCAGGGTCAAGGGCGGCGCAAGGCTGAAGATCTGGCGATCAGCCGGCAATGTACATTCCATGTTTAAGGGCATGGTGCGTCAGTGCCAGGGTCCGGCTCACATGTTCAGACTCAAGAAGCGGGAGTTTGGAGACTCAACCGTTGAACAACAACCACGTCATGCGAGCGGGAAATAACGAATCGAGTCGCTGGCCTGCATCGTTCGGGCTCATTCGGGCGCTTAGCAGAACCGAAATCCTGACCCCCCAAAACTGCCAGTGTGACATCACCTCAACATGACCAAGGGAAACCTGCGTCAATCCGTGACAGCCTCCGCCCATGACACAGTTCATGGAAGCGCGCAGCATTTTGCCTGGCCCGACTACCCTGAAACTAAACCCGAAACCTTAGATCCTGTGCTTTTTGTGGTTGTTATTCTAAAGGTGCCTGGTAAAGGAACCACTGGTTTTGAGAAACCCAAACTCCAACAGCCCGGGAGCCGGCGGAACTCGTTTCGCACCGCATCTCGGAGACGACCTCATGGGAAGCTGACCGATCTGCAGGTTAGGGGTTTGCGGTTTAGAAGGCTTCTAGGACTTAGGAGTTGTTCGGAAATGCAGGGTCGGCGTAGGTCGGGGGTTTCGGTACAGCGGGTAGACCTTGATGCCTAAGTGCATTAGTGCCTGTGAAAAATAAATCGTCTGTCGCGCTGTCAACAATGTCACGTCTACAGCTCAGCTGGTCGAGCTTCGAAGGAACACCATTCCAATCTTCGAGCGACCAAGACCAAAGGCCCAGCATTCCCGAAGATTCTCGTCAGAGGAGGCGTGTTACCCATGCATGCCGGCTGCTGCAGAGTTGGCTCGGTCAGATTCGCTGAAGCTTGTGTATCCTGATGTCTTCACCAGCCACCGAGAAGCTTGCCCACCACGGGCTGAATGATTTTTGTATACCAGCTGACTAGCTAAGAGCAGAACTATTTGGCAAAAGTCTTTCATACTGACATCCGTTTCAACCTGAGATGTGTGAACGTCCAAAGACTAGTCCTGACCCAACACTCGTGTAGATGTACTCATGCACGAACGTCCCGGCCAACCCCCCGTGCAGCAAGAATTCTGAATCCTGCAACCGCACTCCACAAGCCTCTGTTCGCACAGCATCTTATCGGAACGGCCTTCCACCATATAGCTGCATAGACGGACAAAGCGCCAAATTCTTTCACACTCCTGGGCTGTTCCCGTGCTGTCGTCGTGCGCTTAACTTGAAATCTAAATGGAGTTTGGTATAGCTTGTTGCTTGGCGCTGGGAAAGCAACAGTGGTGCAGTGAGCCCTGAACAGTCCTCCAGGACCTGGAGAGGGAGTCGACGGGTGTTCAAGCACGGTAAGCTGTGATGGCGTTTGACATTTGAGAAACTTACCGGAGCTTTATGGACGATAACAAATATTGTTCCTGGTAATGCTGCGCCGGCAGAATGCACGACACACTTCCAGGACAAATCAGACGGAGCCTTGACTACAGGATCATGCTGCCACAAAGCCCCCCTACAGAAATATAGCAACAGCTGATATCGGCCTAGAATGGGTCGGTGGCCGGATACCAGCAGTTGTGAGCGGTGCACATTCTCGGCCCGGTAAACTGGAATCCCAAATCAAGAGTCTCGCTTCAGTCGCCCACGCGATGCTGACGTGAGCTGGGCTGGAAATCCCAACGCCGCCTGGAGTCTAGGACTTCAGGCTAAAAGAAACAGTCTGCGACAGGGAAAACTTCGACCTCACTACGACGGAGCCCCCACAAGTGATAGTTCACACACGTGCCCAGTAAAGGAAGAACGACATCTCTCTGAGTGTCGGAAACTCTCCAGCTCTGAACCTAAACCACAAAAAACTTCACCCAGCCCGGCAAAAGTTGTCGCACCTCCGAGGCTGTGGCCTGGAACATTTGGGGAACCCGCGGGACGAACTCCGCACCCTGAGCGATCGATTGGCAGTAAAGAACTCGCAAGGACAACAGACTGTCGCTACTTTCATCAGTGCAAAATGCACAAGACACGTTGTGCATCATGCGCGGCACACTACAACAGACGATACAGTTCATCACCATGCATAGCATGACAACACCAACGAAACGGACAACCCCCTGCACATGTAAACACGTGCAGATGTCTGAAACAAGCATAGATGGCATAGACTTCAAACAAAGTCTCTGTACTTCAGCCTGGCCTGGATGGAAAGGGCGCGATCGAGGGCAGACAGGGCCTGCATCAGAACTTGTAGTCACTGTAGTGGTGAGCGACAAACTGTGCTGGAGGATTGCCTGAAGCTTTAATGCGATATTGGTCACCGTGGTATGAGGTGACAGCTCGGAAGGAACCCAAAGCTCAGGAGCCCTTAGAGGCACGAGCAGCTCGCAGGATGTTCGCCAAACCTGCTCTTCCTAATTCTTCCTCACCGACCTGCTTTCTGACAGCCATCAAAAGTCAATGCGAAGCTCAAGCCACGAAACTTCTGTTGTCGTGCACATCAACTCCATTCAAGCCCATGTGCCCTGCAATGTCTGTGGATTCCATCCATGCCCATGTGCCCCTCAGATCTCGCGAGTGATTTCATTCGCATTGTTAATGAACCTCGATCCGGCCTAGACATCATCTGTCGATGCTGCACATCCACAACTCCCCAAAACGAAAGGCACCATAGTCAATCTCTGAACCCTCACTCACTCCTTAGGCGCTCGTGCCCCAGCAATGGTACGATGCTCGGCCTGGAGCAGGCGGCAGAGGGATTTCGCTGAGGTGAGACAGGCCTTAATGCTGAGCCGGTAAACCCCTCATTAACTTACAGCAAGCGCCTGCAACATAATAACCGGAAAATCGGATCTGTTTTGTTTTCTCATGCCCACATGGTCAAGCATAAGGAATGCCGACAATAACAAGACGTTAAGCTGTGCTCCAACTTTCACCAGAGCGCTGACGGCACTGGACAAGCTTCTAGCTGCACCTCTTGTTCCACGGCGTGTAAGCCCTGGCTGGCACCGCGAACCTCCACGTGGGGCCGCAGAATCTTCGCCGTCCACTTGCGAAGCCCGTTCTGCAGTGTTTCGTCAAGGGCACCTAAGCTTCGGGTCACACTTAGCAAGGAGGGCAGGCCGGTATGGCCGGAACCGAAACCTTGAAGGTTTACCGTGCTTAGGAGCTCTGGGGTTGCACGGCTCCTTCGCTGGATAAGTTGCTTGGTCGCTTGCCGACATGATGCGCACTTCCGTCGATGCACGCAGCCGGGGTGTTATGCGAAGCATGTTTTGCTTGCAGCACACCTTTTACCACCGTCTCGAAGTTCTCTGCGTGCTGTGCTGCATGTCTTTTCGTAGCTCGTTATCTCTGAGTGCACCTTTATTGTCTTCGTTTCTGTGGGCACATGATTCGTTTCCGTCTCTCTCTCTCTCTCTCGCTGTCCAGCTTTATCTCTACAGCACTCCTGCATTGATCTTCGTCTCTCCAGCTTCTGGCTCTCTCGCTCTCACTCTCCCTGTCGCCATCTGTCCCTGTCCCAATCTCTCTCGCGGCCCGTTGCTCTCTGGCTATCGCTTTGGCGCTCGATCGCTCGCTCTCGCTCTCGCTCTCTCTCTCTCTCTCTGATGTGCGAAATCTCTCTGCTCTCTCTCTCTCTTTTCTCTCCCTTTTTCTTTCGCGAGGGTAGAGGAAGAGGGAGCGACCCTCTTCCCCGGCGCTTTTGTGCCCCCCCAAATGTTTTTTCTTGTTCTCTCTCTCTCTCTCGCGAGATGTATGCCTGTACATATGTAAGCTCGCGCATGCATTATGCAGGTATGTGTGTATGTGTGTATGTAGGTATGTATGCATGTGCATGTCTGCATGCCGGTATGCATGCAGGTAGCAGGTGGTCGGTCGGTCGGTCGGTCGGTGGGTAGTAAGTGCTTAGTCATATGTGTGTGTGTGTATATATATATATATATGTATTAGTATGTATTGGCATATGGCGACAGGACGACATATGCCCAAATCGGCCCAGGGGCAAACCATGCCCAGGGATTTCTGGCAGCCTCTTCCGAGCTCTGATTTGAAGCTTGCGATTACCGGATTATGGGGTGTCGCGTTTCGGGAGGCTCTTGGCATGGGGACGTGGGCAGACGGCTGGGAGGAATTGGGCTTCTTTGAGACGGCGTTGCACAGCAATTTGGGGAACAGCGGGTGTCGACGCACCCACTTGCTGACCTTACCGAGACTCCCGCACTGTGCACTACTGCCAACCTCATTGAACCTTATACGGCTGCCTACACTCCAGTGGCCATCAGGAAAACGGTGGCACCTCTGGTGTGGAGAACTTGGAGGTCTGCAAGATACCTGCTTGCGGAAGGGTTCGCATCAGGGGCGGCAGGACCGAAAGAGAAGATGTAAATGTCTTGCTGCTGGAAGACGTGTAAAGGAGCGTGAATTACGGTGCGGCGAGACTGCGCTTCGCTAGTTAGTGAAACATCAGAAGCTGCGCCACAAGCGACCCCAACATGTCACAGCTAGCTCCACTATTAGTTTAAATAAATGGTACTTTTGCTTTCTACTTCTACTTGCACTTCTGCTGCCACTGCTACTGCGACAGCTGCTACTCTTATTCCTAGTGCTGCTACTCATACTCCACCGCTGCTGCTGCCATTGCTACTGCTACTGCACCTAGTACTATTAGTACTACCACTACTACTATATACTGCTGCTTCTGCTGCTGCTACTTCTGCGGCTACTACTACTGCTACTACTGCCACTGCTACTACTACTGCGACGACTACGATTACTACGACGACGACGACTACTACTACTCCTACTACTACTCCTACTACTGCTACTACTGCTGCTACTGCTCCTACTGCCACTACTGCCACTGCTATTGCTACTGCTACTGCCACTGCTACTGCTACGACTACGATTACTATGACTACTACTACTACTACTACTACTACTACTACTACTACTACTCCTGCTGCTGCTGCTACTGCTGCTGCTGCTCCTACCGCTACTGCTACTGCTGCTACTGCTGCTACTGCTACGACGACGACGACTACTACTCCTGCTACGACGACGACTCTACTACTACACTACTGCTCCTGCTGCTGCCGCTGGTGGTGCTGGTGCTACTATAGGACAGAATACAGAATGCTGCGTCATGGGCCATTTGCCAGGTCTGGAACCGTGCAGCAAAGCAGACTCAATGGTGTTGATAACATACGAAAGAAACACAGCCATAATTTAATATAGACACATCCAGCATCCTCTGACGAACACCCTGGACCAAGTTGGATGTGAGGTGGATGCTGCAGATGTCGAGATATCCGGATACATGTGTGCACGTGTGCGCGAGCGCAGTCATTGTACAAGCCGGATGCCTCACTGACAGGTTTCCGACCGGCGCTCGCTTCTGGGCAGCCCGACTTTTGTTATCCCAAAGAGTACTGCAGGTTTTTCGATGGCAACTTCCTGTACAACCATATTGCTTCAGTCGCATGTCACGACGAAACTACGGTTAAAGGTCTGACACACCGATACTCTGCATGAATCTTGGCCAGGACTATCAGACACGCACACACACACACTAATTATGTTGAGAACTTGCTGCAAGCCTTTGCCACCAAGACTCCGTGGCTTCTGTGAGATCGACAATGTGCTCACGACAGAGAGAGCCTCGAACTTCGCCTTGTTGCCACTTCATTCAGAGACAGGGGTGGAATGTTGATGTTCTTGGAGCTTTCTTGTGGTTTAAACCCTCTCTCCTTCATAAGTCTGACTGAACGAAGGAGTTGGAGGGCTCGGGGATTGGAGGTGCAGACCTCGCTACCTCGCTACTTGAATGCTATTGGTACGGCACCTCAGTAAAGACAACCAGAAGCTGGAGCCTCCATCTTTTGACCGCAAATATTCCTGAGCATGGGACAATAGCCTGAGGCAACTAGCTACGAAGGGCTCGGCATGACCGCTTGCATGCCCATTGGCTGCGTCGGTTGTTGGAGACAACATCTCACCCTGCTGCTGAATGATCGCATCTGCCCTTAAACTTCGCCGAGAATTACAACGGAAATTCTCACACGACTCGTGCTCTGCCATCTCAGCAACTGCTGCCGGCGAGTTTCGGAGCAAGTCGAATGCAACCAGAGCAAGCCGTCCTGCATAATCGGCGTCACCAGGAAAAGCCTCGAGCTTGTGGTGTAGCCACTTCTGAATGATGCGAAGACGAGGAACCCTGGAAGGGACAACAGTGGTCAATGATCAAGGGAGAAGCGATCGCATTGGCCGGAGGGGGGTTTGCGATTCAAGCATCAGGCTCCTAATCCTTGCAACTTTGCGTGATGCCTGCATTACCTGTACTTGCACGCATGAATGCCATCATTGCAGCCGCTTCTTTTGCTGCTACTGCTCCTGGTGGTGGTGCTGGTCCTGCTGCTCCCCCAGCTGCTGCTACTGCTTCTGCTACTGCTGACTGTTACCTGCTACAGATACTACGAAACACTACTACGACGACAACTACAGGGGCACCACCACGACCGACTGTCACAACTACTCCTGCCGCTGCCACCTTGCCGATCAGCACAGCAACTTATACAGGGACCAAGTAGCTCTTTCTCAATGGTGCGTCGATTTCGACACATCGCTCGATTACGTGCCTGTCGGGGGCAGTTCTCGGAAGGTTGGCAGAAGGCATGCTCGCCTAAGGAGACATGGATCTCGAGCCTCGAGAGTACTGATCTCGAGTCTCGAAGGTACTGAGGGCTCTTGCTGGAAGGTGGAGCATCCATGGGGTGGAGATGAAATTCTACCAGGCTAAGCTCCTCCGATGAATGTTGCAGCTATTCTATGTATATATATATACATAGAATAGCTGCAACATTCATCGGAGGTTATATATATATAGGTTCCCGGCAGGTCATCTAAGCTAAGCCAAATTCAGCCAGGCGTGCGTTGTCCAGCCACTCCCCGAAGTATTTTGCTGCCTTGGCTTCGGGAGTTGTGGGGTTGAGGTTATTGAATCCCCATGAATCCCCGACACTAAGTTGTGTAATGCTATGTTGTTGGATGCCCGTGTGGAACAACTCAATAAGCCGTGTTCTGCTTGACTGGGCAGTCTCCCGTGATAACGAAAGCACTGCAAATGATGGATAGCCTGAAGTTGCTGTGTGACAGGCTGAGCCAGAGAGAGGCAGCTGGAAACCGTCCATCATCTCATCAGCCTCAAACGGCCCCTCTGCACTAGTCACTAGACACGAGCCAGGTTGCCATGAAGCGCCGGACCCACGGCATCTGCCGCATTACGTGATATCGCTCACCTTAGCACACGCTGAGTCTTAGGATTCCAGAGGCAGCAGTGGACCCCGACTCTAGCTAAGACGAGTTTTCAAGGCCGTATGTTTCCGTTGCTGAATCATTTCGAACCTACCCGGACGGAAGCCCCAAAACCCGCGCTGACTAACCAAAGGCTGCGCCAGTCCATACCAAACTCTGCAGCGTCACGCTCTGCAAAGAAGTCCTCGTACGTAAGCAATTCCTGCAAAGCTCGGGTGAAAGGGATTCCTTACTGTAACCCGGCAGCTCGCTCTTGCAGTCTCGACTTATCTAAGACAGAAGGTGAAGGTGCTGCTTCAAACCCAGACATGCGAACCCAAAAACGCCCAAAGCCCGCAATGGAATGAATCTGCCGCACTGCGCAATGCGCCGGACGCCGCCTCGACTCCATTCTCGCGGGAGCAAAACCTGAAGCTGCGAGATAAACCCCGAATGTCCTCCTGCTAGCGTCCTCATTGCAAGCCTGTGCTGCATTCGAACATGTCATCGATGGCCTTCCTCCCAGAACTGCCCCAAACTTGATTTAATTGAATACAGCATTACACCAAGCTCTCCGACTCCTTTGCCGGCCCCATGTCTAACGTCTTCAACAAAGGCATAGAAGCATCTGCAAGAAATTCCTTCGAAGACTAATCAAACATGAGAGCAAAGCTGTGTTTCGATAAGGCACACACAGACGCGCAATTAAGGTCTGATGGACAGATGTTCGCGTTTGCAACTTGCTGGGTCCTGGGGCTGGGATTGACGTCGGCCTGTCCTTGATGACGACTGATCTGAAATATGTTTTCTACTTCGGCACTTTTATTTTCAATGTGTTTGTACAGAAGGGGAAGCATACGAAAAGAAGAGCAAGCAAGAGAGTGAGAGACACAGACTAGAGAGCCGATGGTCACAAGTGTGCACTGAGATACTCAAGCCCCTGAGACTATACCGACTACTTACTGCATACGCTGACACTGGCACACCGCATGCCGCAAACTTCATATCTTCGCGCGCTACAACTCTCGTGCTACGACGAACGAATCCAGGTAAGACCAGCATGTGATGAAAGTTGAGTTCTGAGCTTGTCATTAACCCTCTTGTTGAGTTCACCAACAAGGCCCAGGAACCACTCATACCCACTCTGATCTGCAACTCTCCGCAGACGTCTGTATTGAGCCCAGTGGCGTCAAACCACCAGTTCCGGCAACGATCCACTCGTCGTCCTCTCAATGCCCATGCCGACAGGGCGCATGTTGTGGAATACATGGTGCCGTATGCTTATGCAATGATAGAAGTGTTACTGCGACATTCCGCCGGAGCCCACGACATGACGAGAGGAAGTGAACTTGCTCAGCAAGCACCTGCACGTTTGCAGCAGACTGACGCCAGGAGCATGACTTCCGTGAGATCAGGGACCGCTGCCGTAGATTTGGGGTGACACGAAAAGCCGGAAAAGGTCGATCTGGAAGTGCAAGGACATAGAGAGTTTCTTAGATGTCCAGTACCATGTCCGTCAAAAGCCTGACACCCTTCTTCGAGCGCTGTGCGACTGGTACGACCAAAGTTGCGAGGCATGAAACAATCGATTTTTATTCTTCACCCGCTGCGGAGCAGTGTGTAGTTGCGAAGGGTGGAAAGCAGAACTGAAAAGGATCGGCAACTTCTAACTTGCGAGATACACAACATGCACAAGTAAATGAATTGTGCTCCCTCTCTCTCTCTCTCTCTCTCTTCCTTCCTCTATATGTATGTATGTAAGTATGTAGGTAGGGTAGGCAGGTACAAGTACTTCGGTAGGTATGATTATGTGTGCAAGTGTACATGCATACATGCATCCATGCATCCATCCATCCATGCGTGCATACATACAAAGAAATAGAAAGAGAACGAGAGAGAGAGAGAGGACGGCACATCATCCCAGCACGATCTGCCTTCAACCAAGCCGAAAAGTGGTCACTACAGGAAAACTTAGCAACACTGACGCACGAAGGGATGCGTTGATAGTGCCAGCAACAACAACGACGACAACGGCAACGACAACGACCACCACCGCCGCCGCCGCCACCACCACCGACTCAACCACACCACCACACCACCACATCAGCGCACCAGCGCACCAGCACACCACCACACCACAACAACAACGACAACAACGACGACGACAGAAAAAAACACAACAACAACACCAACAGCGACAGCAGCAACACCAACACCACCAACAACCAACAACCGACAACCAACAGCCACAACAACAACCACCAACTAACAACAACCAACAACTAACAGCCAACGACAACAATTAAAACAAGAACACTGACAACACCAACAACATCACACCCAACCAACACCACCAACACCAGCAACAGCAACATCAATCGCAACAGCAACAATAACTGCTGCTACTATTACTACTACTACTACTGCTACTACTACTACCTACTGCTACTGCTACTACTACTACTACTACTACTACTAGTACTGCTACTACTACAACTACTACTGCTACTACTACTACTACTTATTAAGCTACCTACTACTTACTACTTATTACTCACTACTTACTACTTACTACTAGCTACTAGCCACTTCCCACCTACTCCTTACTCCACGCTACTTACTACTGACTGCTTACTAATACTAGTACTGCTTCTACTTCTACTTCTAATGCTACTACTACAACTACTGCTACTAGTACTAGTACTAGTACTAGTACTAGTACTAGTACTAGTACTAGTACTAGTACTAGTACTAGTACTAGTACTAGTACTAGTACTAGTACTAGTACTAGTACTAGTACTACTACTNACTACTACTACTACTACTACTACTACTGCTACTGCTACTGCTACTGCTACTGCTACTGCTACTGCTACTGCTACTGCTACTGCTACTGCTACTGCTACTACTACTACTACTACTACTACGACTACGACTACGACGACGACGACTACTACTACTACTACTTACTACTTACTACGACTACGACTACTACGACTACTACGACCACTACTACTACTACTACTGCTACTACTACGACTACTACTACGACTACTACTACGACTACTACTACGACTAGGACTAGGACTAGGACTACGACTACGACTACTACTACTACTACTCAGTTACTACACTACTCAGTTACTACTACTACTACTACTACCACTACTACTCAGATACTACTACTACTACTACTACTGCTACTACTGCTACTACTCAGTGACTACTCCTCTGCAACTGCAACCGCAACCGCAGCTGCAACAACAGCAGCGACGGCATCAGCAGCAGCATCAGCAACAGCCACAGCAGCAACAATAACAAGCGAGAACAACAACAACACCACCAACAGCAACAGCGATATCAACAGCAACAGCAGCGGCAGCGACAGCAGCAGCAGCAGCAACAGCAGCAGCAGCAGCAACAGCAACAGCAACAGCAACAGCAACAGCAACAGCAGCAACAACAACAACAACCAACAGCAGCAACAACAACAGCAACAGCAACAGCAACAGCAACAGCAACCACAACCGCAACCGCAACCGCAACCGCAACCGCAACAGCAACAGCAACCAGAACCGCAATGGCAACAGCGACAGCAACAGCATGCATGCTTCATAAGATAACACATAATCGCGAGAAACATGCATGCTGCCATGCATATACACAACATCAGGAAGCGTGAACACTCCTCGCCTCTTCAGTGGGAACATTGCCCGGGGGGAAGGCAACAAGGTCGTAGGGATCCGCCTAAGCAAACAGACTCAGAAGGTGATGGATTGAAAGTTTAGGGTTTGTATAGGGTGTCGGGAAAAGGGTGTGCATGGTGGGTTCATCGATCGAAGGCCGAGTGGTCTTGGGAAGCTGAAGCAGGGCCGAGTGTTTGGAAGCGGTCCTGTGCAACTCGCTTCTTGCCCGTTCATACCGACCATGCCTTGCCATCCAAGGCGCGCCTGGTCGTGCATAGGCGAACTGGCCATCCTGCCGCGATGCGCGACGGCAAACTTGAGCAATGCAGGGGCCTATGAGCTATGAGAACAAACAGACCAGGGTTTAGGCTTGGAAGTAGGTAAATTCTGCAAAAACCATACACAAGTTACAATCAACGACTCTTTCAAGGTCACGATGACATTCATATGGAGATGTAGTAACCGACACTAACAATGCAGTGGGAGGAAATTCTGAAGCGCAAATCCCAGGTACAACACGACTTGTGCAACCCGCACATGTACCCTTGTAAAAAAGTTGAGATTAGGGTTGTGACACCACGGCCTCTAGCATCTGGCATGGATGGATGGTTGGTTGGATGGATGACCAAAATCAGATGGACCAAATGGATACGAGGAGGTAGAACTTAGATATATATATATATATATATGGTCAGGCGTCTGGCGTTCCCAGCACCCCCCCCCCCCCCCCCCC
>BGNK01000778.1:63609-99587 GCA_003297005.1 Symbiodinium sp. clade A Y106 | reverse complement strand
GTATTCCCTATAACGTAGCACGTGCTCCTGTTTTGATTAACCTTAACCTGTACTTTAAACCCTACACCCAACCCTAAACCCCGCCTAAATGCAGGCTCTAAGCCCAAAGCAGAACATACGCTGCAAATCCTCCCTAAGCCTTGTCGACTCGAAGCCTTATACCTTTTAACCGTAAACCCAAAACTCACAAGCTTAAGCTAAACCCTAAACCCCCAAACCCCACAACCACCCCACAGGGGGAAGAGGGCCCCACACCCCACCCCACAGGGG
Source organism: Symbiodinium sp. clade A Y106 (assembly GCA_003297005.1). Lineage (NCBI taxonomy): Eukaryota > Dinophyceae > Suessiales > Symbiodiniaceae > Symbiodinium > Symbiodinium sp. clade A. The sequence goes on along the minus strand of BGNK01000778.1, from coordinate 99,317 downwards.
AGGGGGGGCCCCACCCTATATCCGGACCATTTACCTTTGGGGGGGGGGGGGGGGGGGGGCCACGGAGCGCCTGACCATATATGGTTATACACTCTCACAACTCAGAGAATGCAGGCAAGGTCCGTCCTTCGGGCATGACAAGAGATTTTAAGGTGTAAGGGGGGAGAGAGAGAGACAGAGAGGGAGATATAAATAAATACATCTTGTCTTAGTGGTCCTAGTAAGGAGCCCTGAAGAGGTAGGTTTATATGGCATAATTATGCAGGTTTCCCAGCTTTGAGCTTGAAAGTTTGGGATTCTAGTCCAGAGGGTTTTTGTTGACAGAAGCGAGGGGTTAGGGGTCTGGGGTCTTAGGGAGTCTAGGTTTGGATGCGCCTGCTTTCTAAGGCTAATGGGTTTCGACTCTCTGACAACTCGCACACCCTTTAAGGGTCAAAAGGGTCTATAGAGGAACTTGAACCGAGGTTTCAACAACCCAGTGCTCGACATGGTATTGGTCCGCCAGAGTTGCACATTGGCAACTCAATCGCCATCACAAGCACGCACTTTCACATAGTGGTCTGGAATTCAAGGGCTACGGAAGTGGCCATGAGCACATGTCAATGTAATCGTGCATTTTCGCCGCTCGCAGTGGGAGAAAAACACGATGCAAATGCACCTGCAAATCGATGTTATCATGCAGGTTCAGAGCCCAGCGATTCTTCATACCTACCTACCAAGCTCAGAAGCAGAATAGGATATTGGGGGTATACTCTACCTTAAGATGAAGTGCATTACGGAACCGCAAGGAATACAGTATCGGCAGTTGTTCAAGCCCTTATTTTAGGCACAAGCTCGGTCCTAGTTCCCGCCGTTGCTGAGAAGATCGTGAGATTCGGACGAGGAAAGAGACGAATCAGTGTCCGTGGCCGGGTCTGACTCCTTCTTCAACCACGAGCGCAGCAGTGCACCTCTTCAAGGGTTTGGGCTTCAGTGGGGCGGGGGGTTTAAGAGGGGTTTGGGGTTAAATAACGTTATAAGTATATTAGTTTGACTCATTGAAAATATGGACTATAGTACTAATAAAAAAAACAATCATAACAACAAATAGTCAGAACAATAGCAATAATGTTAAATATAAAGAGCATTCGCATAGAAATATCAGGCCAGCACCTGGACAGGGCAACATGACTTGCACAAGCTTGACAGAGTTATCGCAACGTAAGTTATCCTAAAGTCTGGTCATCAACAGGGACCGCCACCTGAAGGCCGCATGTCTAGGCATTAGACTTCTGGAATAAAACTCATTGTGCTAACATAGGGGCCTTAATAATTAGAATGGGGTTTTGCGGCAGGTTGTACTATATCTAAAATAAGGAACCCCCAAAATAGTATAGGCAATTATTTAGGCCCCTACTGCATATTTGTCGGTTTTTTAGGTCTCAGGTCTGAAGCTCCGGGTGCAGACTTGTGAAAAATCCTGAATTTGGAGCTGTCTTTTAGGGTTTAGGGTTTAGGAAGGCAGCTAGCCTACTAGATGTGCTCATTAAACCAGTTCTTGAACCAAAGCCTAGTTGACATCAACACATTCATCTTTGTAACAGTTGCCTACAGCAAAACATATAAATAGATATATAAAAGAATATGCATATGTAGATCTACATAATTACATATGATGGACAAATTGACAAAACGATCCTGGAAGCCAAGCAGATTTCATCCCAGCTGCCTCCAAAATACCCACGGCCTCGGGCCAAGAACAGCTGCAACAGGCCTGGGTTCTTGCGAAGGAGTTTAATTTAAGCTACCATAATGAAGAAGCCATATTATGTAGTATTAAATCCCTACTATAAGCTACCATAATGAAGAAGCCATATTATGTAGTATTAAATCCCTACTAAATATTATGGTAACTTAACTTGAAACCCCTTAACAAGAACCCCAGAAGCAGGGGCCACAGCCCGGACACCGCAAAAAGCGGCGCATTCCCAGGCCTCAGCTCAAGGAAGGGTTCCCCCGACTTCAGCAACATCCCTGAAATGATGTAGGCTCTTGCTAAGGAATCCTCTACAGTTGTATAATCCCTGGAGTGTGGGGCAGCCATATCGTTCGAAAGAGGTGTTAAGGAAGTTGCTTTAAGGGATCTATAGCAAACCATGTGGTTCCTTTGTTAGTGTAACTAAAATTAACTTCCTTAACAGGAACCCAGATTATGGTAGGATCCTCTCGATTTACATACACATATATATATATACAGTATACTTGAGATCAGTTCTTCAGCAACTTGAAAACTGAGTGATTTACGGAAGTGAGCCTCCAGCCTCAGATGCAGACAGTAAATATCTGTTGAAATTTCAGAAGTAGCTGAGCCAGGTTCAGGGTCTAGGGATTGGGGTCTTTGCAGGACATGGCCCAACTTTGGGACGTGCATGTCTTCTGGCATTCAGATTCTTGCGGCTTCAGGGTTGAAGTAGGTTTTTCTTTGTAGGGGTTAAGGCTTAACGGGTATGCAGCAGTCTGGTGGTGACTCCGTGGTCCCTGATTTGACAAAGAGAGCTCTTAGCCGGCGTGGAATCCTCTTAGAATCCTTCCAGCCATCTTTCCAGCAGGCGTAAGATGTGTTACGGGATTGAACAAAGTGCCCTTAGTGGTTTTGGCAGAGACTTGTGCCAATAGAGCCATAGATGCAACTCAGATGCAAGCAAATCCCAGGATGCTGGCGTAGACAAGCAAAGGCGCTGCAAACCACCCGCTCTTTGGAGTTGATCTCTGCCTGTAGTCTCCATCGTAGTTCTTTTTTGTGATTACCTTATAGGGTCCTTAATAGAATACTGGTTAAACCAGAAAAAAGAACTACAATGCGGACTATAGGTGCATCGATTGCAGCTCCCAGGTGGCTATAAACGGACAAGCCAGAACAACCCAGAGGCCAACAATCTTCCCCATCCTCAGCTCGTGTTCGGAACATTGCTATTTGGTAGTTGTTGCTGCATGTGTATACTGTATAATTATTGCTAGAAGTATGATTAGACTACTAGTAAGGGTACTGTTGTGATCTTGCCTTTAATATGGCATGATGAGGTGAAGCGGAAAATATTGCTACTTACGTTCATGACATGCTGCTGTTGCTGTTGCTGTTGTTGTTGCTGCAGTTGTTATTGTTGTTATTGATATTGCTACTGCTGTTGATGTTAATGTTGCTGCTGCTGCTGCTGATGTTGCTGTCATTGTTGTTGCCGATGTTGTTGATGTTGTTGTTGTTGTTGCTGCTGCTGGTGTTGTTGTTGTTGCTGGTGGTGGTATTTGATGATGGCGCCGTTGTTGTTGCGGTTGCTGCTTCTGTTGCTAAGGTCGTTGTTGTTGATGCTGTTGCTGCTTCTGCTGCTGTCGCTGCTGTTGTTGCTGTTCTGATGCCAATGCTTTCGATGAAGAAGATGATGACGATGGTGATTTGTGTTGCTGTGCCTGCTGCTGTTGTGGTTGTTGTTGTTGTTGCGGTTATAGTTGCCTTGTTGCCATTGCTGCTGCTAATGCTGCTGCTATTGTTGCTGCTGTTTGTGTTGTTGTAGTTCCTGCTGTCGTCGTTGCTGTTGTTTTTGGCAGCACGTGCGTCTGCCGCCGCGTGGGGTGGTGCGATATCTTGGCTGGCATGTGCTGAAGCTCGAGTTTTGGCACTTTGCTCACCCGAAACTGAACTTGGGTTTTGTTTTCGCATCGGTATTTGCGGTGTTTTCTAGCAAAAAAATCGCCGCAACCGGCGCGCTGCACTGTCCAAAAACATGCTCAGCTCTCCATTTCGCATCCTTTTTTTCGGTGTTCTCCTGTGTGTCGCATTTCGCATCGGTTTTTGCAGTGTTTTTGCCNGGGGGTGATGACGTCCAGCGAATGCGGCTTCTGTCTTCTGTTTCTGTTGTTGCCTTGCTTCTCAAACGCTGCCGGTTGCTCTGTGAGGCCCTTGTTGCCGCTTCTTATTGCTTTTCTTTTGAAACGTCGACCATGCAAAAACCTCGCGCTTTTTTCAGCTTTCCAGACAAAAACTTCGAACACGACGCAAAAAATCAACTTAAAAAAGGCAAGAAAAGCCTGGTATTTGCGACACTTTCGCAAAAACGCTACCAAAAAACAAGAACAAAAAACATGGGAAACCGAAAACGCCGACACATCGTGTTGTTGACGAAAACCTCGACAATTAAAGGGTTTGCCTGACTTGGACCAAAAATCCTCCCAACAATAAACGACACACCCCGCGCGGCGGCAGACGCACGTGCTACCTTGTTTTTGTTGTTGTTGTTTGTTGTTGTTGTTGAAAGTTGTTGTTGTCGTCGTTGCTGCTGTTGTCGTTGTCGCTGGCGGTGGTCGTGGTGCTGGTGGTGCAGGTGCTGGTGCATGTACTAGTGCTGTTACTGTTGCTGATGCTGCTGTTGCTGTTGCTCGATGTTATTCTCTACTTTCTGTCAGTGGCGTCCAGTTGAGTCTATTCAATTTCTTGTTGACCATCCTAGACCCCCCAACTACCCTCTAACATACCCCAAATACCCACTATTAAGGGCCATTAGGGCTCCATTAAAGGGCCCTTGGGGGGTCCTGGATTATGTACGTTTGTTTTCAATTTCTTATTCGTTAGTCTCGCGCGTCCCAAGAGGCCGAAAAACTGGGTACCGGGTACTTGGGATTACGATAGCACCCACGTCAGGTAGCCTTTGGAGGAGTAATAAGTGGGCCGGAACAATTACCAAAGCCAATAACCCTAACATACTATCCCCCAAGACCTTATTCTGTGCGCTAAGGCCCCTGTACTTTGTGATTACTAGGTACTTGGGCCCCCAGGGCCTGGTAATGAGGGACTTACTTTGAGTTGCCTCAGAAGGGACATCCGATTCGAGCGCACAGTGAAGATGTCGCTACGATGTTATCTCGAACGAAACCCTGAACTCCAAGGGCTTTCGGTACCATGGTATCTAAAACTGAAATTACACCTGGCACTAGACCCTGGAGCCCTAAACCCTAGTATCCTCAATAGTTATATAGCTATGCTATGGTATGTCCCCAAACTCTATTCTAATTAAAGTCCCTACATTAAACACTGCTCAGCAATTTTGGTTAAGGCCCTGCCCTGTATTCAACTCTGCAACAGTAGCCAATAATACAATCATACAACAAGTTATGGAGTTATGGTAACCCCAAACCCTTGTCCAATCAAGGCCCCTATGTTTAAACTCCTCAACCGTGCCCTAGGCTCATCTTCAGGATGAAGCATCGTTCGTCCCGCTGACTCCGGCAGAGGACCGCAACTATAGCAATCCTAACCAAGACAGACATGAACTCGAAAATCCAGAGTGGAATCCATAGATGGACGTCTTCGCTCATGTAGACCTTAGATTTTTAGATACGTGGATCTAGACTGTTAGTGCTTGCAAGGCGTCACCTCTACATGATCAGAAACTTTAATGCCATGCTCATTGGTGGGAAAGAAACCATATCCACATATGTCGACCATAAAGTCTCCAAGTTCAGTGGAACAAGTGCAACGACGGGAAATGCAATTACTGCATTGCCAGCACCCGCAACATCAATTCCTGCACGGGCAATCTCTCGAAGCGTGGGCGATGACATCCCAGCCTTTAGCAATACGTGGATTGCATAGTCCACTGCCTCCATCTTATCGCCAATCTCCCCCAGGATCCTAGCGCTGTCAGCTGCATCTGAGCACGTCGCATGTGCGATGCTGCCTTGATAGCCACGGCGAAGCTGTTCGGCCTCCCATGCTCTAGCTACAGCATTGACCCGGTCGGCCTCCAGCAGCAAGAAGAAAGTGAAAGCAGAAAGAATCAGCAAGCGTTGTTCGACACAGAGGATGATGGCGGGAACCCCAGACGGACCCTGTGCACCGTCAAAGTTGACTGTCGTCCATTCCAAGAACATAATACCGCAAGTGAAAGCACCCATCCGATTTAGCAGCATGCGGCTTCTGTCGTGATTGATATTTATGCTGATGAATGCAGCAGTTGCTATGGCATACAAGGGGATGGGCTGGAGCTCACAGCGTCGAAGAAGAAGAAACGCGCCGCAGAGCATGCCCGTCAGTCCTGTCGACTGGGAAACTGAACCCACGAAATCACTCGATCCCAAAGACATGCTTTTGGGTGCAGCCGGTCCTACTAGTGCGGCTGAGATAAGAGCAGCACCGATATGGTTGCTGTACGAAGGTCGGGCAATCAAGATCACCTTGCCCTCTTCATGGGCGATATACGCTTCATATCCGCACCAAAGCCTCTGGGGAATGGGGATGCTACAACAACCGGGAAACACACAGAGTTCGAATCATCTCTTTCAAGAATTACCAATGCCTTGTGTAGATGCTACGGTGGCGGTTGGGCACCACCAGGACACAAGAAGAGGCCTGGAGTGCTTGTGCGAAGGGCGATCTGCTGGGAGATTGCAAGTAGGACCCTATGTCCAGATTCTGCGGGTTGGCCAGCATGCAGCACCAGACGTTCCGTGAACCTGCGGGCCAGGAATGCAAGACCTTGGACAGGAACTCGAAAACGCCCTCCTGCCAGGCATGGCTGATGAACACATCGCAATCCAAACCTTCCGGATGTCGCATGAGTGCCCAGCTTACCTTGCCAGCTTCATCCGTCACGGGCATGATATATTGCCTGTTCACCGTGTAGACGTTTGGTCCATATAGATCGTCTGAAGGCTCAAAACGGTCACTGTCATCAAGAGGGTGTATCTCCCCGCACTGGATGGCACGCCAAACCTCGTGCCGTAAGTATATCAGATCTGACCGAGTGACGCACCAGCGGGCAGGAGCAACAGAGTCATGCAACGCTAGCGCTTCCGGTGTCGTATACCTAGAGGCTGTCGCAGACCTCTTCGATGTACGAGGCTGGAAGCCGCTCTTAAGCATTCCACGTCTTCAAGCCAGCAACATGTAATTTCAAAGGGCTGTCCCAAATGCAGGCTCAGTGTTCGTACATATCACCAGGTAGATAGACACACTGATAGATAGGTAGGTAGATAGATATGTACAAAGTTACAACATGTATGTATATGTATGTACATATATATATATATATATAGACAAGCACAAATAAACAAGCTAACTGATATATATATATATATATACATACATATACATGACACATACATATGTATACACACACCAACCTAATCATCTATCTGGCTCCATGTGCTGAGTCTGCCACTAACAGCGCATTCAGGTCATGCAATAGTCTGGCTTCAGCTGTCAAACTGCGGCACTGGTCATGGACGACTTGAGATGGACAAAATCCTCGCACTGTGTACCATAAGACAGAAGCCCAAATCATTACCAATGTTGCTCCTATTCTACTTTTCAGGCCCCTATGCATTAAGTTTTTGCTCTTGCACTACGATCTGTGCCAACCGATGGGATTTGCCGGAACTAGCTGCTCTGTGGGCAGGTCGGGCTACACGAACAAACACACTGGTAATTACCCATAGGCTCCATAGTAGTTCCTTTTTTGGGGCTCATATTTAGAATCCTATAAGGTAATCCCAAAAAGGAACTACTACAGTATGGAGCCTATAGGTACACAGGCATATAAGTTACCTATATACGACCCCTAGAAGGGCCAAGTATACTGAATGGGCACATGGACCCTGAGCGCTGCTCTGCTTAACGAAGGGTCGGAAAAAGGATTTTGCACCCTTGCCGAAATCGCAACTCCCAAACCTTATACGCCCTAAAATCCTATACTAAGTCCTGAACCCTTGACCCTAAATCCAAAAATGTCATATGCCCCGAACTCTGAGATCCATGCGTCGTGACTGCGGGTGAGCCCGCAGTCTCTGTACAAACCTTTACAAGGTTTAGGATCTGGGTCTAGAATTTACCTTAACCCCAAATAGCCCAAAATAGAAAAGGAAATCACAATAGGGAACTCCAACAAGGTTGGTTCTCTAGGGTCTGGGCTTTAGGTTTTAGGAAGGTTTAAGGTGCCGGCTTTGTTTTGCCCTGCTTGGGCTTCCGGGTTTCGAGTCTTAGGATCTAACGGAAGAATTCTCAAAACCCTACACCTGATACAACATGTCTTCTGTATCAGAAGCTGTAGAAACCGGAACAACCTCAAGAAATCCGCCAACACACGAAATAAGAAGCATAAACCTCACACAGCCCTGCAGGCCTTGGGACCCTAAACCCTAAACCCTAAAAACCCTTAAGCCCTATAAACCCTATACACGGCTAAACCCTAGCAATCCAAAACCCTAGGAACCCTAAACCCTAAAGCCCCTAAGCCCTATAAACACAATAAGCCCTAGGAACCCTATATATGGGAGTTTCCGAAAATGGGGGACCCTAATATAATGGTAGGATCCCTATTATAAGGACCCCAAAATAAGGGTCCCCTATTTTCGGAAACTCCCATATGAACCCTATAAACCCTGACCCCTAGCAATCCTAAACCCTAGGAGCCCTCGAACGGCTGCCTTGGGAAAATCTGTTCTGCGGCAGAGGCAAAGCGCCGTGCGAGGTCCAACCGCACTCTCAGGTCCGAGCCAGAGTGCTGCCTTTAAGCGGTTTAGGGGATAGGGTTTAGGTTCAGAGTGGTTTAGGGGATAGGGTTTAGGTTTAGAGTCTTAGAGTTTAGGGTTTAGGGTAAAGGTTTCTTTCTTTTAGGGGTTCGATAAGGGATACTAGTTCGATATACTATGGACGTTTTTAGGGTTTTGGGTGTAATGGGGTCTTGGGCTTAGGGAGGGTTTGATTGTTGAAGTGCTTAGGGTTTGGGGCTGCCTGGTCTTGCGGACTTAGGGTCGTGAGTCCTAACCCCAAATCCCCAAGGCGCGGACTCCGTTGTTTAGGGGTCAACTTCCTCGAATCTTTATGCATGAGGCCTGTGGCGTCCTGCGATAGTGTTTCAATACGGGTGGTACAGTCATTTCAGGCTGGGGCACCATTTCGGAAGGCTCTTGGTAAGGTTTATTCGCCATTTTCACCGCGTGTCCCTGGTCCTGTGTGTTAGAGGATTTTGATGTGCCCTGGAGACGTACAGATCTCTTGTCTTCTTTGAGCCGTCATATCTTATATAGTTGATCCACAAGTGATTCGCTTCTGGATTGTCCCAAGACTGCGTGCGTACACCCCAAATCCTAAACCCTTGGGCTGGAGGGTCTCAGGTCTTACGGCTTTGGATGCTGCCTTCAGGGTCTTGGGATCGTAGGGTTGCGGATGCTGCTATGCGCCACCCTGAAAAGGTCTTGGGACCATATTAGAGGGTTCCGGGGTCAAGTCTGTAGAAAGGTGGTTTGCAAGGTTTGAGAGTGAGGGATATTAGATAGTAATTACTTGAGACACTGGCTTTGGTCTGGGTGGTGTCGGCTTAAGTAAGGCTTGAGGCCTTAGTAGATTTCTTTCGGGCTGTTCTACAGATCCGGCCAGGGTGCAGGACCTCAGGGCGTGTTCTTTCGAGGGTGGGGATTAAGGGCTCTCATGGCTTGATAGGTTAGGAGGTTTAGGGTTTAGGGTTTAAGGCTTCCCCAGATTTTGATAGACTGTTGTAAGCAGTGCCGACATAAGTACAGATATTTCGAAATTTACCCTACTCTCTAAGCCATGGTTATGAATGAATCTTGTGTTCTCTCGTGGAAGCTGAGCAGGAGATCTTGAACGCTTCAGATGTACCAGCTCCCGGCCATCTGGCGGGCCGGGGCTTCCGGTACTTTAGCATAGCTTATGGTGAGCTGGAGGATTGATTTTTCGAAGGCCCTGGAAGCATCGGGGGTTTCAGGATCAGATTCCCTTTTAGTTCGCGTCTTGCGGCCTGCAGGTGTGGTTGACCATCGGTAGAGCCCAGTGCATGCAGCCCTGTGTGCCTGTAGAGTCTCACCAGCAACTCCTCTTTCTGCAAAACCTCTGCAGTCCTTGCAGGGTCAAACAGGTCCAAAGTGCAGCTTGTGACGGGCCCTTCTAAAGTCTAAAGTCTCCCTCATAGTTCAGACAAATCCTTCCTTGAAGACAGAGGGTTCGTGTTGAGAAACTTACCAGGCCCCACGAGACATCCACATGACGCGATCAATTTCAAGTGAAAACTGCCATTACCTCAATTCAGACATGAGGCATTCGCGAAGATACGGCTTTGAGAATGCATGGCCATGCTGCGTGACACGAATCTATGCTTCCTTCGACCTTTACCCAATCAACAGATGCCAAGTTTCGGAACAATCCTCACCTGATGTTCAAAGCACCCCACCTCCTCCAGATGCAGCAGAACACTAGACCCTGGACCCTGCTCTATTGTCCTAAACTGTAACTGAACCCTAGCCCCTGTACCCTAAACCCCTAAAGCCCTAAATTCTAAGCCCTAAACCCTCAACCCTAAGCCCAAGTTAGGTTTTTAATGCTATGCGCGGCGGTGCGCGGTATCATTCTGGAAAGCCTGCTCTCCGAAAATCCCTCCGAAGGCCCGAGACATCTAAGCATTTAGGCTTTATAGTAATAACATAACAGTAATAATCATAATAACAGCACGAATAGTAATCATGGTAAAAATAGTGTAGGGACGAATGAATCTGAGCCCAATCCGCATTGCCAAACTCTGTGGTCTTGTAAAAGCTCTTCCGTACAGGCCTGATGTTTTTTTTTGCACTTTAGGTGTTTGAAGAAGTAGTAATGGCAGCTTGTTGTCCGGAAAACCATAATGTACACCAACAGCCCCTTTCTAACCCACGAATGCCCCCCCAAAAGTAGGGCTGTCAATGCGCCACTCCTCTCCGCCGTCCACGTGCAGGGGGAGGGTGCCGTGCAGGTTGACACGTCGCTACCGGGTCCTCGGTTGCAGGGTCTGGGGTTGGCGGAGTAAGGGTTTTGGGGTAGGGGTTGGGGGTTTTTGGGAGTTCTAGGGTACAGTACCAGGAGTTCGAGGGTTTCGGGTTTAGGGTTGGGGGTTTAAGGGTTTGGGGATCGGGATTGGGGGTTTGGGCCCGGTTTAGGGTGTTGGAGTTTGGGCTTTGGGTTTAGGACGTTGGACTTGGATGTCTGGAGGGCTTCAGGTTCCAGAAGGTTTAATGTAGGAACCCGATTAAGAAACCTTGGGCCTTTATTAAGGGTCCTTACATGAATCCTACGATCTTGGGGTTCTAGGCCCAGGGTTTCTTAATCAGGTTCCTACATTATCCAGAAACCTCAACTGGGACATGCTTTCCATCGGCCTGGAGCCAGGATCCACCCAAAAATGCTACGAAGTTCGGGAAATCGAAAGCAACTTCAAGCTGCCGTCATCATGGGGTCTATCTCTCTCTCTCTCTCTGCCGTGCCATCGTCAAGAGTTCGCAATCATGGGGTCTATAGAGTCTACAAGGTTATTTGGGTTTTAGGGTATCGGGGTTCGGGTGCTATAGGCATGTGGCAAGGCCTCAAATTTAAACAACGCCCAGCTGCGACTGCGCACTCTCTGAATTGCAAAACCCGACCTAGCAATGCCTGAACCCCGAAGCTCAACACCCTGTATAGCAAATGCTGACTCTAAACCGTAAATGCGTGCCGAAAGCTGATTGGCAAATCTGACCCTTCATTATTCACAAGGAAACAACACCCTGAACAGTCTGGCCTAATGCTGCCCATAGCGTCGCCTCTGATACCACTACGATTACCTACAATTATTTCAATAGCGCTTGTGATCACTGTTTTTCCTGAACCCAAAATGCGGAACCTTTTAGATGCAAAAACCAATCCCCAAACCCTAGATGAGGAATGGATGCTGTTGCTCCATTCCGCGAGACAAGTGCCCCTTAATTCAGGAACAAACCTCAAACCATAAGAGACGTAATACTACGAGTTCAAGCAATTATATACCGTAGACAAATAAGGACCCTCATCATGCTAAACCCTATAACAAATCCGATAAAAGGGCATAAGCACCCGATATTCCTCAATGAGTGCCCCTTTTAGGCTCTTGGGGTGCCTGGCCTCCCGCATCGGACGCCAACTGTCGACTCCCATCCTGCAAGCTACGTGCGGCTTACAGGGTTTAGGGACGGGCGTCTACCTATAGTCTCCATTGTAGTTCCTACAATGGAGACTACAGGTAGGATTAGGATTGAAGGTGGGGTCAGGGTTTCGGGCTTATCTAGGGTGGGCTTTAACTCGAAGGGCTCCTGCGGGGGATCCGAAAAGGGTCGGATACAGGGTTTAGTGGTTGAACCTTCAGAGGCTTCCAAAGAAAAAAAAAGGATGAAGCTTGGAATTGAACTGTTAGACTTTAGGGTTTAGGGTTTAGGGTTTCGGGTTTAGAATTTAGGGTTTAGGGCATAAGCGGCTTTCCCAAGCTCCTAAGCTAAGGGATGCCTTCCCTTCAAGGTCCATGTGCCCACATGGGTAGCTCTCTAAATTAGGGTTCGTCTTTTTGGGCCCCCGAAAAAATACGGCACACTTCTAACACGACATCAAAACGGGCCCTTACTTCAAGACCCCAAGGAGGCTCCACCCTTAAACCCTTATAGTGCCCTTGAAGGAACCCTCATAAACACCGAAAAATCCTTGTTCCAACATTTTGGGGTTCACTATACCCTAAACCCTAAACTAAACCTAAACCCCAAAAGGAAACACCGCAAAAAGGGAGCCTTAGGCTACGGAATAGTGCCTGGCAGCAGCGGAGGCGACGACAGGAGTCGAAGGGTTCAAGGCACCGCTCGCAGCCGCAGAGAAAAGCCTCTTCAATATCGAGGAAACCCTCAAAAGTAGGTAAAAAACCCTAAACCCTAAACCCTCAAAAGTAGGTAAGACATAAACAGTTTTTATGTCTGTCTTCAATATCGAGGAAACCCTCAAAAGTAACCCTAAACCCTAAACCCTCAAAAGTAGGTAAAACATAAACAGTTTTTATGTCTGTCTTCAATATCGAGGAAACCCTCAAAAGTAACCCTAAACCCTAAACCCTAAACCCTCAAAAGTAGGTAAAACATAAACAGATTTTATGTCTGTCTTCAATATCGAGGAAACCCTCAAAGGTAGGTAAAGCATAAACAGTTTTTATGTCTGTCTTCAATATCGAGGAAACCCTCAAAAGTAGGCAAAATAGTGGCCCAACACCTATATTATAAGGCCAGTAAGTATTCTACATACTTTGGGGGTCCAGGTATTGAGGAAACCCTCACAACTATCCAGGGAACCCGTTTAAAGGGACCCTTTAAGGGTTCCTTTAAGGGATCTATAAGGGTTCTTTAAAGGGTTTAGGGTTTAGGAATCTGGGAGTTTCCGAAAATAGGGGACCCTAATATAGTACCCTAAATAATAGGATCCTGATAATAAGGACCCCAAAATAAGGTACCCCTAATGTTCGGAAACTCCCATGTTTTGTTCTGAAGCTGTAGATGCATGATTGAATTAATCGCACACCAACCGGACAGAGCTCGACGCAAGCAAGCAAAAGATCCTACTGTTTACGATCTATAGTAGACCCCCAACCGCAAACCAGATACGGCGGCTTCCGGATTTCGAGTCAAGGGTTTAGTAGCTCAATTGCTGGGAATGTTAAGGGCTTTGGGTATTACAATGTGACATGTTGAATTGTGTATATGCATATCGAAAAGCAACGACAACAATAGCATGAACAATAGCAATGACAATGTCAAGAACAACAAACAGCGATATCAATAGGTACAACAGTACAATAATACTAGTAGTCGCAACGAGGCCAGTACTAATAAGAAGAAGACTAAGAAGACTAGCAATAATAACAGCAACAGTAGTCGCATCATTAAGAGCAATAGTAATAAGATGATGAAGAGTTGCAATCAAAAACACATGCCAATAATGAGACGATTCATGTCAAGCATGTGCATACAAACTTTGAACATATGTCATGTGCATACCCCACATGCTCAAACCAAGCTATTGAACATCAATCAAATGGGAAACTGCTGCAGATCCTGCCCTAAGGCTCCTGGACCCTCGTAGTGAGATCTCAAACCTTAGCCCCAAAAAAACCGAACTCTGCCCCTAGAAAGCCCATGACTCATGACCTCTTGGGGAGCCTTAGGGCAGGAATTCGGACAGACAGTCGTCCGGGATCCGTAAACATACGTCCTGTCCTCAGGACCCGGCCCCAGACTCTTGACATCCTACAACACCCCACCAGACCCCGCATCAAAGATCCTGCAGAACGCTGTACTAAAGGGGCATTTATGATTGTAATCGGTCTTTTTGATGCCGGCATTACAGGACACGGAAGGCAAACCCGTCAAAGACCCCTTGCACCCTGTTTACACAGGCTAGATCGGAGCTTGCCCAGCCAGGTTCTCTGCAGCACATCGCACTAAACCACTTAACCACTAAACCCTAAACCCCTAAACCCTAAATGCCTAAACTGCGTCGCACCTTGGAGAGTTCCAGTCGGTGCCGTCGCTCACAAGTGGCCTGCGTCTTCAGGGGCCCTTTTTTTGAAGGGTTGGAGGGCGGCGGGTGGGGGGTTGGGGTTCAGGGTTTTTTTGACACTCACACTCGGACAAGCCTGGCAAGGTCTGCAGTGAATATAGGTTCAGCGTTCGTTAACATTCTGCGGAGCAGTTTCACTCCACAGATCGTGCGGTCACTAGTTCCTGGTTCAGGGTTTAGGGGGGGTAAGGTTTAGCGTTTGGACAAAGTTTGGGGCAAATCAAAGGTCTTACAGGGCTTGTGCTGTACTTGTAAGCTCATCGGTAGCTAAAGGGACCCTAATCGACAGCTGAGCCTTTGTGGCTCAAGCTCAGATCAGAACCGGGAAAAACGAGTGCAAAAGCCTGGCCTTGCTACAACGCCTGTAGACTTCCCGGGCATTTAGTTGCATTCTTGCTTCGGGTTTAAGGTTTAGGGCTTAGGATTTAGGGTTTACGGTATACATAGGGCTTGGAGTTCCATTCACATACACACCACGTCTCTCTTTTTTTTCCGGATTCACTCCCGCAGAGTCACTTTGGGGCCAAAACGGAGACCAGATAATTCGAACAGTGATTGGGGCTCTGTTCCCAGGAACCCTGACCAATCGCATCGTTCAGGCTTTTTAAATTTTTAAAGCAAGCCAAGTCTGTGGTTTTAACCAACACTCGAACCCAAAACCCTGTAGAGGAACTCTGGAGGAGCCCAAGGCGCCGGGAAAGTAAACCCTGAAACCAGCATTCGGCTAAACAAAACGACCTCAAAGAGCTCTTCGTCCGAGAGGTAGCTGATCGTCACCTCGTCGCCAACCTCAGCATGAAGCAGTTTAGGGTTTAGGGATTCAGGGTTTAGGGGTTTAGGGTTTAGGGGTTCAGGGTTTAGGGGTTTAGGGTTTAGGGGTTTAGGGTTTAGGGTTTAGGGCCCCCAGAGACTTTGGGGTTTTTAGGGCTTGGGCTTGGGGTTATGGCCTTCGCCTGCTCCCTGGAAATATAGGACGAAATCTAACGCGTCGGGTTCATATGGGCAGTGGCTTTGCCATTGCTAATCGTGCAAGTTCGGCTTTTCGGCACCCCTATGCCCGACACTGCCCTTTAGTTTCTTGCTTCGCACAGTCCAGCCAGGCTTTTTTTAAGAACCGACTCCCCAACATCGCAGCTGGGAGGCAACGGTGTTTCAAACGGTTTGGAGGTGAATGCCTTATGCCTTAAGCTACAGCGAAGTCACGACACAAGAGATTGCCGAAGAACGCACTTTGAGGCACTGTAGTCAAGGTTGACAAATTGCGAGTACGTACTCTGCACTCCAGCAGCAGTCCTGATTTGCCATTTGGCTATGGATGCCGTGTCAAACCTTCAATCACACCCTGGGACTCTCCATAGACGCTTTAGGGTTCAGGGGCTTGGGGTTTAGGGCTTGGCAGGGCTTAAAGGGCTTTAGGATTTAGGATTTCAGGGCTTTATGCTTTATGCTATTTTGGGGGGCTACTAATTCGTATCCGCCCTTAGATCCAGAATACAAATAGTTTTCTTATTCATCCCCTAACGTGTTGTTCTAATATTGGTTCAATACAATTCCTAAGAGCAGTAATACCCAAAGTGTCCTAGGTACTGTTATGGGGGATACTTCCCCAGATCATAATACTAATTCCTAATATAGAAACCTACATTCCATAGGTACTTTGGACCCTTTGGGATAGTTGCGGCAGCCGAGGCGCGTAAATGCAACGTCGCGCGCGGAGCTCCAGCACCTCGGGATTCAATTCCAGTTACCATGGAAAGGAAACCATATTGCTTAAGTTACCATAATTTAGGGTTCCTTTAAGGGTTCCATAAGGGTCTATAAGGTTAAGGGATTCAATTCAAGTTACCGTAGTACGTACTATAGATCCCTATTATGGTAGCTTAGTTTAAACTCCTTCACAAGAACCCAGCCTCCTTGCTGTTTGCCGTCCAGCCGGCATTGGGGTTGCAGTCCTGAGGGTTTAGGATTTAAGGGTTTTTCCCTCCCACTTAGCAAGGACGAGGACCGCATTGCGGGGTTTAGGGTTTAGGGTTCAATAGGTCTTGGAATTTGCGGCTTAGGCTTTTGGAACGGTTTTAGCGTTTAGGCCTTACTAGGCTTTAGGCTTTTGGAAGCTCCTTTTTCCTTACTAGCCGTTACTAACGTTACTAGCCCTCGAGGTTAGGGTTAAGGCTTTCGATCTGCTGAAGAATGTTTGGCTCCCGCTGGCATAGCGTGTCTGGAGACCCGCATGGCAGGAAAAAACAAGCTCGGCAAACCTCAAAAGAATGAGTGGCTTACTCCATGCCGGAAGCCGCAAAGAAGCCACAGCCTTGGGTCAAGATTTACGCCTAGAGCCCCACAGTCCGAAGACCCAACCCCCAAACCACTATATGCTCCCACTATATGGCCAGCTCAGAGCATCAAGATTTCACAAGGTAATCCCCCTGATACCGTGGCCGGATACCCAACATAACAGACTCTGAACCTTTCCCTTTTAAATCTCCTGATCCCGAAATACCTACTACAGCCCAATCCCTAATCCCTAAACTTCCTACGCCGGGCCACTGTCTACATCAGCGCTTCGGCACCAAGTGTCATGCGAATGAAACGACGTTCGGAAGTAGACGGCCGAACTGACCGGATCCTCCATGAGATCAAGGCTCAGTGGGTTTAGGGCTGAAGCCCTCAAACCTTTTCAGCTTCAACAGTAGTATTATGGGCTTGTGGACTGACGGTGGTTCTGTGTGGTAAGCTTTAGGCTCAGAAGGCGTCTCGGGCTAGGCTTCAGGGCTGTTGTGGTTTAGTGGACATTTGGCTGAAAAAATTTTGGAAAGCCTAAAGGTAGAAATCCGGCCTCTGGGGGCTAAATTTGTTTTGACCGATATGACCCACGGCAAGTCCCACCCCTCTTATGCGACCTCGGGGACAATGCTGTCCTGACCCCATGATGCCACATGCCACAAAGGGCAGCCTTAAGTAATTCAAGAGACAATTGGAAGCCTGTACATTTGCAAAACCCTAAACCCTAAACCCTGTAAAAATCTCGGATCGAAATCGTGAGGGCTCCTCGCCGCACTCGAAGCTGTTGAACTTCCAAACCTTCTCGCTGGGATGAAAGTTTCCGTGTTTGTGCTCAAGCTTGGGCTCGGTGCTTGGGGGCACATCATATAGGGGCCTTACAGTAGAAGCCGGAAAGTTGGAACATCATTATCCTCATACCCTTAAAGTAACGTATAGGGAATCCTAGCACGAATCATCCTTAATCCATGTTCCAACTTTCTGGGGTTCATTATAATAGAGTAGGGTTCTGGGGCCCATTATACTATAATTCAAATACGGAACCCCCCTAAATAGTATCGGTATTTATACAGGTCCCTATAGTAAACCTAAACCCCTAACCCTTAACCCCTAAACCCCTAACCCCTAAACCCCTAAACCCCTAAACCCTAAATCCTAAACCCTAAACCCTAAGAAGACCTGAACCTTAAGCCTCCGCCCGCAAACCATCATACAGTCCAGTGCTTCTGCTGCAGCAGTCCGGCGTTGAAGAGCCGGGAAGCTTCCAAGCAAACTACCGTAGACGGTTTAGGGGTTCAGTTTTGTGTTGGTCTAGGGTTTCCCTAGGCCCCCCAACTACCCTCTATTAGACACTATTAAGGGCCACAAGGGCTCCATGAAGGGGCCACGGGGCCAGGGCGTATGGTCCAGGGGCTCAAGGTTCAGGGTGGAAGACTGAGCCTCGAAAAGTCCAAGCTGGAAGCTCAAGGGTTCGTACGGTTGATGGACAAAATCCTGCATTACCCATTATAAGGAATATACCATAATTCCCATAATTTAGGGTCCTTAAGGTCATGCAGGATTTTGTCCATCAACCGGATCTCCCTCATCTACAGAAATTATGGCCTTACCTGCAGAGCCGTCGATTAAAAAAGGGTCTCTCCCTAATCTATAGTATGGCCTTACCTCTAGGCCCCCTTCGTGACATGCAAGGATAAAGTAAATAGTAAAAAGTTCAGCCCCCTAATCGATTGTATGGCCTACTCCCCTTCGAGGCACAACATCTACCCAGATCCCTAAACATCAAAACCATGCACCACACCAGGGAGAAACTCAAAAGCACCCAAGACCCTCAGAGTTCTGGCTGGCCAGGTATTTCCTTTCGGTGCCTTTGAGCATGAGCACTAAGCCACTAAGCCCCCTCTCCTGTGTTCACTACCTGTAGTCTGCATTGCATGATGTGGCAGTTGATGTTCCTCTGTTTCCCGAGGCTTAAACCACAATATCCCAAGCTTAAGACACACATCCGAGAGCTCTAGCGCCGTGCCGAAGCCAGAACTCAACCAGTGTATGCACTCTGACAATTCTACCTACCAAGTCCCGTTTATCCACTATAACCCCTATAGAACCATCATCGTACCCTTATGTCCTTCAACCCTGAACCAAAACCCTTACAGAAACCCTGTGCTTAATATGGGGGCCTTCACAATTAGAATAGGGCTTTGGGGCCCATTTACTATAATCATAATAAGGAACCCCCAAATAGTATAGGTAGTTACCTTAGGTCCAAGTACCTAATAACCATATACTCTCCAAAATCCTAACCTACATAACTACTACCCTAAACCCATGTATCTTAGAAAGGGTCCTTTGGACCGTTAGGGTTAATAGTACAAGCCTGACTCTGCTGCTAGACCTTCCATAGCCCGGCCTGCAGCAGTTTCCACACCTTCTCCGCAGCCTCCGGACACTTGGGTTGAAGAAGGAGTTCAAGGCTTTAGGGTTAGGGTTTAGGGTTTAGGTTTAGGGTTTAGGGATGTTTAGGCTTTGGGTTTAGGGTTTAGGGTTTAGGCTTAGGGTTTAGGGTTTAGGCCTTAGAAGGTCTAGAGCTGGACTTCGTGCCCATTGCTCGAGAGTCTTAGAATACAAGGCTTCGGCTTTGCGCAGCTTGTCCCAAGGAAAACTGAGGGAAGACTTCGGAAGACTGTTCCGAAGATGCGCCGGCAATGAAGGCTGCCCGTGCTTGTCCCCAGCAAGTCGCACATTAAAGTGCATTCCGTGGTCGATCTGGACTGGAAACCCTGAAACCCCCAAACGAACCCATAATATAGGGGCCTTAATAATTAGAATAGGGTTTTGGGGCCCTTTATTATACTATAGTTATAGTGGGGAACCCCAAAATAGTATTGGTTATTATCAAGGCCCCCAAAAGTAACCGACCCTTAAAATGACCCAAAAAGGGCATCCGCTTGCCAGCCCTCACCACCGCAACTTAGTGTTTAGGGGTTTAGGGTTTAGGGCTAAACCCTTCTTTGCATCAGGACTTGTGCAATCGCCTGAATGTGTGGGCAACACGGAGGCTCAGCTCTCATGACTGATCTCCCATGCCAGCTAGACCCTGAACTAAGCCCGAAGCCCTAAAACCCAAAACCCCTCACATCTGGCCCTGCAAACCCTAAACCCTAAACCCCCCCTTGTAGAAACCTTGTAGTTCCCCTTTATCGGAACCCTGATTATAGTTCCCTGTATAGGAACCTTATTATAGCTCCCTGTTTAGGAGCCTGAATATAAATCCCTTTATGGGAACCCTCATTATAGTTCCCTTTTTAGGAACTTGACTATAGTTCCCTTTATAGGAACCCTTATTAGAGTTCCCTTTTTAGGAACCTGATTATAAATCCCTTTATGGGAACCTGACTATAAATCCCTTTATGGGAACCCTTACAGAACCCTGGCCCTCCAAACGCCAGTTTGACCCCACCTGGACCGGCCCTGAAAGTTCGCTCAGCAGCGAGCGCAGCGCAGGGACGGCGGAGGCTTTCCTCAGCCAGGTTTAGGGTTTATAGGGTTCAGGGTTTAGGGTTTATAGGGTTCAGGGTTCAGGGTTCAGTGGAAAGGGGCCCCCATAAATGCACTTTCACTGGGTTGCTTTTTAGGGGCTCCCAATCGTACCTCTATAGCACCAGAAGGGGGATTGCAGAAGTATTATGAAGCTTTGCCTAGTTTAAGGTTTTAGAGTTTAGGGGTTGAGGGTTCCTTGCCAGGGATGTAGAAGGGCTCCTGGAAAGGGAACGATGAAGGCTCATACGAGGGATTAATAAGGGTTGTGCAAGGGTTTGGGCTTAGTCACTGTTCGACTACATCACAGCCCTCTCACCGGACGCAGTAGATTGCTACAATGCCTTCACCAGACTTGCAGGATCTCAACCCTGTTCTGAGCAGGGGACTGCAATGCACGATTCCAACCCCAAACAATCTCTGACACTCCCCAAAGAATCGTCAACACCCGAAGCCTGAAGATCTACGTTGCAGTTCAGGTCAAACCTTGAAGGACAAACTGCGACCTATGCCTCAGGGAATCCCGACAGTTGCATCTGCGTCTACGCATCTGCCAGGAGCCTGAACCCGAAACTCTAACCCCGAAGCCGAAAGAATAACCTCAGCCTCAAATCCCCTGCCCCCTCGTAGTTGTAGCCCAGGAGCTCATCGGGGGTGCAAAGAAGAAGCAGCTGCCGCTGCAGTCCTACAAGTTTCAGGGCACGGCATCTGTGCGGGAATCCACTGAGGTCTTGGGGTTTATAAATTTTTAGCCTGATTTAAAATTATCTTATTGTATAGTATATTTGCTTTGGGGTCTATAAAGCCTGATTTAAACTATTTATCTTATGGTATAGTCTGTGATTTTTTATTGAATTACGGTATGGTTTGCTACATTTTTAAGGGTTGAGGCTTTCCAGTCTGAGACTTTGCACCATAGCTTCCCAGACCCCCGGGAGGATCCAAAAAGTAGATCCCCTACTTTGGGACCCTAGCTACTAAAGGGTACTTTATAGGAACCCCCTTAAGGGATCTACTTTTTGGATCCTCCCGGGGGTCTGGGTTGAGGTTATACTCACTCCAGGGTTTTATCCTGGCTCTCGGCGTCTCTCGCTGAGGCCTTATGGAAATCGGGTCTACTTTTTGTATCCTCCCGGGGGTCTGGGTAATGAGGGTTTTGGCTTTAGGGCGCAGGATCCCTAAGCCACGCCGTGTGTGCTGAAGCCAAAGTCTGAACAACCGTCAGCCCCGTATTGGTCTAGGGTTTAGGGTTTAGGGTTTCCCCTAAGGTTCCATGTCCCCAAATAGTATATACATTGGCCCCAAAGTACCTGCATAGAGACTAGATTAAGGCCAAAGTATATACTATTTGGGTACATGGATCCTTTGGGTTCTGGAGACTCTTAGGGCGTATCAATTCCCAGATCCTAATTCTGCTGCCCTCAGTGCGATTCATTACCCTGAAACACTGAAATAAATCGTCCTAAACCCTGCACTCCCAAACCCAAACGGGCTTAAACCCTACACCCACTCACAGGCCCTGAGCCCTGTTCCGGGGCCCTCTAGAACTCTTATAGAAGCCAAGGAAAGACCAGTATATAAAACCTAAACCCTAAACCATGAGAGCTCCAAGCCTTCCGAGATAACGCGGCAACCGGGCAGAGGTGGCTCCGGATCGAAATCCGATGCTGTGAGGCAGTTGAGAGCATACCAATACCTCAAAGAGGCAGGCATCAGTTTGGGGTGTAATGAGGTTGAGGGTTTTAAGTTTAGGGTATTTGGGTCCAGGGTTGGGATTTAGGATTCGGTTTTGGAATGTTTTGGAGGGTGTTGAGGGCTGAGGGTGTAGTGGGATCTTTAAGAATTTCGCGCTTCAAGTTTGCGCTTGGGGCTCGCCAGTACCTCACCATGCATGGGGTATACGTGGGGTCTTGGGGCTGCTTGGGCCTATCGTTATGGTAGGGCCATGATTGCAAGTAGAGCCGTGAGTCCTGGTACTGTCACATACATGCAGCAATGTTCAAAGAAATATGCAACAATTCTCCTAAGTCCTAAACAGGGTTATCGAGGCTGGGGCTTGCAAAATGCGATGAGGCAGCTACCGTCGAGGACTTACGGTGAAAGGTGTGGGTGCGCTGCTCTTGCTGAACGATTATTGAAGGCGATACGCTTGTAGAGGTTGTGCAGAAGAATCACCCCTGGCCAAAGACTGGGCGGAGAAAATCAACAAAGAAGTCACGCAGCAGCAGAACCCACGGCCGAAAACCGGATGAGAACAAAAGATTCCAGCCCAACCTGCACGTGTAAAGATATTATAAATATTATCCAATTTCTACAGGGTCGGGCCAGTATCTACGTCAAGGCAGCGCCCAGCACAAGACAAATGAACTGCTGATCACAGTCGGGCGGCCATCGTGCAGCGTACTTGAGGCTGCAGGCTGACGCCAGAACCTCCAGGCGAAGATACGTGGGGCAAGCCTCGTCCTCCTGTCATGTATCAACAGGATCACGGGTTCAGATCGAGAAGGGGTCCACATGCAGGCATGTCAGTAACTACTGAACAGATCAGGCAAAGTAAAGGTCTATACATCCGATTTCTTTATATATATATATATACACATGTAGACTATCCGTAACGTCAGCGATTAAGCAAGTACAACCGACAAACACATTTCTGGATAAACGAAAAGGCTAATCAAATGTCTGTGTGTGTGTATATATATATATATGTATACACACATATATACATATATATATATATATACATATGCACATACATGCACATGCATATATGAATGCCTGCAAACAACCGACGTAAAGGTATACATACACATAACACATCTTACAGTATAGATATGGTGTTGGATGCGGGCAATGAACAAGTAAACCGTCTAGACAGAGAAATACTTAAGTTGCACTAATGTATACATACAAAGGAAACATACACGCATTCGCATACATCCACCCACGAGCGGCAACTGCACAAACAAACTGTACGAATCGGATGGCCGCAATGTAAGGACTCCATGTCAGGGCCGACGGCGCATGCATGCGAGGTATGTGGAACAGGTACAAAGGTCATCCTTCACAGCCCAGCAGTGCCAAAGGATGGCAGTAATTCACAATGCCATAGTACAGTAATTAATTACGCTGTAGTACGTTATAGTACGGTATAGTATAGTCTAGTGTAGTGTAGTACAGTATAGTATAGTATTGTATTAGTATGGAATCGTATCGTAACATCTAGGCCGAATCTAGGCAGATAGGTTGCATGGAAACCAAAGTCAGTTGCAATCGCCAGCATTACATCAGGCAAACATGGCCCTTAAACAGGCCCGGTCCTCAATGATATGGAGTGGAGGTTCCGCGTAGATCAGTTCCTCGGTGGCAACCGAGCATGTTCCAACAACCATGTCTATAAATTCGATGCATAGTTTCCATTTTAGTTCCGCGTTTTGTTAACATTCGGGCCTAAATAATTACCAATACTATTCTGGAGGTTCCTTACTACCAGTATTTTCACAGTATAATAAAATGCCCCTATGTTAATTTTATGGCGAGGATCCTACAATGTAAACACAAGGTATCAAACATGGAACTGCAAAGGAGACTAAATACACCTAGAGTCACATCAACTCTCACAAGCATCTGCAGACTTTATTTGCTCATGGCTTCCGAGAAGACGTATGCCACGGGCACATGCGCGCGGCTGTCACAAATTAAATTGGTCCAGGGGTCGCCCACAGCAAAGGAGCTCTGAGCCACCAAGATGCGTCCTCACTGGGATTGCTGTTCGAGCATTGCAGCTTCAGCAGGAGAGGGAGTCTGTCGATGGTGCAAAAAGGCTCTCATGCTCTAATCGTCAGCTGCTTTTGGTATAGCATCTTTCGCACTGACTAATTGTCGTCTTGCTTCACTTTTGCTATCTACTCATCCTTCACCTGATTTGGGCATGACTGTCACGGTGGATACATACGTGCATATTCTTGAGACTTTGCTGCATCAGGCGCCTGTTTGCAAAGTCTTAGCCGGGTGTGTTCCGTTTCTTAGCATCCACTTGTAGCCATCATAACCAGGCAGTGCATCCTGCTTCAGACTTCTTGGGGTTAGTGCAGAAGGTCGGACGGAGCCTTGCTCCGGGATTGAACTTCCTCTGAGCCACTCGAAGCTGTAGAAACTCCAGACGCTACATCTTGAACCTCCGAAGCTTGTTCGGCTGCAAACAACCCTAACCCGTGATAGTACGAGTGCTAGTACTAGAATGCTTAGTGTTAGTCTAGTCCAGTCTAGTATAAGCAAGATAGTACAGGATAGTAGAGTATTATATTGTGCCGTATGTTTAGTTTAGTCTAGAAAAAAGCAAGATAGTACAGGATAGTCAAGTATTATATTGTATCGTTTTGTGTCGTGGTCCTTTCGTCTCAGAGACTCTGCAATCGACAGCGCTGTCATCGCCGAACGCCTCTCGGACTTCCTGCAGGGCCAGGCAAGAAAAACAGATAAGGTAGGTGCGAATGTGTCCTGAAAGCAGCCATGTAGGATCACCTTTGAGGCCAAAGTATCTAACCGTTTCTCCCAGCTGGTATCCCGGTGATGGATTCCCACCCCTTCAGATTGAGCTTTGCTGAACTCTCAACAGGACCTGTTGCTTCCTGCCCACGACCCTATAGACAAAGAATCACGCGGCTTAGAATCTAGTTTACAATTGCACAGAGCTCCCGAATTTCCGGAAGTTCTGATCTTTCGAAACCCTGCAGACCTTTGGGCTTTGGCGAATCTGGCCAAGAAGCCATCGCAGACCCGATTCTAAGACAGAACAATCAGCGTGGTTTGACCAGGGTTGAGGGTTCAGTAAACTGCATGAATGCAAGGGGTGCAAAGCATTGTAAACCAGAAAACCGTGTTGTAGAGAACCGGTTATAGAGGCGTTACGGGAAACCTTATTGACTTATTGCGACCCCAAAAGGTTAAAGGTTACCTACTCTACTACTCAGAGCCTGATAGAGCCCTTATAGAACCCCTTTTAGTACCCTAAAACCCTGTGAAAGGTCACCCAGGAACCTTATACTTTAAACCCTACACAAGCCTCATCGCTCCTTTCAAGGAACCGTCATGGTACTCCTTTAAAGGTTACCTACTATATATAAGTGAATCATATTCCCTAATTCCCTTTACGGGCCTTAATAATTAGAACAGGGTTTTGGGGCCCATTATACTCTAACTAGAAAAAGGAACCCCCAAAATAGAAAGAAAGGTACTGATTAAGGCTCCTATACTAAGTCTACAGAGAGGGGCCTGTATGTCCTCCCGTCCATCTGCAGGCATGGCGCTGCACGGGACATGGCGAAGGGAAACTTCTGGGTAGGGCTGAGGGCTTAGGGTTTAGGGTTCGGGGTTTAAGGAAGGACTCTGGGTTTACGATTCGGTTCAGGGTTTAAGGAAGGACTTAGGGTTTAGGGTTCAGGGAAGAACTTTGGGTTTAGGGTTCAGGGTTTAGTTTTGTCGGCTTTAGGGCCTCAGGGTGCAGGGTTTGGGTTCTAGCTGTCTTTGAGCCTAGGGTTGGGATTCACCGGCCGTAAACCTAACCGTAAAAATGTGTGCTTCACCACTTTGAGTAGGCTTTTGGAGTACTCTATAGCAGACTTCGTAGACGGAATCTTGAGGAATTCTTGGTTAAAAGCAGCGCCGATAGTTTCGGCTGACATTGAGGCCCTCGGTAGTCAGAAACCGACTTTTGGCTCCCGCATGGCTTGTCTCGAGAGAAACCGATTGATGTCGTAGGAACCTCGGGTCGGGTCTGGGAAAACAATATCCTTGCACCTTGCCCTACGGTTGATGATGCAAATCCTGCATTACCCAATATAAGGACTATACCAAAATTCTGGGGATTGTGAGCAAGCGTTAACTTTTGCAGCGGGGTTTAGATGCTTCGGGGGCTTATATACGCAGCATGCCAGATAAAGCCTGCTAGAGCTCCAGTTACCTGAATAGCAAGTTACTGAATATGTGTATATATATATATATATATATATGCATACATAAATATAAATATAAATATATAATATAATCTATATATGTATATATGTAGATAGATAGATACATAGATGGATGTACCCCAGTAACCTATGTAGGCACCTGGGCCCCAGGGATGACCATGATTAAGGCTCAGAGGCTTGAAGTTGGTGTTGAGGCTTAAAATGCTTTTACTACCGGTTACTACCACTACAGCTTCGTCTCCGAGTGCGCTATGGTTCTAGGTCTTTACGAATGAAGAGTTCCATTCTTCGTCCTGTATACGCTTAACCCTAAACCCTAAACATCAGTGACATAAAACAGGGCTCGTGGGATGGCAAGAGCCCAAAACCCTAAGACCTGAACCTAGAAGTTAGGATCAAGGGAACGGAACCCCTTGGGGACATAGACCGTCGCAATAAGGTCCTTTTTTAAGAGAGTCAGAAGTAGGGTTAAGAAGGGATCCCTTTAAGGGGTCTCCCTAATACTACCTAGGACGACCCTAACAAGCTAAACCCTGAAAGACAATGAAAGACAAAGCCCTGAACGCTGCACCTACAAAACGGCAGGTTCTCCCCACGGCCATTCTCAGAGACTCGATTTGGGCTTAAGGAGGGTTTAGGGTTTAGGGTTTAGGTTTGTTTCTGCAGATTCAGGGTTCAGGAGCACTTTTTGCGAGTCTCTGTGATCATGCGAAGACTTTTTTCTGAGAGAAGCGTGCCATGTATATATACCTGCAGGCTCCATAGTATTCCTTTTCGGGGTTCATATTTAATGGGAGTTTCCAAGGGTAGGGGACCCTAATATGGCACCTTAAGTAATAGGATCCTCATTATAAGGACCCCAAAGTAAGGTACCCCTAATTTTCGGAAACTCCAATTTCTAATCCTATAAGCATAATCCCAAAAAGGAACTACTATGGAGCCTCTGGGTAGCTGCCAACCGTCCTCCAATTGAGGGCTGCACTACGATTTGCCCTACCTTTGGTTAGTAGGGAATGGAAGAATGGTAGTAATAGTAGTCATAATTGTACCCCATTCCTCCATTCCCTACTAACCAAAGGTAAGTTGCAGGGTTGGGCAGTCTGTGGGAGACCTCCAGCTCTTGCATCCAGCAGTCATCTACGGGTTTAGGGTTTCGGGTTTAGGGGTTTAGGGTTTGAGGTTTTGGGATCTTAGGGTTTAGGGTTTAGGGCTAAAGGTTTAGGGTTTAGGGATCTTAGAGTTTAGGAAGCTTAACGTTTTCACAGCTTTTCTTCCATCTTTCAAGCACGGGTGTTTTGGGTCCTGGTCTCAAGTCTATCCTGGTCATGGCGCGGCGTTCGCCACAGCAAGACCGATACTGAGAAGCCAGTTTGAGATCTTTAAGTTTGACCCCCTTGCAACGACTATCGGCTTCTGTCCTTACACCTGTATCCCGACTGCTTCCAAGTGCAGGATCAACGAAAGCAGGGGGCTGTGTTTGAGTGAGTAGGGGCCTCTAGCAAGGTCAGCGCTCCCCAAAATACGGATGTTCAACCAACGCAGAGCTGGAACTAAAAGGCCATTGAAAGGCAAAGCAACGAAGCTTGCCCCGCATGGAAAGAGGCAGGAGGGTGGCCGAAGAATCGAACGCCATTTGTTGGTTCCGTCCTGACCCCTTCAAGAACCTCATACTCAAAAACATAGTCAGTGACCAGTCTGTATGTTTCGAGGGTGCAGGGCGTGCATAGATCGACACGGTTCAGGTCTTGCGACTGCAGGGCTTTGCCGTGACCTTTCTTACAGGCCATTCGCGGGAAGCACCCCAAGGGAATGCACCTCGAGACAAGATGGTTTACACAACCTGTAAACATGGCATCTAGTACAGCTGGTTTCGACTTTCAGGGTATCTTCATGACATCAGAATGACAAGAACGAAAAGATCAAATGAGCACAAACCTTCAACACAGCCTGCTCAGAGGACTCTCTCGCGTGCCTGAATGCAGCATCCCAACGAATAACGTTGCCCTTTTACGAAAAACCTTAAAGCCTGTGCCTAAAACCTTGTACACCACTTTAGAAAGCTCTACTATAAATGCCACAGCAAACAAATACAAGCGCCCGCGAAAGCCTTCTTCTCAAAGCCCTTTCTGGCAGAAACCCCTCTGGAGCCCTGCTATCGAATTAGAGCCCTGCCGTGGTGAGCAGGAAGCTTTGGCAAACAGGGTGCAGGGTGGTGCCCGACTCCCTAAACCCTTAAACCCTAAACTACAGGGCTTAAGGTTTAGGGTCTATAGTATAGGGTTTAGGGCTTATAGTATAGGGTCGTCTATAGGGTTTGGGGCTTGCGGGGTTTAGGGTCTATAAATCTATAGGGTTTAGGGCTTGCAGGGTTTTAGGGGATTAGGGCCGTTTAGGGTTGGGTTGAGAGCATTCTTTAGGGTATAGGGCTGAGGGCTGGTCAGAGGCTTACGATTTACGGGATTCATGGTTTTCGGCTGACGCTTCATGGCAGCTGAAGACACATCAGCGACTGTACACGGGCTGTTGCGGGAAATCAAGAAAATTGCTGCCAGCAGCCGTAGGGTTAGCATCCCCCACCGGAACAAGATGGAACAACAAAGGTCTGGAGTCCTAAAAACTTGCTTGAGGGCTTAAAGTTATGTTTAAGGTGCAGTGGGTGACTTTTGATCTGCAGACTCCCGGCCCATGGTGGGTTTAGGATTTAGGGCCGGCAAGACCATCTCAATAATGCAGTTTCGCACGTTGGCAAGCCGCTGGATCGTTACGAGTTCCACAAGCAGAAAGCTTTCGAAGTGCATCTTCAGATGCCAATACCTCAACCCCTATGCTGACTCATCTCACCTAGACCTTTCTTTGGCGACCTTAGTTTCCAAATTCTAGGGTCGCAACGACAAAGCAGGTTATCCGCAAAGGTACTACAGCGTGGGGATGTGTAGGGTCTAAATAAGCCCTACAATCTAAACCCTTAACCCCCAAACCCTACAATAAGCATCCCCGAAGCAGAAAACATCGACACCACCCTCAACTCTCGACGCAGCCACTGGCATCGACAGGCAAATCCGCTTGGCGTCTGCCATTTCAGGTGAGGGTCTGGGGTTAAAGGTTCGGGGCATTTTGCTTGATCTTGATGTTTCCCGTATTTCTTGGGTCACCGCATTGTCAAGACAAAAGCGGTTGTCGACACTTACAAACATGTCCTAAACCCTAAACCCTAAACCGTGAGTTTACTGGCTTTTGAGTTTAGGACTGCTGGGCCTTACAGGGGTTTAGCAATGGTTTCCTCCAATGCTCTCACACGAAAATATATGTAGGGCAGGTCCGTCTTTTGTGCTCTTATCGTCTCCAGTTCTCCGAGGGCAGGGGCATGATGGTATAGAGCCCTTATAAGGCACCTGGTCTTTAAGCTTACAAAAAGGTGTTCTTACTACCCCAATAAGCCACAGAAATAATAGGTCAAACTTTCCGATTCCTACTAAACCATAAGAACCCAAAAAGTTTAAAGGTTAGGTATTGGGGATCTAAGTGTTAAACGATCTTACAGGATCTCAGTGAGGATCGGAAGTCTGAGTCGCCATAGGCTCGCAAGGCCTGTGAAGTACCAACGTCTGGCTTTCCCATGGAGAGGCGAGATCCTGACCACTAAACCCGAAAACCCTGAACCTCAAGCTTTACCACCCCCCACCCCCCCCAGCCCAACCCAACTACCCTCAATTGTACCTAAATACCAACGATCAAGGACCCCAAGGGCTCTATTAAAGGGTACTTGAGGGGTGCTGGCAAGCCCGAACACTTTTAATCCTGAATCATAACCATAACCCTGTACTTAAGCTACATAGGGTGAACGAACACCGTACAGGCGTTAGAGGAGAACCTCAGCATGAAGCCGCCTACAACACAAACACACACAGACACACACAGTTGTACGGACTTGCAGGAGTACATGCGCGTACTATTGAAGTGCTCCTACTTGTCTTTACCTATCTTCCCCCCTGATTTCAGCATGCCTCTTTCTGTCTGCAACATGTTGTTCCAGCTATTTCTTGCTATGCGAGAATGTTCTGATACCTCGTGGCCTGATGCATTGGCAGGCGGCAATGAGCATGTTTGCAGTCGCTTCAGTGCGCTTGGTGCGAAGTGCACGTCATGAGCCAGCCAAGGGCAGTGCAGAGTGAGAAGTACGAAGTCAAAGACGAGATTCGTCTTCTTATTCACAAGTAGTAAAACAACTCTAGTCCGCTGTCTACCATTGGGTTCTTGAGAGAGTCGCAGAAGGTGGCTGCCCAAGGCATGCAGAAGCAGAAACTAGGTATTGAAAGAAGCCAGCACCTTTGAGGCTGGATCTAACCCGTCTTCAGACTCCAAATTGCTGCCTGGCGCTCATCTTTGAAATTGAATCCTTCAGCGGAGCTTCTACGGTAGGGTTCAGGGACCTGCCTCGGGGAGACCCCTATGAATGGACAGAAAGCTCCACATAGCGAAGCCAGCAGGGAACGTCTCTGGAGTCTGACAGAACGATCACAGAAAGAGGTGGCCGGTTCCGGGACTAGCAAGGTGCTTCTCTGTCATCCTAGAAGCTTGAAGCGCTGCCGCGTCGAAACCCTAAACTCTACCAGGACTGGTCTCGGTGAATGCATGAGGGAGCAGGTCAGCTGTCTTCGGGGAGTTGCCCATTGCCCTATATGCCCCAAGATCTTCGGCCCCGTGTCGGGTAGGCCAGGCGCCACCCGAAAAAATCCCGAGCTCAGCAAAGCTCGTTGGGCGAATCTCGTAGTCGAGCCTGTTTTGGGCTCAGAACCCTAGGCCCTAAGCTCTTAACCCTCAAGGTCTTGGCTTTCGGGGTGAGCTTTTCGGATTAGGTTTCAGGGTTTGAGGGACTACCTACCTGACCCGAAAATGTTCGACATCCCTCTCCCCCTCTCTGTCTCTCTCTCTCTCTCTCTCTTCTCGCACTCGCTCTGTGTGCCTCTCTCTCTGTCTCTCTCTCTCACTCTCTCGCTCTCGCACTCGCTCTGTGTGCCTCTCTATCGCTCTCACACTCTCGAATCCGTGTAGGATCCCTGGCGTAAAGGAAGTATGGGACACCCCTGAAGGAAATCCTAAACCCCAAGACCCTAGGCCCCGAAACACTTAAACACCTAAACCCCTTCTAGTAGCCGTGGAGGCTCTTGTAAGGGAACCCGGTCGAGTTCCTCCTCATGAAACCCAGACACCCCAAAGGAACCCGGAACCCCCAAACCCCGAAGGCAACCTTACAGATGCCTTTAAGGAACAGAAAGGTTAAAGGAAACCTGACAATTTCAATTTCTTTTGAAGGAAACCTTAATTAAGGAAACCTTACCTTACAATTTCAATTTCTTTTGAAGGAAAGCTTACAATTTCAATTTCTTTTAAGGGAAACCTCTCAATTTCAATTTCTTTTGGAGGAAAGCTTACAATTTCAATTTCTTTTGAAGGAAACCTCTCAGGAAATCCCAGCCCCCTAAACCCGCAGACCGAAGCCAAGACGCCGTAGATCTGTTGCTGGCGCGGCTGGCATTAGAAACCGTGGAGTGCACGGAATGGATTCGAGTTGGCCTCGTTTTTGAAGCGACTTTTGGGTCTCCCCTTTACAGGGTACTATGGGGTTCTACAATAGGCTTCTCTTCAACGGTACTAGAGGGTTCCGTAACAGGGCTCCCTTCAAAGGTTAAGGGCTCAGGGTTTAGATTTTATAGGGCTTGCGGCAAGCGTGGTTCAGGCCTTGCTGGGATGCACACATCCGGTTCCGAAATGCTCAACCCCAGCGTGGATGCTGTGTCCTCAAAGCAGTTCGAGTCAGTTCGCCCCAAGTGTAACTTGTAACTGCAAATGCAACCTACTATAGGTGCCTTAATAAATACCAACACTATTTTGGGCATATTATCAACTGTAGTATAATATACCCCCAAACCCTCTTCCAATTACTCAGGCCCCTCTAGTACTTGCTAACTCCTGTGATCCTTCAGGGGAGACCGCGCAAAGCGCCGGGAAAGCCCAGTCGTCGGACGCCCAAAGCACCTTCCTAACCCCCTTCAAAGTAAGTAAAATAATGGCCCAGCGCCTATAACAAGGCCATTATTCTACATATGGGAGTTTCCGAAAATAGGGGACCCTAATGTAGTACCCTAAATAGTAGGATCCTTGTTACAAGGACCCCAAAATAAGGTACCCCCTATTTTCGGAAACTCCCATATGTTTGTGGTCCACGTACTGGTTTCTGCCAGCCCTGAAATCCATGAACCCCAAGCCGCCCACAAGAGGGAATTTAGGGTTTTACTTAAACATGAGGATATACAGGCTATACACCGTAGCATTCAAGGCTACTGATTTTGAGGGTGGGGATTTAGAGCTTTAAGCGAAGACTTAAAAGCCGCTCAGAAACTTTGAAACACCTAAAACCCCAAATCGTATACCATTGCACTCTTCCCCCCTGAAACCCCAAACCCTATACCTGTACCCTACAGAACCCTAAACCTATGCCTTAAACCCTACCAAAACCAAACCCTACCCTAAAACCCCAAAACCCTAAACCAGGCTATAGAACTCTAGACCCCAAACCCATCTCTACTCTAAAGCCCTATAAACCCTACCCTAAAGCCCAAAAACCCTAAACCAAGCGAGGGTCGAATCTAGAACCCCTATAGAACCCTAAACCCTACATAATTAGCCCTAAACAACCTTAAATCCTAAAGCCGCCCCAAAACCCTAGAACCTCAAAGCCCTAAACCCTATAGAACCCTAAACCCTAAAACCCTAAAACAAACAAAGCCAGGCGAGGGTCGAATGAGAAGAGTCGCGCCCTCGCCGCCGCAGCGTTTTCTTGAGATCCTCGCAGAAAGGTTTTGCGGTTTTATAGAGGGTCTAGGTGTTAATGGCTTAAGGTTTTTATAGAGGCCCTTTAAGGTTTAAGGTCTATCTTTAAGGTTTCTAAGGAGCCTTTTAAGGATTAACTCTGCAACAGTAGCAGCCAGTTACTCAAATCGTAGGTTGCTGGGATGTGTACTGGAGGGTCTTTCGTTGACTTGACTGTAGACCCTGCCTAAGCAAAACCGCTTCCTCCAGGCAATATTCACTCAGCAGAAGGCACGCTCGGTTACTTTGTTTTATATGTGTATGTGCATATATATGACTATACAACTATGACTTTTCTAGTATCCCTAACCCGGTGACCCAAAATACACATTACGGTGTATGTAATGTAATCGGTATCGAACGAGGAGGCGTTCTTTAGACACTCCTCGTCAGATCAAACCCTTAGCCTCAAACCCATTAACCCTGCCGCCAAGGCAGAACCCAGAATCACAAAACACGGCAGCCAGCAGAACCGGCAACCCTGAGACAGATATGGGAGTGGGATTTTCATAGGGGACCCTGATATAGTACCCTGAATAGTAGGATCCATATTATAAGGACCCCCCCAAAAAGGTACCCCTCATTTTCGCAAACTCCCAAATTGCGGGAAACCCTTGTGCACCTCCAGCTTCAACTCGAGCTTCTTGATGGAAGTCATCACTTGAGCCACATCCAAGCTCCGGGCCATGCCTCGCCAGGGGAACGGAGGCACACCGGCTTAAGGATATCATTGGGTTTATCATGATACTATTCGCAGTAATGATAATCATCAGCCCACCCCAAACCCTGAGACACACTTTTCGCTCCGCCGGCCGCTAAAACGCGGCAGGTCTTCAGTTTGAGCAGCTTGGGCAAAGGGGGCGGGAGGGGGAGGTAGTCTATGTATGTACTTGAAAGGTGTTGCTGCTACGTTTCTAAGTATGTTAGTTATCGTCGCTAGTGTTTGCTAGTATACTGGATGTATGACAAATATCGCTAACAATGGGTGAGTTAGTTGTACTTGGGTCTCCCGCAACAGCGATTGCCTCACTTGACTGTAATGCCAAGACTAAATTGTTGCCACCGATACCTTGTCCATAATTTACCAGATAGGCCATAAGCACCTCTAGTTGGGGTTACAAGTCTTATTTGCACTAACGGTAGCTGCCGTATATATGACTCTACATTCGACAAACTTGCATCAACATACCTACGACCCTCCAGGTGCACTGCTGCCGTACGGGTGATACATTCACCGCTTTCAGGACCTCATGCATTCCCACCCTAAGCCCATGAATCACCCGAATGATTAGAACCTTTTAACATACCCGTAAACCCAATATTTGCATGCGCCTTTAAGCGACAGTGGCCCAAGTAAGTCTCCGTTCCTGACATCCTTTACTTCCGGTTGCGGTCGGGTTTGAGATTTCCCTTCCGTTTGGGATTGCAATTCCGCTTGCTCTACCGTTCCGGTATCCATTTCCGTGGAGACTTCCGTTTGGGCTTCCGTTTTTGTGGACTTCGGACACGCAACCCTAAACGGAAAGCCCGACAGCCCCAAAATAGGAAACGTATCCGGAAACGGAAAATCCGGCACCCACCAGAAACGGAAAGCAAGGGATAACACAATGCGTTCTTCATCTGTTTCATGTCCGGTGGGTGCCGGGTTTGATTTTGGGGTTGCCGGGTGTTCCGTTTGCAGTTCCGATTGAATCTTTGGGGTGCCGGGTGTTCTGTTCCCGCGTCTGTTCTTTTATTTTGCGGCTGCCCGGTTTTCCGTTCTCGGCTTCGTTTTGGGCAAGCTGAACGGAAGCGAATTCGCTAACGGAACCCTGAACGGGAACCCTAAACCCTAAACCCCTAAACCTTAAACCCCTAAACCCTAAACGGATGCAAAAACGGAAGGCCGCCGCCAAACGCAAAGCAAAACGGAAACAGCTACGGAAGGTTCAATGCGCCTGTTTGCCCAAGTCCTACCGTTTGGTTAGTAGGGAATGGAAGAATGGTAGTAATAGTAGTTATAATTGTACCCCATTCCGAGCCCATTCCTCCATTCCCCTTAGTTGATGAGTTCATAAGCCCCAAAAAGTCTACACTTTTTGTTTTATAGTGGGTAATATTATCCCAAAAAGTGTAAAGTGTATCCACTCAGCTACGAAGTCCCTAGTAACCAAAGGCAAGAAGTGGGCATCGCAACCCCGAACCCTAGAGGCCCCCCCAAAAATTCCCATACTAGGTGTCGATTTCAACCGTCCCCAAAATCATTCATAATTAGATAGTATATATTCAACTATAGAGGAAATTTTAAAAAAAAAGTATCCCCAAAATAGTTCATAATTGAATAATATGTACAACTACAGAGGAAATGAAAAAGTACACAACATCAATACCCTGTCTAGGTTGTCTCTCCAGGAAAGCTCGGGGCGCCTCTCAACCTGGTCGCCCCGTCAATGAACCTCAGCGGTTTAGGGTTTAGGGTTCAGCATCACAAAGCAACGAGACTTGAGTTTTCGCGTCAGGGCTGGGGGGCTTGGGGGGTTTAGTGCGTTTAGGGGGGCTTAGGGGT
This sequence comes from Symbiodinium sp. clade A Y106, assembly GCA_003297005.1. Classification (NCBI taxonomy): domain Eukaryota; class Dinophyceae; order Suessiales; family Symbiodiniaceae; genus Symbiodinium; species Symbiodinium sp. clade A. The sequence continues at coordinate 63,712 of BGNK01000778.1, read as the reverse complement.
TTAGGGATGTTCGGGGGGTGTAGTGACCTAGTAGTACCACAAAGCAACGCGACTTGAGTTTTCGCGTCTAGTGCATTTAGGGAGTTTAGGGGGGGGGGGGGGT